>OX244030.2:52366010-52966010 GCA_945859785.2 Tridacna gigas
GTTCTGCTGATCTGTCAATATTTTCAAAATTAAATGGCCTAATCTGAGATGCAAAAGAGGTTTTTATATGAGGGGAACCATTATCTCTGAACACAAGTGCCTATACTTACAAAACTATGGCTCCCTGCAGTTTTTCACGCATCATAAATGTCAATCAGTGTGTAAGATAACATATTTGACTTTTAGAACTGTCCTTCAATTGTCTTTAACTCTTTACCAAATGACAAAAATGTAGACTGGTCCAAATTCAAAGCATTTGCAGATGACAATTGAAATGTGAATTAAATGATGTAAATTGTCTTGGATAGGGTAGAAAACATTGTGGGAAAAGGAGAAAATGCTGGTTACCCGCATTTTCTCCTTTTCCCATAATGTTTTTGAAAGGCTTCTTCCTCGGGATTGTGTCGTAAAGGGTTAAATCCATTACAATATCTGAATTTTATTATGTTTTTAAACGATATAAATTTACAATCTGAGATGCTTATACAGCCTCTACATGAGGAGAATCATGATTATCTCTCAATCTCAAATCTCAATAATAAGACATTTACAGTGCTTCTTTTCATATTTGGACTTCATTGTGCACCGTACTGTCTTACAGTCTTATGTCCATTGTGACTTTTCTGGTAGAAAAGCTACAGCCATGAAATGACTGTTTCATTGTGTTAATCTGTGTTGCAGCAAAATGCAACTAAGGTAATTTTTAGCGATACGTATGACTAAGGAAAAATTATTAAATGTTTCATGACCTAAAGGGCTTGTAGAAGTTGTTTGTAACTTGTAAATCTCAAAGAAACTAACGAAATTATCATGTTTGGAAGCCACTTTGTGTCTACTTTGGGAAACACAAAAAAGTCTAGTAGAAGGTGAATAAACCTGTTTTTGCTAATGTTAAGCATTTAAATTGAAGATATTTGTATTTGAAACAAAGGATTATTGAATATGCAAGCATAAGGAATGTTCAAACTCTAGTTCTGTCATCAATTTGTGAAAAAATGAGAGCTTAAATGTGCGTAGAAAAACTATGAAATTTCAACTATTTATGTCACGACTGTCTCTGTATCCAGACTGATGTGATCAATCCAAACTGAAAATCGCATTCGCGGACAGTTATCTGTACTACTCAAAACACAAGTGTCTATACTTACAAAAGTCTAGTTCCCTGCAGTTTTTCATGCATAATAAATGTCAACCAAAATGTAAGATAATATGATTTGACATTTAGAACTGAAGCCTAATTGTCTTTGCTTCCTTTATGTCTCTCTTGTGTAGAATTTACAACTACACTGTGTGTTGGGACATAATTATACTATGCCAGGAGGGTAATACTTTCTCTACAAACACTTAGATTTAACCAGACACCAGAATGATTGAGCAGTCACTGTGTTTTACACCACTTTCAACATAATTTTAGTTATGTTATGGAAACAATTCACTTAGTCATGTATGACCAGCACCACCTTATAGTTCTGCTAACTATCCCCAAAAGCGATTTTAGTTTTTGATGGGTCGCCGCAGGTACAGAGATCATAGCAAAAAAATGATTGAAATCTCCATACAGATTTTGTGCGCAAATTTAAACTCTCATATTTTCACAATCGATGACAAGACCAGAAATTGAACATACCTGTTGCTTGGGTATTTGATAATCTTTCATTTCAAATACAAATATTTTTCTTTTGAACACTAAACATGCTATTTTTTTTTTTGAGATTTACAAGTTATATAGGACTTCTAAAAGCACTTTAGGTATTGAAATGTTTCATAATTTGTCCTTGGTCAGTCACGTGTGTCACTAAAAAATTGATTGCATTTTGCTGCAATACAGATTAAGTACAGTGCTGCAGCTTTGCTACTGGAAAATTCAGGATGGACTTGAGATGGTATGCCGTGCACAATAAATGTCAAAATATGAAAGGAAGCATCGTAAATGTCTCATTATTGAGACTATACTACCCTAGGGTCTGGAATGCCTTGCCCCAAAGATGCTCTGAAAAGAAAAACCCACCATTTTAACCCAAGATTGAACCCCAGGCCATCAAGTTTCAATTCCTACAAGGACCTCTACTGGTCAAGAGAACTGTGGACTTGTCCATAATTGAAGCACTTTGGTTGACAAAAAATATGCAGCTCAAATTTAATATGGGAACTGATTTTGAAAGGATAGAAAATATTTTCGGAAAAGGAGAAAATCCTGGTTAACAGCATCTTTTTGTTTCTCCCAGACAATGTTATCAAAATGCCATCTTTCTTAAGGTCATAAAAAACATAAAGCACACATGATAAAAGCAAAAGAGTAAAGGATAATAAATCTAACCTCCATTGATTTATGAAAGAGAGGATTTGTATGATCATTTACATACCTATTAGTGTCATTTCTGATTGATAAAGCCTCCAGTAATTGGGGGATGTAAGTTGAACCTATGCATATGTAAATTTTCCAGGGAAATTCATTTTTCTTTCACACTAATTTTGACTTTCAAGGTATATGTTGCTCAAGTTCTGTTGGCATACAATCTCAACCTACTTCCAACTGATTCAGCTGTGGCTTTGTTGACTGATTAATTGATTAATATTTTTTACTGGTTTCAACATTATTTCAGTCATATCACAGCAACAGCTAATTTATCCAAATCTTGCATTTTACCAGCACTTAACCCTTTCCCAAACAAGCCCTGGTTTTCACGTGTCTGTAGTACAAGTCTTTTGAAAACACTGTGGGAAAAGGAGAAATTGCTCATAACGAGCAATTTCACCTTTTCCCACAGTGTTTTCTACCCTTTTTTGAGAACTTTCTGCCATTTTCATCAAATTTAAAATTGTCATCTGCAAACTCTTTCAAATTGGACCAGTCCAAAATTTGTTGTTTGGGAAAGGGTTAAGCTTGGGCTCTAAAGTGCTCTGTCCAAGGAAACTTCTACGAAAATACCAGTGTATTTAGGAAGAATTAAACCCACAACCTCTAGGTCACTATTATCCAACACCCTCAAACCACATTGCTAGGCAGGACCCATCTGGTCATCCAAGGAGAGAAATGCACAACAATATACATATTTCTCTTTTTCCTACAATATGACCAATTTTTGGTCATCTAAATGTTTTTCAAAATCTAAATGAGTCCAACGCAAAGAAAATTTTCATTCTTAACCTAGTACTGAATTAATACAAAGTGAAGGTCTGTACAGAAATAGATAAAAAGTCTGTCTGTTAGATCAATGCAATTTCACTTTTTACCAGAATTAAAACTATGTTATTACACTTTTCCAAATTGAAAGCATTAGCAAGCAACAAAGTAAATGCCACTCAGAAACTAAACTTGTCTTTGGAAGGGTAGAAAACTTGGTGAAAATGGGTCCTTGTCCCCCAATGTTTTCAAAGCCACTCTTTCTCTGGATTGTTGAAAACTTAGGATTGCAGTCAAGGGTAAAATCATTTCTTATAGTTGTTTTTCATTCTTCTGATAAATATTTGGCAGCCAACCAGTTCAATTCCTAACATGCAGTACAATTTTTTGATTCAAAAGAAACTTTCAAAGGTTAAACCAGGCTTCCATGAAAAACCAATAAACAGCCAGTATTATCTGTAACTTTCATAACAGCAAAACTCCTTTGTATCTATTGAATTCCCATAATTTTGTAAGTCTAAGTGCATTCTTTGCATTAATTTTTACCTGAATTGTATCAAGACCCATGGAGCATAACTGATGTAACCCTTTACTGAACAATGCCGCCTTTCAACAAGCCTGTGGAAAAAGTCCTTAGAAAACATTGTGGGAAAATGAGCATTAATGCTGATAACCTGCATTTTCTCCTTTTCCCACAATGTTTTCTAACTTATCAAAGACAAGTCATTAAATAATAGTCAAGAATAGTCATTAAATTTTGAGCCACATTTAATTTGTCATCTGCAAATGCTTTCATTTTGGTCACATCCATAATTTTGTCGTTTGGTAAAGGGTTAACAAAAGAAATCTCCAATCAACGAAATTCTCTTCAAAATTAAGGGTAGCTCCGATGTTAAATTAGTGAAAGTCCATTGCGGAGAAACAATCCCACAATTAACATCCAAGCTACCCTTCAACTCAAAGGTATCGAAACCCACTTTGTAAAAGTAAGGAAAAAGATGAAATATTTAAGACATCAAGGACTTTTGGAATAAGAATGCATTACATCATCATATAAACATCATTAACTCAGTTTTTGAAAAAAGTAGCTATTATTCATCCATAATTATGTGATGGCTTGACTGGTATTATGCATTACGGAGATGCATCAAGACCCCTTTTCACAGAGCATGGCTCATTTATTTGTTATCTGCAAATGCTTTAACCCTTTTCTGCACAATGCCGCCTTTTGACGACCTTGGAAAAGAAGCCTTTTGAAAACATTGTGGGAAAAAGAGAAAATGCTGGCAAGCAGCATTTTCTCCTTTTCCCAAAATGTTTTCTTCTCTATCAAGAAAAAATTGAACCATTTGAGCCACATTTAAAGTGTCATTTGCAAATGCTTTCAATCTGGACAAAGCTAAATTTTGTTGTCTGGTAAAGGGTTAATTTGGTAAAGTCTAAAATTTTGTTGTATGGTAAAGGGTTAAATTTTATGTCAAAGACAATGTCATGCAACAGCTACTCTTATTCAGGGGTTTCTATTTACCACCACTAAGCATAAAACCTGGGTGTGACCTATGCCACCAGAGCGTCATCAGCACAGAACAAACCCAAGACTTATGGGTAGGTATTCCAACACATTATCCTTAACCAAGCAACCTACCGTAAATAAGAAACCCTTTGAAAACACTGTGGGAAAAAGGAGAAAATGCTAGTAACCAGCATTTTCTCTTTTACCTGCAATGTTTTCTTCAAATCTTTGAAAGACAAAGCCAATTCTTATAGCCACACTGAATTGGTCATCTGCAAAATTAATGCTTTCAAATTGGACCAGTCTAGATTTTTGTCAGCTGGTGAAGATTACCGTAAACCACTGAAAACCCCCGTAAGCTGCAAACTGAAACCAAAGATTACATAAAAAGTAAAATTTACCTTGGTTACATAATTGTTGTTCATACTTTCTCTGACAAGAAATTCCATCACATTATACCTTTCACTTACATAACTGATGACATAAAAGTTTTAAGGCAATCACTCTCGCAAGTCAAAAGGTTCTGATGGAATTCCAAAGTCCACCTAAATGTGAAAAAATAGATACTTTTCTCCAGTGCTACACACAGAAGTTTAAACCCAATCACACTCGCAAAGTCAAACACATGTAACTGACAGAATTCCAAAGTCCATCTAAATATAACAACACAAACTATTTTCCTCCAGTGCTACAATCTCATCAGAACAATCCAATAAGGCAGGTTTCACACTGACATTTTACCAACTTTTATCTTTTGATGTCAGCAATCCAAGTTTATTATGATAGTGGCCCTACTTGAATATGCCAACTCATAAATTCTATAATGAAAGCAAAGGCATGGCTAAATGCACATTCTCCAGATTAAAGTAAAGGCACAGCTAAATGCACTCCATATCAAGTCAACCTGCACCAGTAAAATACTCTAGGGAAGTGGGGATACTACATACTCTACCTGATATTTTACTATAACATCTAGACTCTCTTCACCAGCCCGCAAAATTTGACTTATCCATTAGTGAAAGCTCTTGCAGATAACAAAGCAAATGCTACTCAAATGATTTTTCTTTGAAGGAGAAGAAAACATTGTGGGAAAAGGAGAAATCGCTACCAACCAGCATTTTTTCCTTTTCCCACAATACTTTCAAAAGCCTTCCATTCAGTCATAAATTCACAGGATTGCTTTTGAAACAGGGTTATACAGGTAGTCTGAGAATTTAACCAATCAGAGATCTCTGAGCTGGTTATCGGATACTCCATCTAGCAAATCTAATATCCATGGCTTATTGAATCTATAAAACTGAAACATTACAAGATTAATGATCCATGCCCGTTTCATTCAAGGTTGCTACTGCAAAATAACAACCCTTATCTTTTATGTATCACCCATATATCATCTTGTGCCTTAAACTCTTTACCAAAAAGTACCATATTTCAATGCACCCCCCTCCCCCACAGGAACAGGCTTTTGAAAACATTGTGGGAAAGGATAAAATGCTACTGACCAGGATTTTTTTCATTTTCCCATTGTTATTTTTTTCCTTTCAAAGACAAATCCTATCATTTGAGCCACATTTAATTTGTTGTCTGCAAAATGCACATAATGGGGTTTAACTAGAGTTTACAAGATGAAAGAATTTTATTTATTTCATGCTTTTCGGTAGTTCATCAGGAAATAATGGTGGAATGTGGTTTGATAATTTCAGCGTTTTGACCAGTGAATTTAATTAAACTCACTGGTGCAAGAATACCGAAAGCTCCTCTGTACCTCGCAAGTCCCAACAAAAAAGGAGTTAGAAGCATGAAGTAAATAGAATATTTGTTATTTTTTCTTTCCAGTAATAGATCAAAAGTTGTTTCATCTTGTGAACATCATACGGTAATATTTTCACTCCTGGCTGTGCCACTCGTGAAAACATTACTGTTCACTTGATGAAATAAATTCTGACCTATCACTGTAAAAACAAATTTCCTCTTTATTGATCTCATTCGAAAGAATTAAATTTTTTGCAAATGACAAATAACATGTAGCTCAAACAACATGTCAAAATTTTGTCAGTGTTGGGAATGAAGAAAATGCTGGTTGCAAATGCCTTCTTCCTCAATGGTTGTTAAAATACAGGATTATTTGATAAAGTGTTTGAAAATCTTTGAAATTGGAAGATAAAAGAATTTAGGTGGGAGGTAAAATAATGTAAATAATTTACCTATTACACAATTCTATCTTAGACAGGAATTCAATGATCATGAAACTAATGAAGTTTTAAGTGTAACTCAGCTTTGTTCGTCCATTAAACCTTTACCACACATTCCTGAGATTTAACGACCCTGAGAAGAAGCCTTTTAAAAACATTATGGGAAATGGAGAAAACGCTGGTAACCAGCATTTTCTCTTTTTCTCATGATTTTTTCCACCCCATCAAAGACAAAATTCATCATTTGAACAACATTTCATTTGTTGTCTACTATTGTGTCATGTAGTAAAAAGTTGACAGAATGCTGTTTATACCACCTTCAACATCATTTTAGTTGTAACAGAGCAATATCTAACTATTTGTGTATGTCCTGGGTTTCACCTGTACAAGGTACCTTGCCCAAGGACTTTCCTGTGCAAAACCAAGCACTATGCATGAGGATCAAACACATGACCTCCAGGTTACACCAATCAGCCAACCAGGACCCTTTTTAGCTTTGTTACCATGTATTATTTGAAAAAATTTATTTTTCCTTTATGGTTAAAAACAACTCATCACAGCTTTGCTATAAATAATAGCATTCATTATATACATGAAAATTTTCCATCTCAAATACATGCATCATGGTGAACGGATAAAATAACACACACAACAAAAAAAAATCTGTATATACAAACTGTAAAATACAGTTCCATATATGGTATTGATGACATAATTCACAAGCAGAAAACGTACATATTAATTTGCAATTTGAATGGTGAAAATTTACGTTATGATATTTATCCGCCACTCATAAAAATCTATTCTATTGACTGTTTTATTTTGTTTAACAATTTACAAATAAAATGTCAAGAACTGCAAAATATTGTTGTTGAAAGTTGTAGGTATATAACAAGAGGGCCATGATGGCCCTGTATCGCTCCACTGGCTTATAAATATAAACCATAAATACTAAACATTTCAATTCTGAGCCAAATGGTTTCAAAATGAAGACTTACAGTTTTCTCTGTAAAAGCCCACGTAAAAGTTGAGACCCGCAAGGCAAAGCCATTTTTGATCCCAGAGCTATAATTACTTGAACCCTGGTAGAGGTCCACAAGAAAAGGCACATGCCAAAATAATACAAGTCTATGCTGTATGGTTATAAATAAGGTGATTTTCAAGTTTTGTCCATATGAAGCCTCTGTAAAACATAAGACCCCTGATGCAAGGCTAATTTCAAAAAAAAAAATCAAAACAGGAAGATTTCTTAAGTTGTCACTATGTAAGCCCATGTAAAACTTGTGACCCCTGCGGCGGGGCCAATTTTGACCCCAGGGTTAAAATTTTGGCCCGCTTGGTAGAGGCCCACTAGATATAGCAACATGCAAAATTTGGTATCTCTAGGCCTTATGGCTAGGTACAGGAAGATTTTTAAATTTTTCTCTATATAAGCCTATGTAAAACTTGTGACCCCTGGGGCAGAGCCAATTTTAACCCCAGGGCTATAATTTGAAGAAACTTGATAGAGGTCTACTACATAAAGCTACATGCCAAATTTGGTAGCCCTATGCCTTATGGTTTCAGACAAGAAGATTTTTAAAGATTTCCAATATTTTTCAGATTTGTTGCCATGGCAACCAGAGTTTTTGAAGGAATCAAATTCTTTCAAGAATTCTGAAGACGACCATGGCAGGATCATTTCTGTGAAGTTTCATGAAAATTGGATGGGTAGTCTCAGAGAAGAAGATGTTTGAAATAAAAGTTAACGCACGGACGCACGGACGGATGCACGGACGCACGACGGACACCGGGCCATGACATAAGCCAATAAAAGGAATATTATGTTGTAGTAACTTTCCTGGCACTAATATCTGCTTCTCGGTGCGTAAGAAAATTTTGACCTCTTGCTCAACCTTTGGTCTCAAACGGTATCAAATTTTCTTACACTGCTCGAATTAAATACAAGCACCAGAAAAGTTACTACAACATGATACTCGGTATTGATATTTTAATAAATTGACTGATTGGACTGACCCATACAGAGGACCAATAAATTTACTATGTTCCACTCCTTGAGATTATTATGGGTCATTGAGGTAAATTTTTCTAACCCTTGAGTTGCTAAATAAATGAAACAAAACTTTCAAGCTGATTGTAAAAACCCAAATTTCGCTACTTCATAGGTATTTTAGGGGAAAAATATCTCCATTTCAGACAGTGTAGATTCAAGATCAGACTGCATGTTCTGTCCAGTCTGATCTTGATCTGCAATGTCCGCAAAGAGTCAGTGATTTGAGCGTAGCAGCTTCAGGGCTAATCCTTGTTAGCACTGACCCCTAATTTAATTGCTTGTGAGGTCAGTATAGATCTGATCTTGAATCTACACTGTCTGCTTCTTTGCCAGATATTCTGACAAAAAAAAGGTTTTTGAAACTGCAATATTAACCCTTTGGCTGCTAAGAGCAACTCACTGACCTTTTGTGGACAGTGTAGATCAAGATCAGAATGCACTCTAATGTGCAATCTAATCTTAGATCTAGACTTCACTGTCGAATACGGAGATATTTTCCCCTAAAATATACCTTTGAAATAACAACATTTGGATTTTTTACTATCCGCTTGAAAGTCTCATTTAAATTATTGAGCAGGATAAGGGTTAACATCTCAAGTACTGACTGAGACTGTCCATTTGATTGTTAACCCTTTACCGCACAAAGTCGCATTTTGATGCCCCTGGAAAAGAAGCCTTTTGAAAACATTGTGGGAAAAGGAGAAAATGCTGGTAACCAGCATTTTCTCCTTCTCCCACAATTTTTTTCTACCCTATCCAAGAAAAATTGCACCGTTTGAGCCACATTGAAATTGTTGTCTGCAAATGCTTTCAATTTGGACAAGGCTAAAATTTGTCGTCTGGTAAAGGGTTCAGCACTACATGGGCCTGACTCTTTACCAAACGACAAAATTCTAGACTATCCTAGAAATTCATTGAGCATAATTATGCAGACGATAGATTACATATGACTCAAGTGATGGAATTCATCTTTGATCAGGTAAAAACATTGTAGGAAAAGGAGAAAATGCTGGTTACCAGCATTTTCTCCTTTTCCCACAATGTTTTCAAGAGGTTGCTTTCTGAGGGTCATTAAAACTCGGGATTTTACGGAAAAGGGTGAACAAATATTTTGAATAGTTTTCCAGTTCCATGCATCCAAAAGGTAATTGAGAATTTTAGCATAATACAAAAATTGCTGAACCCTGCTTACATTTCTTTTGTAGATGGTGTGGACTAAGATCAGATTGCCCAGAATGTGCTGTCTCAGACAGATCTTGGATCTACACTCTTCACTATTTTCCCAGACATTTTGACTATTATATCAGTGAATTCGCAATAACTGCATCTTTTTACTGACTGAGAAAGTCTATTTTTATTTATTATGCACTTTATCATTAACCCTTTCCTGAATGATCCCCTGAGCAAGAAGGCTTTTGTAAATATTGCAGGAAAGATGCCAGTAATTGGTGTTTTCTCCTTTCTCAAAATGTTTTCTGCTATTTCACAGGCAAATCCCAGCAATAGAGCATGTTTTATCTCTTTACCAAACAACACAATTTTAGACATGTCCAAATTAAAAACATTTTAAGACCGAAAAATAAAAGTAGCTCAAAACATGACTTCTGCCTTTGACAGTGTAGAAAGCATTGTGGGAAAAAGGAGAAAATGCTGGTTACCAGTATTTTCTCCTTTTCCCCACAATGTTTTCAGAAGGCTTCATCCTCCGTGTCGTTAAAACTCCTGACAGTGTGGTAAAAGTGTTAAATAGTCGTCTGCAAATGCTTTGAATTTGGGCAAGTCTAAAAAGTTTGTTGCCTGTAAACGAATTAAACCACAAAGCCATTGCAGATGCTACTAAATTACAAATTTCAACTTTCAGGATGGGTACTGCCTCCAATAATGACACAGAAATAAACAAGTATTGTGAAAATGTAATGGAATGATAATCTTTTCAGACACCGGTAATTTGAAACTGTCATGCCCTTTTCAGTTTATGAAGCCAGCGTCAAAAAGTCTTCAACAAGAGTAATTTCCAAATACCAGTGCCCTAAAACTGAAATTCCCCATTACCTTTTCTATTGAAGATGGTTCAAGACTTGTCGATCCCATTATGTTTGTTGATTGAACTCTTTACCAGACAACAATAATGTTAGATTCTTCCAAACTGACAGCATTTGCAGAAGACAAAACAAAGTAATCTTAAATAATGGGATATGTCTTTGGGAGGGTAGAAAATAATAATTGAGCCATGCTCTGGCAAAAGGGGGCTTAATGCATCTCCATGATGCTTGATACCAAGTAAGTCATCACATGATTATGGATCCGTAAAATCCACTTTGTCCAACAACTGACTGAATCATGAGGTACGCTGGTCCTTTGACTTGCAGAAAATTGACCAATAGCAAAAAATTTTGGCCCAGGTCAGCTTGTGCAGATTACACAGGCTGACCTGGGTCGATACTCTTGCATTAAGCTCCCTTTTCACAGAGCTTGGCTTAATTATTATGGTAGAAGAAGAAAATGCTTGTAAACAAACCAGAATTTTCAACTTTTCCAACATTTCTTGCAAAAGGCTTCTTCTTTAAGGTCGTTAAAACACACGTGTGGTAAAGGGTTACTCTTCACCACACACCAAAACTCTAAGCCTGTCCAAATTGAAAACATTTGCATGTGATTATTAAAGATAGCTCCAATCATGGAATAAGTCTTGGTAGAACAGAAAACATTGTGGGAAAGGGAGAAAATGCTGGTAACCAGCATTTTCTCCTTTCCCACAAAGTTTTCAAAATACCTTTTCATTATAATCATTAAAACTCTGGATTGTGTGAAAAAGGATTAACCCTAAAACTGTTGATTAAATCAGTGAAACTTTTCACAAAATAGTGAAAAATGCAAAAACAGCCTCTTTCAGTTTTTGCAGGAAAATTCTCACTGCATAAAACAGATTCAAGATCAGGCCACACATTTTGTGCACTCTAATCTTAATCCACTCAGTCCAAAACAGTACAATGCATTACACCCAGCAGCTCAAAGCATTAACATGGAAATTCCTCACTACAGTTTCCATTGAAGGATGGGACCAAAGTTGTTGATCCCATTGAGTTTGTTGATTTAAAATAAACAAAATGTTGATACCACTTCAAAATTCAAAATCTGACTTTACACTTTACGGGTCAGAGCCAACTCAGTTTTGTAATTAACCCTTCTAGCGGTAAAACAGAATGTAATTTCTAGTGAGGACAGTGTAGATCAAGATCAGACTGCACATAACATGCAATCTGATCTTGGATCTACTCTGCCTGTTTCCTAGCCAGATATTCTGACATATTTAGCTTTGAAATTGCCATATCTGCATCTGCAGTACTGACTTTCATTTATTTAGCACCACACAGGTTAATGGAAAGCGTTATGGGAAAAATGAAGAATTGCTGTTTTTACCAGTGTTTACAAAACTGTCTGCTGCACAGTAGAGCTGGGACGAGTACTCGAGTACCCGGGTATCGGGTAGGGTACCGCTGGTACCCGAGTACTAAATCATTACCCGAGTACCCGATAATTATATAGTGACTTATTAAGGAAAGCTATAATTTTGAAGTTCCAATGAAATAATTTGATCTTAATTTAAATACCAGCAAAAAACATGTTACCCATTCCCATACATGAACCGGAAGTAGATAATTGAAATAGCTTGAAATAAGGCTGTACCATTTATACCCCCTGCAACGCATAACTCGTCAGTAATGGGTAAATATTGTTATATATTTGCCCTTCAGCATTTTAGGTTTATTTGACATAGACAATGGTAATTTGAATTAAAAGCAAAACATGTGTGCATATTTTGTGATTTATTTATAACAGCTCAAACCATCACGGAATACTCAACACAATCAAAGGCCTATTCAACACTTATAATAAAGAGTCTATCCAGAGAATAATCTGCATTTTGCAGGCATTGCATGATCAGGACAATCTGGAGCTTACTTTTAAATACAATCATTATTATTTAAGGTCTTTAAGACAATATGAAACAATTCAAATGACAAAATTTGTTCAGCAACTACAGGAACGAACTGCTGCTAACTTGTAACTAATTCTAATTACTGCAAGTAATAACATCGGGTACCCGGGTACCCGCGGGTAATACGGCCACGGGTACCTGGGTACAAAATTTCTACCCGTCCCAGCTCTACTGCACAGACAAAATAGCTTAATATGCACAAAATAATTAATGCTGGGTGGAAGATAGTTAGTTATATTCACCCGAAAGACTAACAATGTACTATTACAAAATATCCTACAATGTTTTAGATTTAATTTTGTGTTTATCTGCACTAGACAATTTTGTGAATACAGCTGAATATGTATCTACTATTACACATCTAATCCCAAAAACTGCTTAATAAATTTAATGAAAAAATTTACAGCCAAAGTGAATTTTTTACCCTAATGTAGTGATTTCAAAGTCCTTCTCACCAGAAAAATCTCAAAGCATCTGACAGTTAAGATCCAATATCAGACTGCACATTCTGTGCAATCTGATCTTGAATCTTCTCTGTCAGCAAAAGCCCATGGAGTTGAGCTTAGCAGTCTAAGGATTACCTGTTATCTACATTTTTCACCATACCAGACAAAAAAAGAACTTAACGGATTGCCCTTGCTCTTTATTCAGAGGTCAGATTGTTATTGATATTTTCAGGGAATTTCATTTCATTTTGGCTTCTTCTTTGACCTTGTGGCTCATTGCCAAAAAACAAAACAGTAGTTAGATTGGAGCAAAATACTAAAAAAAACTTTTGTAGCACATTCTAACCCTTAAAGTGCTGAACCCTCTTCTACTTGCTTTTATTGACAGCCTAGTGTAGATCAAGATCAAACTACACAGAAAGTGCACTTTTTTCTTAAATCTATATTGTCTGCTACTTACCAGGTATTCTGACAAGCAACCTTAACCCTTTCCCAAACGACAAATTTTGGACTGGTCCAAATTGAAAGAGTTTGCAGACAACAATTTCAAATTTGATGAAAATGGCAGAAAGTTATCAAAATGGGTAGAAAACACTGTGGGAAAAGGAGAAATTGCTCGTTACGAGCAATTTCTCCTTTTCCCACAGTGTTTTCAAAAGACTTGTACTGCAGACACGTGAAAACCAGGGCTTCCTAAAATACATGTATCTGCATTTTTGCACTAACTGAGAATTTCCATTTCATTTGTTTACCACTATAACGTCCTCTTGCTAGGACGCTTTGGCAAATGTCCTTGATAGGTTAGAAAAAATTGTGGTAAAACGAGAAAAAGCTGGTTTTCCCTCCAGGTTCATAAAACATGCTTTGGTCTGGTAAACTGTCAACTACAATGCACTTTGAACAAGAAATTACCTATTATTAACAGAGTTTTCCCTGAAAGTGTTTTACATGTGATTTACACTAGCATGACTTACCAATCTCTGCTTTTCCTCTCTTTTAGTTTCTTCAGTTATCGTTCCAAATATGGTTGGCTGAAAATAAAAAAAAAAACAGTTTGTTCCTCATACTCATTATTTTACTCTACCACATGACAAAGGTATGAAGTTGTCTGTTATAACCCTTTCCCAAACGACAAATTTTGGACTGTCCAAATTGAAAGAGTTTGCCGACGACAATTTTAAATTTGATGAAAATGGCAGAAAGTTATCAAAAAGGGTAGAAAACACTGTGGGAAAAGGAGAAATTGCTCATTACGAGCAATTTCTCCTTTTCCCAGTGTTTTCAAAAGACTTGTACTGCAGACACGTGAAAACCAGGACTTGTTTGGGAAAGGGTTAATCTAAAGCTTTGGCTAATGAAAAATCCAATATGCTAAAATGCAGGATTTGTGTGTGTGAAAGAGTGAAAAACAGTGTTTACCAGCATTTTCTCCTATTCCCACAATGTTTTTCAGAACTTGAGAAGCCTTTGTTTTCAGGTTCCTTAAAACTCAGGATTGTGTGGTCAAAGGTTAAATATCATTTTCAAGCAATCATGCTATCAGTGGACCATGATCATAGAAAAACCCACATGCTAGTTTGAAATAACAAAATGTTACAAAGTACATGAAAATGTACATCTTTCAATTATTCCTTTACCACACATTTATACAGACTTTTGAAGACCCTGAAAGAATAGGCTTTTGAAAACATTGTAGGAAAAGGAGAAAATGCTGGTAACCAGCATTTTCTCCTTTTTCCACAATGTTTTCTACCCTATCAAAGACAGAAATCATGATTTTAGCAACATATCATTTGTCGTCTGCATTTCCTTTCAGTTTGGTCTTGATCAAAATTTTGTCGTTTGGTTAAGAGTTAAATGATACTGTACATACCAAAGCCTTTACAAAAAGTGGTTATCACTTGAATTCATGTTCCAACTCCCATTATATAACAGTTACATGAGAGCAGTATAGACCCTTTTAGTCTCTGACCACTTCCTGGTAAGGAGACCGGAAAACTGCGCATGCGCACTCGTGTAGGGCAAAAAGACAAAATAAAACAGTAGCAGATTATTTAAATTGTACATAAAAATCGTTAAATTATGAGCGATTATATGAAAAACTTACTCCCAGAGGCAAAGAAACGATAATCAGACTTATTTGCTAAGGGTTCAGTAACGCGGAAGAAAACGATCCGTATATCAGTGACAATATAAGACGAAAACGTAAAAAAAAAAAACGTGTCGCTGTTGTGGGTTGACGTTATCATCAAAGGAAATGTTATCCGACCCCAGGCAGTAACAGACAGACCCCATAAAGTATGGGCTGGAACACTGCGGGTATGGGAAAAATGCATGTTACCAGCATTTTTACCTTTTGCCGTAGTGTTTCCACAAGCCCATTGATGTAGGTTCGTTAATTAAGACAAGGGTGGGATACGTAAAGGGTTTATAAAGGGTAGCCATCTGATATATCACATATTTGTTAGGTTAATCGACAATACAGTGGATATTTTAGTTCAACTTCAATGGCGGAGAGTGCGGGTTGAGATCGGCATAACACGCTGTTACCTCTAATAGTTTAGAGAGTGTGTATCATGATCAAAATTCATCACAAAACAAATTTTGGCGCAGACGTATTTGAAAACATGAATGAATGAATGAATGAATGAATGAGCGAGCAGATGGATGGATGGATGGATGGATGAACTAACACGCGAACGAAGAACGAACAAACAACTGTATAATGCCCTGTTGTCGTCTGTGGCTGCTCTTTTCCATAATTGCTTTCCACCAGGGATCGTATGTAACATGTAATTTAAAAGCATTTCTTTTCCGAAAACGGTGTTGAAAGAATGTTTACCAGTATATTCTCCTTTTCTCACAATATTTGAAAAGCTTTCTTTTCTCTTGGTCGTTAAGACTTGTGATTGTTGGGTAAAGGGTTAAATGGAAATTGTAACAGTAATTAGCTGAGCCCATCATATACGGGGAGGTATTTTAGCGTGTCATACATAATGATGTAGGGAAACAATATCGACCTTAGCCTTCACCCTTAACCTCCATTACGTGACGGTGATCCTGAATTTACTTTGCGAAAAGCATAATGAGAGATCTGTTTGCACATGGGGGTAGCGTGGTCTTGAAATACTCTGTTACAAATCCTGACTATGGTTTAAGTAATACTAATTAAGATTTATGACATAAACTTAACGCGAACTGTGCTGGTCAAAAATATAAGTACGGCAGGATATAGGTCAAAAAGCAATAACATTAAATGACGATGGTCAATAAAATACAAAATATTAACGGTGAAAAGGCTCTTTCAAAATTTAAGAGATCAAACAAATAATTTGAATAAAATATACGGGGACGTTTTAAGGGGACGTTTTAACCAATTCGGAATGGACGTTTTAACCAAAAATAGGATGTTTTGACTCTGGGACGTTTAAGCCAGATGCTAATTTACTAATCTGTTTGTACATCCCGGTGCACAGCATGATAACGGCATCCTGTAACACAATTAATCTTCACAGATTTTATCAATAAAATCTTTCGACAAGTCCCGAACATTGCGTGTGAAATAATTTTCAACAGTGGTGATATTGAACTTTTTGCCCTACAAACAGTGCGCATGCGCGAAAAATGGAATTATGGGATCGTATTTCCTTGGCAACAAACGGCATTGTAAATGGGTCTACAGATGAATATTCCCCCCCTCCTTCCCCCCTCCAAATGAAAATACCCCCCAAATACGATACCTCAATTTCAAGACCATTTTTCCTTTAACCATTTACCATATAATCTTGAATTATAACCACTCTGAATGATGAGGCTTTTGAAAACACTGTGAGAAATGGAGAAAATGCCAGTAAGCAGTATTTTCTCCTTTTCTCGCACTGTTTTCCATACCTTTAGGGACAAATCTGATCATTACATGTGATTACTTAGTAAGGGGTTAAACAAACAAATCAGTTTTATTTTGATAAACTTTTGGGTTATTCAAACTGAACTATTGTTATCTGAATCTTGTCCATCCACATACTTCATTTTACTCTTCCCTTCATTAATTTTGTAGCATTCAGTTTTTATGATCCTGAGGAAGACAGCTTTGGAAAGCATTGTAGAAAAAGGAGAAAATGCTGGTAACAACAGCATTTTCCACTTTTAATATGCATAATTTTTTCCACCTCATCAGAAAACCTACCTAACCATTTGAACTTGATTTATTTCCTTGTCTGTATAATGATGCTTTCAATTCAAATGAATCTACTATTTCAAAATTCTAAAAAACATCCCATTTACCATTTTTTCACCCCTAGTTTTCATAACCTCCAGATTTCAAACGTAATTCCGTTCAACTGTTAATCCAACTAGCAAATCCAACAAAGTCAAATATCCATATCTACAGACTCCAATTCTTTTGCTAATGAAAAACAAGGTGAAAGGTAATAAATGTTTCAATGTTATTGCCATTAGAGCACACACAATAATGATAATTTATTGCCCCTCTAATTATGCAAATGAAGGTCCTTCATATTATGACTATGTTGGTTTCTGATCTGCAGGTACAATGATTTATTACATATTTATATGTGGCTCAAATCACTAGATTGGTCTCTGATAAAATAGAAGATGTGGTGGGTAAAGAGGAACATGCTGGTCTCCAGCACTATCTTCTTTTCTCACAATGTTTTCAAAAGCCTTTTCCATTGTAATATTTAAAATATGGGATTGTTTGGTAAAAGGTTATGCAAATAAGGGTCAATAATTGGTTTGTGATCAGCAGGTATTGACCACTGACCAGTGACAGATATGTATGATCCATCACAACAGGCACCTGGTTGATGGCTGGACAGTGTCCAGTGAACCCTTATCACCTCCTACAAATAACTCTTCACCAAACAACAAAAATTTAGACTCGTCAAAATTCAAAGCATTTACAGACTGCAAATTAAATGTAGCTCCAATGATGATATCTATCTTTGATAGGGAAGCAACCATTGTGGGAAAAGGGGAAACTGCTTTTCTCATAGTGTTTTCAAAAGCCCTCTTCTTCAGGGTCATTAAAACCAGGGATTGTGTGACCACTTACCAGCAGCTTCTTCTTTTCCCACAATGCGTTTAAAAGTTATCTTCCTCAGGATTGGTAAAAATTTTGTAGAGGGTTAACTCTCCACCACACAACCCTGACTTTTAATGACCCATAGAAAGAAAACTTTTGAAAATGTTGTGGGAAAAGGAGAAAATGCTGGTTACCAGCAATTTCTCCTTTTCCCATAATGTTTTCTACCCTTCCCAAAACAAATTTCAATTTTTGAGTCAAATTTAGTTTGTCGTCTGCAAATGCTTTCAGTTTGGACAAGTCTAAAAATTCTGTCTTTGATAATGAGTTAAAGAACCTTTCTAGCTGAACATGTTTGAAAAAAAAAAAAGGCCAATTCTTTGAGGACCACAAAATTGTACAGTACGTTTTTTTTTATTTCAACAAATGAAATACAACAATTTTTATAGCGTCTCAAATGATGAGATCTGTCTTTTGAAAGGGCACAGAACATAGTTGGAATAGGAGAAAATACTACTAACCAATGTTTGCAAGAGACTGACTTTGTCATGGTCATCAAAACACAAGGTTGTTTGGCAAAGGGTTCAGTGTGGCATCTTGATAAGAAAATTATGATGAGTAAAGAGACAGTAGGTATAATGATTACATGTGATTATGATCACTAATGGTTGTCCCTTTGGGCTGGTTTGACCTTTTGTCAAAATATGATGGTCACATGATAAAACTTAAACCGTTTACCACACAGTTCGAGATAGAATGACCCTGAGGGGGAAGGCTGTTGAAAACACTGTGGAAGAAGGAGAAAGTACTGGTAAACATGGTGAAAGGTTAAAGCAGGCAAGACAGGATTTAGATAATAACATAATATAAACATTTAGTTCCCCAGCTAATGAAACACAGATGGAAAAGGAGTGAAATTTTGCTTATCATTTTCCTTTCCTTCCAATACATGTCCTTTGGGTAACTATCACCTGTTACTGGTAGTATCTCTAAAACTAATCAGAACAGTAAAGGGTTAGAAAGTAATTTTGCCTTTCATTAGAAATGTCTGCAGTTTAGATGAATGTTACTTCTAAAAGCAGAATGCCTGCAATAAAACAGTCTGGTTCCTGGCACAAAATATCAAAGCAGGATGTGAGACATGAACTATTAACCCTTAACCACAGACAACCACAAGTTTTAATGACTCAGATAGAAGCCTTTAGAAAACATAGTGAGAAAAGGAGAGAATGCTGGTAACCAGCATTTTCTCCTTTTTATCACAATTTTTTCTACTATTTCATGGACAGAAATCATTTTTTAACCCATTACCACACAATCCCGAGTTTTAACGACCCTGAGAAAGAAGCCTTTTGAAAACACTGTAGGAAAAGGAGAAAATGCTGGCAACCAGCATTTTTTCCTTTTCCCACAATGTTTTCTATCCTTCCCAAAACAAATTTCAATTTTTCAGTCACATAAATCATGTCGTCTGCAAATGTTTTCAATTTAGACTAGTCTAGAATTTTGTCGTTTGGTAAAGAGTTAAGTTACAATCAACTTTTTGGAAAAAATTGCTTTCAATTTCATCACATCTAAAATTTTATCATCTAGGAAAGAGTCAATTCTGTATCAGGCTACAAAGTTTAAGACTGGTCAATCTTGAAAGTATTTGCAGACAACAAATTCAATTTTGCTAATGTGATGCAATTAGACTCTTTTGAAAGTTTAGAAAACAGTGTGGGAAAATGAGAAAATGTTGGCTACCGGCATTTTCTCTTTTTCACACAATGTTTTCAAAAGCTTCTTCAACGAAGTTTTAAACACTGGATAGTTGGTACAATCTTAGGGACAATGAAGGCTTCATCCACTTACATGGAGTATGTTCTTTTCTTGAAGGGATACCTCCAAGAAGGCATCAACAGCATTTTAGAAAATAACTTAGTTCTAGGGGAGTATAATAATAACCCTCCATCCCCGTAACCCCCAACCCGCGAAATTCCTTCAAATTCCCTAGCAATGGTCCATGATCCTGACTTTGCTCTAGGTATTCCCTTGCCCCAAACACTGGTTTTAACTCTTGACCACAGGACAAAATGTAAGACTAGTCCAAACTGAAAGCATTTTGAGACAACAAATTAAATATAGCAAAAACGATGGAATATGTCATTTGAAAGGGAAGAAAACATTCAGGGAAAAAGGAGAAAATGTCTAGCATTTCAACAAAACTGACAGTGTAGATAAAAAATCAGACTGCACAATTTGTGAAGTTTGATCATGATTTACACCTGCTGAAAAGACAAAATATAGTAGTAAAAGGGGTTTTTCTGGTTAATGAAATTACAACTGTCTCAAAGCAGACAAATACCCCCCACCAGCACCTTGTCACTGAAGCAGCACAGTCGGAGAATAGAAATGATTTTAAAAACAAAGATCACCAGTGACCTTGACCTTTAAAGATCCATGTGACCCAAAACAATAGGGCACCTCCTTGGGTTATGATCAACACTTGTATAAAATATCAGGGTCCTAGGTCAAACAGCTATTAAGTTAGAGCACAGACATGATTTTCAAGCAAAGTTCACCTGTAACCTTGACCTTTGACCCAAGTGACCCAAAAACAATAGGGCACCTCCTTGGGTCATGATCAACTCTTGTATAAAGTTTCAGGGTCCCAATTCAAACAGCTTTTAGTTCAAGCACCAAATGGAAAAAGTCTACTGATGGACAGTCACTGATGTACAGATGGACGGACAGACAGACAGGCATGGTGAAACCAGCTTATCCCCCCTCTACTTTGTAGGTGGAGGGTATAAAATGATTTTTGAAAACCCATTTTATCTAGACCTGTTGGTGAACAAAAAAAATATCAGAAAGTATTGACAAAAGATCAAAAAGCAGGGTTTTTTAATCTGAACTTGACACAGTCCTGTCCAATTTCTTCTGGAAGTCGAATTATCCTGTTATCTAAGAGTCTTATAAATAAAGAAATGTATTCTTTATAACTGGGCAATTCTGGTAATTCTTGCATGCACAGACTATGCCTGTGTGCCAGATCTTTGTTGCCAATTCTATCCTGAAGTAAATTACAGCTTTCACTATAAATCATGTATTCCCCTAAGTATATACACTACTAAAATGGAAACTGTCAAACAGAGTCTGTGAAAGGCAAGAAAATGATGTGATAGCCAGACAGAAAAAAAGAGAAACTTTCCAAATTTAGAATACAGAACATCGACAATCTGGGTAAGATATTTCCATAGGTTATCCTTGAACCAGTTTCGGCTTTTAGCAAAACTGTGCTGTGTTTTAAAGGCCCAATAGCTGCTAAATGTAAACATTCAGGGGGCAAATTGCAGGAATATTTAATTCATACCAATTAAAAGTATGGATATCATTGAGTGTCTAATTGTGAGACATAATAATATCCATACTTTTAAATGGTAGGCATTGATTTTACCTCCAACTTGACCCTGGCAGCATTTACTTTTGGCCAATAGTGAGCCTTTCATGACCCTGAGGAAAAAAGCTTTTTGAAGACATTTTAGCATGTTTTGCATTTAGTAATTTAGAATACAGCATGTCAATAATCCATATATTATCCTTGACCAAGTCTAGATAGCACATATAATTTTTGATATTTTTTGGCTTAACATTTATCATGAAAACAAGTTCATATAAGGGGCCAAGAAGAGGGTGAGGAAAAGAAAGAGAATACTCTTTCGTCCAAGTACAAAATTAAAGGGAGGGGCTAATGGCCAGACCTGGTTGCTCTTTCTGCCACTACCCGTGTCCAAAGATTTAGATCAACCTAAGGGGAGGAACAGAACAGACTCTTCCTTCTCTTCCCCCCACTTCCACCCCCACAACCGGCAGCTGCTGTCCCATTTATTTAGATTATTCTTGAGAATTAGAATTTAAATGGAACATGGTGAGTTGGTGGATAAAGCCCCAGTTTTTCATGATGAATTTGGCAGAGAGGAAGTAGAACAGACTAAACACTGTAAACAATTCTCAATGGAGCTAAAAAACAGGAAAACTAGGAAATGGCACACTTAAAAAGTGTCAAGGAGGAATCTTTCACTCTCCCATTGAAAGCCAGTCCCTAACTCCAATTATCTGCAATTTGGAGGCACTTGACCCTGGGTCCTTGTTCAGAAGTCTTAATTCTTTACCAGACAACAAACGTTTAGACTTGTCCAAACTGAGAGCATTTGCAGGCAACAAAGTGAATGTACTTGAATGATGAGATTTGTCTTTGAAATGGAAGAGAACACTGTAGGAAAAGGAGAAAATGCTGGTTACCAGTGTTTTCCCCTTTTCCAATGATGTTTTCAAAAGCCATCTACCTCAAGGTCATAAAACACAAGAGTCATTATTTTGCTAAAGGATTAATCTGCAGCTCTGGTGGTTTTTCGTAGTAAACAATAATAACTGTTCTTTCCTGAAACGTGTACTATGTCAAACGTTCTATTAGGTGTTTAACTCTGAGAAGGGTCGAATAAACCCAAAAGAAACATTCAGTCTAAAAATAAGACAAACTCATTGTAGTTTTGCACTTCACTCTTGTCCATGATGTCTAGGTAAAGCTGACAGTGTAGATCAAAGATCAGACCGCACATTTTGTGGCAACTGTAGTTGTGAAGGCACTTCAATAGTAAATATTATTTCTGTTTGAGTATTTTCTGATACTTTAGATGTTTCAATAGTGTTTCATTATGAATATTTTCCAACAAATTGGCTAGAAAAATGCTCTTTGCCTACAAACAAACTGCCCTTAATCCTCTACCAGATAACTTGTCTGTATTAAAAGCACTTGCAGACCACAAATTAAAAGTGGCTAAAATTATGGAATTTGTTTGTAAAAAGGAAAAAAAAAAACATCGGGAAAAAGAGAAAATGCTGATTACAAGTGTTTTCCACAATTACAATGTTTTCAAGAGCCTTCTCCATCAGGGTTGTTAAACCTTGGCATTGTGTGGTAGAGGGTTAAGTATTACTAGCAGAAAAGAGACCACGCCTGACCTGGTAAGCTGTAGGGGATATAACTTACTTGTTAACCATAAAATATTTCAGTTCTTTGGATACAGTGTTTTTGTATCGAGAGATGTGTGTAGTTATAGTGTTGAGCAAAATGTGTTTTGCTCAAGAACATACTGACCTTAAGTGTCACTTACCGGAATAATGCCAATTTAGCCTCCTGGTACACCATTGCAGACACAACTCATGTGTAACCACCAAACTCTGGCTGGAAATAATGTGCTTTGCTCAAGAACATACTAACCTCAAGTGTCACTTACAGGAATGAGACCAAGCTTCCTGGTACACCGTCGCAGACAAAACTTATGTTAAACCACCACACTCTGGCTGGAAAAATATGTTTTGCTCAAAGACAACCTCCCCTTAAGAGTCACTTTAAGAAATGAGCTCCTGGGCACACAATGGAAGATACTGGTTTCTGTTTAACAGCCAAACTATTACACTACAAATTGTCAACAATGTTCTCTTGAAACAAGCATGCCTTGTCAATGATTTTATGAGGTGTTTCAACTTTTTCTATGCTGATGTTTCTCGATACTTTGGCCTGCAAAATGAGCTATACTCAAGAGCATACTGCCTGAAAGTGTCATTAACAGGAAGAGGCCAAGGTTCCTGTACACCATGGCAGATACAAAATTACTGCTTAACTCTTTACCAAACGACAAATTGTTAGACTTGTCCAAACTGAAAGCATTTGCAGACAAAAATTTAAACGTGGCTTAAATAATAGAATTTGTCCTTGATAGGGTAGAAAACATAATGGGAAAAAGAGAAAATGCTGGTTACCAGCATTTTCTCCTTTTCCCACAATGTTTTCAAAAGGCTTCTTCCTTCAAGGGTCGTTAAAAGTCGGGATTGTGTGGTAAAGGGTTAACCAAAATCAAAAGTTCACAAAAATGTTATTTTCCTCTCCTACAAAATATTAACATGTGCCAAGTGCCAAGTAATCAAAATGGATGCCTTTCATCCGGAAAAAGACCCAAGTACAGTCCTAACTAATTTAAGAAAGCACCAGAGGAATGTTTCAAATGTGCTTGCTTAAGATGAGATTCTTGCTTAGTGCGGGAACATGTTCATAATATTGTCTTCTCTTGGAACCCATTATTAGTTTTACTTAATTGCAGCTTCTAGGCTGTTTTTTACAACAGTATAGCTGCATACGAGTCAGTGTAGATCAAAGATCAGACTGCACAGAAGTTGCAGTCTGACCTTGCTCTTCACTGACCGAAAAAGCAACTATAGTCACAAAAAATTCTCTATGGGTTAATTCAAGGAGAATGTTCAGCTGTGAGAGAGGACTCAGAATCCCACCACAATGACAGTCACCATCTGTGGAAAGAATTTTGTGGAGCTGGAAATTAAACCCATAACTCATGGATTGCATGTCTTATATGCTTATGATCGAGATACATGCTCGGCAACTGTCACTGTCAATCAACAATCAAATGATTGAGTAGGGGTTCTAAACAACTTCAGCTGCCTACGCCAGCTCTTTAATGAAATGCAATACCAGTAAGTGTTCAAGCTTAATGACTCTAAATGAGTTCTCAAGTGGAAACTAAGTGTGAATAAACTACCAATGCTATTACAATTAAATGTTTATAAACAATCCACTCCAGACATTAGGGAGTCTAACAGGGAGGCTGGTCAATATGCGGTCAAGTTTCATTAAAACAAACAACATTTTTTAACTTAGAATTATCATAATCTTACACGGTCAACAAAAAATTTCCTTTTGCTAAATTGAGGTATGTATGCTGTTTGACCCCTTACTAAACAGGCCTACATTTTAACAACTGTCCAGCAGAATTCCATTTTTTTTCAGCTTTAAAGAAAAGAAACCCAATGATACTTGAGCTTTCTCAGATCAAGCCACAACTGTGGGCTTCTTTCTCCTAAACTAAGGGATGCTTCTCATAAAGTTTGAGGTTGATTTTCCATTCACTTGAGACTGTTATTAGGCAAACAATGGGCTAACAAAATGGAAGAAAATGAGCAATTGAAGCAGAGCACATTCTTGAGTAGCACATGCTCAGGATGGCTCTGCAAAGATGAAAGATGGGAGGTTAACCCTTTACCACACATGACAAGTTTTAATAACTCTACAGAAGATGGCTTTTGAAAACATTGTGGAAAAAGGAGAAAATGCTGGTAACCAGCATTTTCTCCTTTTCCCACAATGTTTTCTACCATTTCCAAGATTGGTCTCTACCACTGAGTCATATTTAATAAGTTATCTGCAAATGCTTACAATTTGGACAAGTCTGAATTTTAGTTGTCTGGTAAAGGACAAGGGAAAAATGCTGACAAAGGTAAAAGAAGTTGATGATAATTGCCTGGATAAAAGCTGAAAGCAAGTCTCAACTGATACACATTAACAACCATTTAGAAATGAGGAAACCATATGCAGAATCTTGAAAAAGTATTAAGAGAAAAAAATTCATCCAACCTCTCCCAAAAAAACCTTCCAACATGTTTTATGCCAGAACTGTTTTTTAGAACTAAATCATCTGTAAAAGAGAAAACCATGGAAAAACAATCAATTATTGAAGTGCTGAATGAATGAAATGGACATTCTCAGTCAGTAATTCAGATGCTGGTAATTGCAAGTTCAAGGCTGTTTTTGTCTGAATATCTGGCAGAGATGCCGACATTCTGTACAATCTGATCTTGATCTACATTATCCACATAAGCAATTCAGTCAGGATTCAGCAATACAAGGGTTATTATGACCTTTTACAAAAAGATAATTCTTGGACTGGTCTAAATGGAAAACATTTGCAGACAACAAATTTATTGTGGCTTAAAGTGATGAGATTTTCTGTAAAAGGGCAGAAAAGACTGTGGTAAAAGGAGAAATGCTCTTTACCAGATTTAAATTTTTCTCCTTTTCCCACAACGTTTTCCAAAGGCTTCTTCCTAAGGGTTGTTAAAACCTGGGATTGTGTGGTAAAGGGTTAACCTATTGCCTGCTGAATAAGTGAAACAGACAGTCTCAGTTAGGGAAAACTTGTACCAATTCTATCATAATATTTTCGTCTCCTCCCATAATACTTCAGAATATCAGTTTAACTTTTTACCAAACGACAATATTTTGAACTGGTCCAAATTGAAAGTATTTGCAGATGACAAATTACATGTGACTAAAATGATTGCATTTGTATCTGAAAGGTTAGAAAACATTGTGGGAAAAGGAGAAAATGCTGGTTACCAGCATTTTCTCCATTTTCACAAGGTTTTCAAAGGCTTCTTTCTCAGGGTCGTTGAAAGTCGGGAATGTTTGGTAAAGTGTTAACCCTCAAAAAGCAATCACATGTTCCAAAGACCCTAAGGAAGACTCACTCTAAGTTTAGAAAAAATTATGGGAAGGAGAAAATGTTGGTAATCAGAGTAGTAATCAGCATTATCTCCTTTTCCCACACATTTTTCTATCCTTTCCAAGTCAATTTATAAAATATAAGCCCCATTTTTACAATAATCTGCAAATACTTTGAATTTGGACGAGTCTTAATGTTTGTCATAGCATAAAGATTTAACTTGTAGATCTAATTTGTTTTTGACTGTATTCCCATTTATAACACATTCTAAACAAGAGGGCCAGTGGCCCTAAGTGCTCACCTGAGTAAAGTCATCTACAGTTGATAAAGCTGAAGAGATCCTGGTTTTAATGATGTAAAACACATGAGTGTAAGTGACCAACTTTTGAATTTGACACGACCAAATTTTTAACTTGTCCAAGAAATCACCAAGAGAAACATTCTGACCAAGTTTCATGAGTATCAGGCTGAAAATGTGGCCTCTGCAGTACACACACGGTTTACCTACGATTTGGCCAAGTGACCTACTTTTTGACCCAATGTAACCCAATTTCAAACTTGTCCAAGACAACATCAAGAAAAACATTCTGACCAAGTTTCAAGACTATCAGGCTGAAAATGTGACCACTATGGGCCACATATGCATTTTTTAAGATTTGGCCCTGTGACCTCCTTTTTGACCCAATGTAGCCCAATTTCAAACTTGACAATATATTATAAAGACAAACATTCTGACCAATTTTCATGAGTATCAAGCTGAAATTGTGCCCTCTAGAGTGTACACAAAGTTTTTCTTAGATCTGGCTAAGTGACCTACTTTTTGACCAAATGTAAAACAATTTCTATCATGTCCAATATATCATAAAGACAACCATTCTGACCAAGTTTCATAGTTAACTGGCTGAAAATGTGCCCTCTAGAGTACACACAAGTTTTTTTTTTTAAGATTTAACCCAGTGAACTACCTTTTGACCCTACATGACCAAATTTCAAACCTGTCTGAGATGTCATCAAGACAAATGATCTGACCTACTTCATGCGTATCAGGCTAAAAATATGGCCTTTAGGGTGCACAAAGGTTTTTCTGAGATTTAGCCCAGTGACCTACTTTATGACCCAACATGACCCAATTTCCAAGTAGTCCCAGATATCATCAAGACCTAGTTTAATGAGTATCAGGCTAAAAATGGGGCCTCTAGAGTGCACACAAGGTTTTTCCATGATTTAGCCCAGTGACCTACTTTTTGACCCAACAAGACCCAATTTCACACTTGTCCAAGATTTCATCAAGACAAACATTCTAACCAAGTTTCATGACAATCTGACTGAAAATGTGGCCTCTAGAGTGCACACAAGGTAAAGTTTGTTGACGATCCCAGATGACGCATGACAGACACAGCACAATCACAAAATCTCACCTTGAGCACTGTGTGCTCAGGTGAGCTATAAAGGCAATAAGGACTAAAAGCGATTAGAACCACTGAAGTTACTCTTGCGGACTCAATAACAGTGTAGCCTACCGGCAGTCTATTGCTCTACAATCGATACACATGTATCCAAATGAAGAAACTGATGGCTTTGTGGAAAGCAACAAAAGGTATGTGAAGACCATTTGCTACACAATTCTGAATCTTAAGGACTCTGACACAGTGGGCCTTTGATAACATGCGAGAATATGCTGATAACCAGTTTCTCCTTTAACCCTTTACCACATGATCACGGGTTTTAATGACCCTGTGGAAGAAGCATTTTGGAAACATTGTGGGAAAGGGAGAAAATGCTGGTAACCAGCTTTTTCTTCTTTTCCCACAAATTTTTCTACCCTATCAAAGACAAATTCCACAATTTGAGTCACATATAAATTGACATCTGCAAATGCTTTCAATTTGGATAGAACCACATTTTCCTTGTGTGGTAAAGAGTTAAAGCCATTAAAACTACAGACTGTTTGTTAAAGACTTACACATCAACCATGAAAAACATTTGCATGATGAAATTCAGAAAAAAAAATTCAGATGGCATGTTCAGTGGGAGATAAAATATTGACAGTAAAGCGATTTCAAATTTCATAGCACTTTCCAAGACTCCATCGCCTACTGATTTGAATCGTCTTCCTGTCGCAATGCAGCAGTTTGTATTACAAATCCAAAATGCCGATTTTTATCATCTTAATTTGCACATTAATGGGAATTTCAGTATGAAATTATGAAGTGATTACAAGTTCCGTCCTTTTATTTTTTCCAATCTTAATTTCAACTGATTTTCTGCATCTTCAAAAGCTGCTTTCAGTTACATTCAGTCTTAAGTGTTTTCAAGAACTACCAATGAGTGCTTTCAACAACAAAGCCTTTTGTGTCCCCAAGCACTACCAGTGGGTAACAGAGCTTTTATATGTCCTCAAGCATTACCAATGAGTGCTTTAAGTAACAGAGCTTTTTGTGTCCTCAAGCACTAGCAATGGCTGGTTTAAATAACAGAGCTTTCTGTGTCCTCAAGCATTAACAATGGGTGCTTTCAACAACATGGAACCTTTTTCTTCCTCAAGCTACTCAACTGGGCGCTCTAAGTAACAGAGCTTTGTGTGTCCTAAAGCACTACCAGTGGGTAACAGATTTTATGTGACCTCAAGCACTACCAATGAGTGGTTTACTTTACAGAGCTTTTTGTGTCCTCAAGCACTAGCAATGGCTGGTTTAAGTAACAGATCATTCTGTGTCCTCAAGCATTACAAATGGGTGCTTTCAACAACATGGAACCTTTTTCATGCTCAAACTACTCCAGTGGCAACTTTCCATAACAGGACTTTTTGTGTCCTATAGGACTACCTATTGGTGCCTTAAACAACACAGAGAAATTTGTATCCTCAAACAATGAATGCTTTCAGGAAGATGGAGGCTTTTGTGTGCTAAAACACTTCCTATGGGTACTTTCAGTAACATAACACTTTTTGTGTCCTCAATCACTACCAGTAGGTGCTTTAAGCAACAAAAAGCCTTTTGTGTCCTTAAGCACAACCAGTGCATGTTTACAGTACCAATGTTATTACCAACTTTTCATTGTGAAAATGTTCATAGGGAGAAAATTCACTTCTCTAGGCAAAAATTTGTTGGTAACAAATAGGATTCCTAACATTCTGACATGATGGTTCAATACATAACAGTGAAAGAACTGAATGGGAATAGAAATTGTACAGATGAGAGGCAAGAGATGTCCATATTGATCAGTTTGATAAAAGCCATGCATTCCTTCACAAAACTATATTGGTGTCTTGAGAAAAATAAAGCCTTAAATCAATAGAAATTTCTGCTATTGCCGTAAACATATTGCACATTGCACCCTTATCCTTGAATTGCTTGGTGTTGTACAGCATTTTCAGTTATAATATGGCACCTTTCTGTGTAATTCTGGAGTTTCTTTAATAAGCACTCTTGCCAAGGAATTGACTATTTCAATATTTTACCAGACTATCCAAGATGATTGCATTAAAATTTTGCAGCCAGTTAATCAAATGTAGCTCAAATGTCCTGAGTGGTCTTACAACAGGTAGAAGACAGATTTGTCTTATGATAACTACCATAGAAAACATGGTGAGACTTGGAGAAAATGCTGATAACCAGCATTTACTCCTTTTCTCAAAATGTTTTCGGAAACCTTCCTCCTTATAGTCATTGAAGTAAGGCATTGCTTGGTAAAGCGCACAACACTCACCAAGCCACTGGCTGCTTTAGCTCTTTACAGCACAATGAATGGTAACGACCATGAGAAAGAAGCCTTTTGAAAACATTGTGGGCAAAAGAGAAAATGCTGGTAACCAGCATTTTCTCCTTTTCAAACAATGTTTTCTACCCTATTAAAGAAAAATTACACCATTTCAGCCACAATGAAAATATTGTCTGCAAATGCTTTCAATTTAAAACAAGGTTAACATTTTGTCTTTTGGTAAATGGTTAACTTGTAGGTTTTATCCAAACAAACTTCAGGCATGTGAGAGGAACAAAACCAATCAAAATGACTTTCAGTAGTCCCAAGAAAAAAATATTGGACAATCTGGAGTCCAAACTCTCCATAAAAAGGCAATCTTGCATTGATTGTGCATAGAAAATTTTATACAGAATGTTAGTTATTGCAAACTGATTACTCCAAAACAAATTATACATGTACATTATTTTAACTATAACAACAACTACAACAACAAAAGACCTCTCTTCTGAAATCATTCCATTAATAATTATTTGATTCTGTCCACTCTCAATATGAATGACCAATATCATCATGAATTACATATCTCAAAGAGATCTATTACAAGTCAGGCTCATGATTCATAATCATAGAAACCACTTGTTGGAAAAATGTAGACAGTAAATCAAAATCAGGAAAAAGGTCTTATTTCTGATTTCATTCCACAAACATCCTGGAATGCTGGCCACTTTCCATATAAACTGAGGATATTTGCCTTTTTTTGGTGAAAGATCGAAATTTATTTCACTGAGTGAATATCATCAGTAATATTTTCACACGTGACACAGCCACCGATGAAAATATTACTGCATGATGTTCAAGAGATAAAATAAAGTTTGATATTTCACAGCATATTACAACTATTCTATTTATTTCATGCTTCCAACCCCTTTCTTTTGTTGAGACTTTAATCAAAATCCAGGACAGCTGTTTTCGGTAATTTCCTGTAGTGTAACCCCCATTTTAGACTGCATTACAATGAGAATTTTTTTACCAGCCCACAAAGGCAAAAGCTCACTGGTATAGACAAGAATAATGACAGAATTGTGTTTAAATCAACTTTACAGAAAATCACATGCAGTGAATTATTTACAGATGACAAAAATCCATTTTAAATTAACATTTTTAAAAACTTTTTTTCCACACATCTTCTGACTGCCAAATATATCTGTCCATGTGTCATTTGTGTACGCCATTTATTTACATTCGCAGTGACAACAAATCATCAAAACTCATAAACATGAATTTAACAGGACTAACAAACATTTTGAACAGGTGGGATTTTTTTTTACATTATTCAATTCAATCACTGTGTGTGAAATAGACCAGATGTCTTTCAAGGGGCAAAGTACAGAGGAGCTCTCCAAACTAGCACACTGACCTGGTCTGATCATGGCATGACTATCACATTTACAGTTGGGTTTTGTGACAGAGTTTCAGGTTTTAGATACAGTTCTGTTAAAATTGAGGGTAACTGGACTATGGAAATGAAAGTTGGGAAATAAATTATGGGGAAAGCCGCTGATAACAGGGGCAGTTTCAAATGGCATCAATTGGCCTTGTTTTCCTGGAGGAATGATGAATGTGAATGAAAGTAGCTCTGTGCCACTGAGTTTATCAAATTCACTAGTTGAAACAGTGCAATTTTTAAACCATAATCCACCATTATTTCCTGATAAACTCCCAAAAAGAATGAAATAAATTACCAAAATCATTACGGATCATGTATTCAAAGGAGGTCTATAGCAAGTCAGCCACACATAATTGTTGGGGAAGTTTACTTAGCCCTTAACTAAAATTACTTAACAACAAAATTTTAGACTAGTCCAAATTGAAAGCATTTGCAGACGACAAATTTAATGTAGCTCAAGTGATAATTTCTGTCTTTGATAGGATAGAAAACATTGTGGAAAAAGGAAAAAATGTTACCAGCATTTTCTCCTTTTCCCACAATGTTTTCAAAAGGCTTCTTTCTAAAGGTCATTTAAAGTCAGGATTGTGTGGTAAAGGATTACAGTGCCTTTCAGACCTATAGTTACCTGTGCAAATCAAGATCAGACTTCACAAAATGTGCAGTCTGATCTTTAATCTGCACAGTGTCCGCTTTCCTGGGCCATGCTGGATAAGAGCTGCCATGATATTGCAATCTTTTTGGTCTTATTTCTACACTGAAAGTGTCCATTTGGGTTTATTTGGCCCTTTAAGATTTTGAAAAAGAAAAACTGAAACAATCTTACTTCTGAATGAAAAAAAAAAAAACACAATCAATAATATTCATTCAAAGATATCATCCCCGAGTCCTGTCTCCTCTCAGCAAAATTGACCAATGTCTTTATGAATCATGTATTCCAAAGAGATCCATTACAAGTCATACTCATGATTCATAATCATGAAAGACAATTCTTGGACAAGTTTACTTGGTTAACACATTGACAGCATTTGCAGACAACCATTCAAATTTGGCTCTAATGATGGAATTCGTCTTAGATACGGTAGAAAACATTGTGGAAAAAGGAGAAAACGCTGGTTACCAGCATTTTCTCCTTTTCCCACAATTTTTCTATAGGCTTCCTCCTCAGGGCTGTTAAAACTTGGGATTGCGTGGTAAAGGGTTAAACCTTTACCAGACAATCCCCAGTTTTAATAACCCCAAGACAGAAAGCTCTTTGAAAATACTGTGGGAAAAGCAGAAAATGCTCGTAACAAGCATTTTCTCCTTTTCCCACAATGTTTTCTACCCTTCCATTTAGGGCAAATCACATCATTTGAATAAAATCAAATTTGCTGCATGCAAATGCTCTCAATTCGGACAAGTCTAAAATTTTATTGTTTGTTAAAAGACTTAAACAAAAATTATTATAAGAAATAAAACAATCTAACTACTAAAGGAAAAATATTTTTTTTTATTTCATACCATCTAATATCATCCTGCAATTCTGTCCACTTTCCATGTAAATGACCAATATTATCATGAATCATGTATTCCAAAGAGGTCTATTACAAGTCAGCCACATGATTCATTATCATGGAGAACCATTATCTTCTGAGAAATTTCAACCAATCCTAATAATCCCATGTTTGAATGAATACTGTTAATCAGCATTTTCTCCTTTTTCCCATGATGTTTTCTACCCATTCAAAGAAATTTCATCATTTAAGCCTTCCTTACCTCTACACCACACAAGGAAAATGTAGACCCATCCAAATTGAAAGCATTTACAGACGACAATTTGAATGTGACTCAAATGAAGAATTTTGGCTTTGATATGGTAGAAAACATTGTGGGAAAAGGAGAAGATGCTGGTTATCAGCATTTTCTCCTTTTCCTACAATGTTTTCAAAACGTCTCTTCCTCAGGGTCATTAAAAGTCGGGATTGTGTGGCAAAGAGTTAATTTGTTGTCTTAAAATTTAGACAAGACAAATTTGCAAAAAACAAAACAACGAAATTATTGCAATTTAGAGATTGTCAAAAATATGTCACAAAGTAGCAGACAGTGCATATCTATAATCCGACTGCACACTCAGTGCAGTCTGAACTTGATGTACAGTCTGCAAAAGCAACATAAAAAAAGACAATGCTGGTTACCAGCATTTTCTTCTGTATTTTCAATCTTTGCAAAAGTGTTCGTTCTCAGGGTCGTTGAAACTCAGGATTGTGTAGTAAATGCTTAACCCCATACCAAACAACAAAAACTAAGACTCGTCTAATTTGAAACCATTAAATTTTGAAGACCAAAAACTATTACGTGTATGTGGCTTAACTCTTTACTACACAAAAGAAAAGCAGACTTGTCAAAACTGAAAGTATTTGCAGCTGACAAATTAAATGTTGCTTATATGATGAAATTTGTCTTTGATGAGGTAGAAAACATTGTGGGAAAAGGAGAAAATGCTGGTTACCAGCGTTTTCTCCTTTCCCACAATGTTTTCAAAAGGCTTTTTTCATGGGGTCGTTAAAACTTGGGATAGTGTGGCAACAGGTTAAATGATGCGAGTTGTTATTGAAAAGATAGAAAACATAGTTTGAACTGTAGAAAATCCTGTTTACAAGTATTTTCTCCTCCCACAATGTTTTCAAGAGTGTTCTTATCACGGTCTTGAAAACAATTGGCACTGATTGGTAAATGATTTAAAAATGCACATTACCTTTTTTTCCTTGCCTCATAGAATACCATCAGCAACTCTCACTTTTAACTAGCAATCAATTATACTTGCCAAACAAATTAAAATATGCAATAAGGGTTTAAGATTATATCAAAGTCTGTTTAATAACTGAAAAAATTCCCCTTTAATAATTGAAACAATAGCAATTTTGATACAGAACCCATAGAATTGTCTGTAGTGATATTGAGAGAAATGATGTCAACAAATATCTAGATTCCTCCACAATGACAGTGTTTCAGCAGAAAATGGAAATGTGGCTCAAATGATGGGATTTGTCTCTGGAAGGTTTGAAAACATTGCTGAAACAAAAATAAATGCTGGTCACCAACAATTTCTCCTTTTCCCTTCTATTTCACAGTCATGAAAACACAGGATTATTTTAAAAAAGGATTTAGCCCTTTACCACACACAAAATTTTAAACTTGTCCAAACTGAAAGCATTTGGAGATTTAAAATATTAAATGTAACTTACAGTATGCAATCTGTCTATCATAGGGTAAAAAACATTTTGGCAAAATGGCTCCCAGCATTTTCTCCTTTTTCCACAATGTTTTTAAAAGCCCTCTTCCTCAGGGTCGTTAAAAGTCCTAATTTGTGGTAAAGGGTTAAGAAAGAAAAAAAATTATTAAGCAGAAGTACAGTACCTTTTTTTTTTCATTGTCTCACAAATAGAGCCATCAAGTCTCACTTCTCACAATCAAATACTTGCTAAACAAATTGAAATAGTAAATATGATCTGGAGATCACTTCATACTGTTTGAAACTTTGAAATTAAATGCTGATTAATAATTGAAAACCCTGGCAATTTCGACGCAGCATCCTTAGAATTATCAAGAAAAAAATTGCGAGGACTAATGTTCCAGATAATGTTTCGACCGCTTTACCAAACAATCCTATTTTTAAAAAACCCTAAAGAAGAAGCTTTTAGAAAACCTTGTGGGAAAGGGAAATGCTGGTGACAAGCATTTTCACCTTTTCCCACAATGTTTTCTTGCCTTTTATATAGACAATACCCAAAATTTGAGTCACACTTAACACGAACAAAATTTAGACTAGTCCAAATTGAAAGCTTTTGCAGACAACAAAATAAATATGACTGAAAAATTGAAATTTGTCTTGGGAAGGATAGAAAACATTGTGGGAACAGGACTAAATGCTGGTTACCAGCATTTTTCTTTTTTTCCCACAATGTTTTTAAAAGGCTTCTTTCTCAGGATTGTTAAAAGGCGGATTTGTATGGTAAAGGGTTAATTTGTTGTATGCCAATGCTTTTTATGTAGAAAGTGTGAAGTTTCGCCATCAAGTAAAGGGTCAATATTGAAATACTAGCAATTTTCGATGCAGAGGCCTTAGAACTGACAAAACGAAATAGTGAGAAAAAACATTTCAGAAATTAATTTCAGGCAAAGCTCATGCAGTCATTAGCGCCTAAGCCGATCATGTCACCAATGGTTGTCAATATTAGCAAATTCATTTTCTCCCCAAAATAGAAAGCTATCATCCCCCAAGTGATAAACAGAGACGAGAGATGTAATCTCGCAGAATCTGTAGCAAACTCCAGCCCGCTGATTCCTAGTTATTTACCCTTAAGTCCGTTTTTGAACTTCAATAGCCTTTGCGATCGGTGTAAATCAAGATCAGACTGCACAAACATGCTGTCTGATGTTTGTTCTACACTGTCTGCTGAGACTTACTGGACAAGAGCAACTTTGACAATGCAAATATTTGAGTTTTTTTTCCTAGCTTACTGAGCACTCTAATGGCTAACCTTTAGCAAACAACCCATGTTCCAATGAAAAGACGCATACTAAACATTGTTGGAAAAAAGGAAAAAGCTAGTAACCAGCATGTTCTCCTTTTCCCACAATGTTTTATACCCTTCCATCATTTGACCCACTTTATATTTGTCAACTGTGAATTATTACAATATGGATAAGTCTTAACCCTTATGCTGCTAGGCACGACTCACTGACCTTTTGCAGACAGTGCAGATCAAGAATGTGCAGTCTGATCTTGGACCTACACTGTCCAATGAGGAGATATCTTTCCCCCAAAATACATTTGAAATAGCAAAATTTTGGCTTTTTTTATTATTGGCTTTGAAAGTTTTATCTAACTTACCGTACTCAGCAGGATAAGGGTTAAATTTTCCTGGTCTGATAAAAGGCTAATGACTTTTTGAGGGAGGATGATGTACAGAGGGACAAAATCATTAACCCTTCACCACACAATGCCGCCTTTTAACAACCCTAAGAAAAAAGCCTTTTGAAAACATTGTGGGAAAAGGAGAAAATGCTGGTAACCAGCATTTTCTCCTTTTCCCACTAAGATTTCTACCCTATCAAAGGAAAATTGCATCATCTGAGCCACACTGAAATTGTCGTCTGCAAATGCTTTCAACTTGGACAAGGCTAAAATTTTGTCTTCTGGTAAAGAGTTAATGGAATCCCATTACCAGACAAAAGTGTTGGCCCACTGAGGTTCAGTGGTTCTGGCAATTGATTTGTAAAAGGGAAATCCAGATTATTCCTTCCTGGTGCTGCTCATTGCATGAAGGGTTTCCTTGGACAAGGCATTGAAGAACCCCAGCCGGGCAAGGCATTGAAGAACCCCAGCCTAAGTGCTGTCATCCCAATGTTTAAAAAAAAAAGGAACCAAAGTAGGACTATTTGTGCCCCTGCAGTGAGAAATATTGCAAGGAAAGAAGCGAATACATGAGCATTGGTAATAGTGATTTTCAGTCAACTGCAATTCTCCAAATGCTACAATGTTTTATTTTCATCGTCAACTACGCAAGTTTTATGCCAATATAAACTGTGCACACCCCGGTAAAGCAGTTGGTAGCCTACAAGACTTGAAACAAGGGGGTCACTGGTTTGAATCCCCAGCTCAGCCAATTTCTTTCCAAGGATTGATAATAGACATTGTGACAGGATTCTCCCATAACTGATCACTATTTCAAAGGTGATTATGTGGAAAAACAGCCAGAGGCTTGGAAAGAATATTGTGTGATGCACAGGAAAGCATAGATATGTGCACTAGCTGCTACAATGTAACTGAAATAATGTTGAAAACAGCATTAAGCACCATACAAACAAAAGGAACCTAACTGAACTGTCCAACAACAATCCCATTTGTGTCGACATGATCACCACCTGCAAGATTGAACCAAGACTTCCTGACTACAAAATACAATGAGCCATAGAGTGCCCTTTGATCATTTAACTCTTTACCAAAGGACAAAATTTTGGACCACAAAGACAAGTTCCATCAATGAGCAAAGTTAAATTTTTTGGTCTGTGAATAGTTTAAATATGGATGAGTCCATTTTTTTGGTGTTAACAAAGTTTTCAACATTACTTTGCAGCAGCCAATACACCTATCTACGCTTTCCAATACTTTGCACCACATTCCATCCAAGCCATACACTTTCACACACAGACAATGTCTTAACGATGTTAAGCAGCGACAGAGGAACTAAACCTGTTGCAATGACTATCATCAATCCTCAGAAAGATTTTTAACAGCCAGGGAATCAAACTGTGACCTCTAGATCATATGTCCTGGATCCGTATTCACCAACCATTCTTAAGAACGTTCTTAGTCTTATTCTCCAAAATTTTCTACATTCGAAAGTGACATGACTTCTGATTGGCTAAACCATTTGGTTAAGCCAATCAGAAGTTGTGTTACTTTCAAATTTTCTAAATCTTGAAGAAAAAGACTAAGAATATTCTCAAGAGTGGCTGGCGAATACAGACCCTGAATAATATAGGCTGAGATACTCTACTTTACTTCTGAGATGAGGCTACAGTAACAAGTTCCTATTCAAAGTTACCTACCCTAGCTTTGGAGGTCTGCTTTAGTCCAATGGCTGGCTGACTTCTGGATGCCTGAAAAGAAAAAAATATGACACCACTGAAAAAGTACTGCTTAGCAAAAGATACTAAATAACTGAAACAGAGAAATAGAACCAGACCTCGAAAAATACTGAAAAGTGTCTACAGATCGAAGACCAGACTAAACATTCGATGTAGTCTGATCTTGAAGTATGCTGTCCTCTTAACTCTCTGCCTTGTCTTGCCCAAGGGCACTAATAAGACAAGCACGGCCATGGAAGATAAAATTAGGTTTCCCTGACTAACCCTTAACTGATCACTACCAAACAAACAAAATTTTTGTCCAAATTGAAAGCATTTGCAGATGACAAAATAAATGTGACTCAAAATTCAAATTTATATCTGGAAGATTAGAAAACATTGTTGGAAAAGAAGAAAATACTGGTTAACAGCATTTTCTTCTTTTCCCACAATGTTTTCAATAGTCCTTTCCTTTGGGTCGCTAGAAGTCAAGATTGTGTGGTAAAGTGTTAAAGTGCTGAATTCATGATTTGGACCTTTTTATTTAGGAAACACAGCCCAAAATATTGCTATTTCAAGGTTGTTTCCACTAAATTGTGAAACATACTGGTACTAGCAGACAGTATAGATCAAATATCAGACTGCACAGACCATGCAGTCTGATTTTGATCTACACTGTCTGCAAAAAAAACTTTAGTTGGTTCCAGGGTGTAATAGGTTTAAAAATAAACGCCACCATGGATACAAAGCATAGTGGTTACATCATTACTTCTACTTCCATTTGCATATTTATGCAATGCCACTATGTGGCCTTGGCAAAAAAATGAACTAGTATTCTCTTACAAAAACGTGTTTAAAACACAACACAGTTTCATAACCACAATCAAAGTTCTCCGAAAATTGTTCTACTGTAAATCAGTGCAGTTAAACTCTTTACCAGACGACAAAACTTTGGACTTGTCCTAATTGTAAGCATTTGCACGCGGCCAAATAAATGCAACCCAAATGATGATTTCTGTCTTCAATAAAGTAGATAACAATGTGGGAAAAGGCGAAAATGCTGGTTACCAGCATTTTCCTACAATGTTTCATAAGTCTTCTTCTTCAAGGTCTTTAAAGCTAGGGATTGTGTGGTAAACGATTAACCTTTTACCACACAATGCTGCCTTTTAATGACCCTGTGGGAAAAGCCTTTTGAAAACATTATGAGAAAAGGAGAGAATTCTGGTAACCAGTATTTTCTCCTTTTCCCACAATGTTTTCTACCCTACCAAAGACAGAAATATTTACTTGAGCTATGTTATGTTAAATTTGTCATCTGCAGTTGCTTTCAATTTGGTCCAGTCCAAAATTTTGTTGTCTGGTAAAGAGTTTAACTCTTAACCCTTTACCACACGACAAAATTTTGGACACACCCAGATTGAAAGCATTTGCAGATGACAAATTAAATGTTGCTTAAATGGTTATTTCTGTATTTGACAGGGTTGAAAACATTGTGGGAAAAGGAGAAAATGCTGGTTACCAGCAGTTTCTCCTTTTCCCACAATGTTTTCAAAAGCCTTTTTCCTTAGGGTCGTTAAAACTTGGGATTATGTTGTTAAGGGTTAAGCAGACAACAAAATTTTGGATTTATCCAAATTGAAAGCATTTGTAGACAGCAAAGTAACTGACTCACAAACTGCAATTTGTTTACCAAAGGGAAAAAAAAACAATGTGAGAAAGGCAGCAAAATCCTAGATACCACCATTTTCTCCTTGTTCCACAATGTTTTAAAAAATCTTCTTCCTAAAGTTTGTTAAAACTCAAGTCTGTGTGGTAAAGAGTTAATTAATTAGCTGTTGTATAACTGCAGAAATTTCTGTAAAAATGACACAAGTCATTCTTTGTATTATTAACAGATTTAGATCTATGCTATTTCTTTCCCTCATTTGTTTGTATATTTGTTGATTAATGTTGTGTTCAACATTATTTCAGTTGTAATGGGACAGCCTGTGCACCTCTATATGCTTTCCTTGAGTTTCTTTTACAAGTATTTCAAACAATATTCTTCTTAACCCTTTCCCAAACGACAAATTTTGGACTGGTCCAAATTGAAAGAGTTTTCAGACGACAATTTCAAATTTGATGAAAATGGCAGAAAGGTCTCAAAAAGGGTAGAAAACACTGTGGGAAAAGGAGAAATTGCTCGTTACGAGCAATTTCTCCTTTTCCCACAGTGTTTTCAAAAGACGTGTACTGCAGACACGTGAAAACCAGGGTTTGTTTGGGAAAGGGTTAAAGCTACTGGCTGCTTTTCCACTTGACTCAATGATCAGCTGTGGAAACAGAATGAATTCTGTTGCTGTCATTTCGTGGGCAATTTAGGTTTAGATGAGACTCAGAGCAGTTGATCTTGAAATTATTCAATACATGTACAACCTTATATATTACATGAAAGTAATACCCTGTTAAAAATGTCTAATATTTCAGTCTTTTTTACTATCTTAAAATCTACTGTTTTAATCTATTTAGTGCTATTACCTATATGAGACCTTTTTTGTAGGATATTATAAGTGCTAATAACTTCAACTGAATATAATGCATAATTCTTAGCCCTGGAGAAAAACAAAAGACATATATCACTAATTTAAACCTGCTTTTCATTGCCATACACTCTACAAAAGTTAATCCCTTAAAACGCCTTTCATGACTATAGTTGCCTTTGCAACCAGTGTAGATCAAGATCAGGCAGCACAAAACATGCAGCCTGATCTTTGATCTACACTGTTTGCTTTGCTGAAACACTCTAAACAAAAAGCAACCATTAAATTGCAATTATTTGGGTATTCTTCTTGGATGAAAATGTCTGATACTGGTTTATTCAGTGCTCCAAGGGTTGATCCTTAGAGCACAGAATAAAACTGACAGACATTTTGAGTTGAGAAAAAAAAACATACCTGAAGTAATTGCAATTTCAATGTTATTGTCCAAAATGTCTCATTAAAGTGGACAGAGTAGATCAAAGATCAGACTTCATCTTTTGTGCAGTCTTATCTTTATTTTACATAGGCCACAAAGGCAGCTATCATTGTAATAGGTACTTAAAGGATTAAAAGATGCAGTAAATGTCAAAATCTGCATGTTCATGAGCAAAATATTCCTTCACCATAATTATTTATTCATTTTTATTCAAATTGGGGAACATGAAGATACTGTAACTAATTAGTATAGATTTCATATTGCAGTCAAATGTCATATGTCATGTACTTTAGACTGTTTTAAATTTTAAGGAGTTCTGTTCTATATGTTCGAATCCTCAGCTCAGCCAATTTTCTTCTCAAGGATTGATGATAGTTATTGCTACAGGATTCATTCCTACAGACTCTCACTACTGGGTCCGTATTCACCAACCATTCTTAAGAATATTCTTAGTCTTATACTTCAAGAATTTCTACAGTTGAAAGTAACACAACTTCTGATTGGCTAAACCATTTGGTTGAGCCAATCAAAAGTTGTGTTACTTTCAAATGTAGAAAATTTTGAAGAATAAGACTAAGAACGTGCTTCAGAATGGTTGGTGAATACGGACCCTGATCATCATTTTGATGATGCTTATGTGGGAAAGCAGCCAGTGGCTTGGAAAGAATACTGGGTAAACTATTGGTAAAAGAATCTCCAGCAAAGTATGGATAGGTGCATGGGGCACTGTCACCCACCAAAACAACCTTCATGATTGTAGGAATACTTTGGCTTTTTATCCCAACTGTAAAGGTCTTTTCATTTCTTCTGTGCTTTATGCCAAGCTTGCAATTGGTCTGAGCTTTAACAATTTCGTTACCATGCCCATAGTCCTCTTTTCTTGCTGTCTCTGTATGGCAACCACATGATTATTGTACAGATTTACGAGCGCCATAGCCTCTATGATTTTGTTTAATTCCAAACAATGACAATTTTAACAAGAGGGCCATTATGGCCCTGTATCGCACCACTGGCTAATACACATAAACCATACATACCAAACATGACAATTCTGAGGCCAAAAGGTTTCGAACAAAGAGCCTGATAAAATTTTCTCTATAAAAGCTAATGTGAAAATCGTGACCTAAAGGCGAGTTCATTTTTTGACCTAAAATTATGATTTCAAGCTATAATTATGAGCTATTACTTGAATCCTGGTAGAGGTCAACAAGATACAGCCACATACCAAATAATATAGGTCTAAGCCATAATGGTTATAAACAAGAAGTTTTTCATTCAAAGTTTGCTTAATAAAACATGAAAGGCGAGGTTTATTTCAATTGAGTGGCTCAATTTTGAACAAATTCAGAAGAGATCCACTAGATGAAGCTATATGCAAAATTTGGTAGCCCTAGGTCTTAGAGTTAGGAAAAAGAGGCTTTGTAAAACTTGTACCCCCCTGGACATGGCCAATTTTGACCCCAGGGCTATAATTCTAAAGAATCTTACTCGAGGTCTATCAGATGAAGCTACATGCCAATTTTGGTAGCCCAGTTGCAATATGGTTTAGAATAAGAAGATTTTTAAAGTTTTCCCTTTATTAAGCCCTGGTAAAACTTCAGACCCACAGGGCAGGGACTGAATTTTGGCCCCAGGGCTATTATTTGAAAATCTTAGAAGAGGTGCATCAGATGAAGATACATGCCAATTTTATTAGTCTTAGGCCATATGGTTTAGAATCAGAAGATTTTTAAAGTTGTCCCTATATAAGCCCAGGTGAAATTTGTGATCCCTGGGGTGGGACCAATTTTGGCCCCAGGGCTATAATTTTAAAAATGTGTAGAGGGCCATCAAATGAAGCCACATGCCAATTTTGGTAGCCCTAGGCAATATGGTTTAAAACCAGAAGATTTTTAAAGTTTTCCCTAAATAATCCCATGTAAAATTTGTGACCCCCGGGCTGGACCATTATTCTGGCCCCAGGGCTACAATTTGAAGAAAATTGGTACAGGCCCATTAGATGAAGCTACATGCCAAATTTGGTAGCCCTAGGCCTTATAGTTTTGGACAATAAGATTTTTAAAGTTTTCCCTGTAAAAGCACATGTAAACTTTGCGACGGGTGCGGGGGGGGGACAATTTGGGCCACAGGGGTATAATCTGAAGAAACTTGGCAGAAGTTGATTAGATGAAGCTACTGGTACATGCCAAATTTGGTAGCCCTAAGGCCTTATACTTTTGGACAAGAAGATTTTCAAAGATTTTCAATATTTTTCAGTTTTGTTGCCATGGCAACCAGAGTTTTCACAGGAATCAAATTCTTTTGAGAACTTCTGAAGATGACCATGGCAGAATCATTTCTGTGAAGTTTGGTTAAAATTGGACAGGTAGTTTCAGAGAAGATGGTGTTTGAAATAAAAGTTAATGCACGCACAGATGCACAACAGACACAGGACCATGACATCAGCTCGCTGGCCTTTGGCCAGTGGAGCTAAAAATCATATGCCTGAGGGCTGTTGCCCGCAGTCACAATAGGACGGCATGATCCCTGTGAAGGTAAATGATACAAGAGGCCATGCAATAATTGTGTGGACAATGCACAATTTTAGATGGTTATTTGCACCCCAAAAATCATGGGATAATGATAAGGCCCTGCCCAGCTATCGCAAGGTTGCCTCACAGTGAGCATGCAATTTCAATACAATCTGTATACCACCTTGGTCCTATCTGTTGCCAGAAGATAGCACAAAAAATGGAAAGATACTCTAATAATATGTAAAGGCATATGCCATAGCCATCTACAATGCCTGAAAATTGTACAGAAAATTGCAAACAAATCATATGGCACCCACAGCAAATGTACACTAGGCATTAAGGCTTAAACTGTAGGAGAATTTTCTTAAAATATGCTTATTATAAACATTTCTGTATTCACCAAGCTGTAACAAGCATGTTCAACCTGTTTCCAAAATACAAGTTTTTGCGCCTCTACTTCAGAAATATTTGGGAGATATGGAGAGATTTCACATCATGAGCAATCATACTTCTTCCAAGTCCCTCCTTTCCTCTTCATTGGTCAAATGGAATTTACTCAGTACAATCGGGTCTAACACTTCACCAAAAAATCAAATGCTTCTACGGCCCTGAGGAAGGTGGCTTTTGAAAGCATTGTTGGAAAAGGCGAAACTACAAGATTGCATTGGAGAAGCAAGCTACCATTGGTGAGTTAGAGATGAACCTCGTACACTGCATTTGGAAAAAAGGTAACCAATCATTCAATGCACATATATCATATTTCAGATCCCTTTGTTTTCGAATTTGTATATGGATAAGTATTCCCTATTTATGAACAAGTAGAAGCTTAATCTAAGACCTTCAAGGATGACCTTGACCTTCAAACTACTGAAGTAAATAACTCAGAGAGACACTTACAACTCATTACATATAAAAGTTGTCAAAATTTTATCATTTAAGCATAAAGTGTGAGCTTGACATTGGACTGGACCTACCTGGACAAATGTTTGGCACATCTACTCATAAAGGAAAACAATTGTGCAAATTTATTTCGAAATCCATCCATTTGAGTAAAAGTTATGGCCTGGACAAGATCTATTTATGATAACTTTATCATGTGACTTTAAAGTGTGACCTTGACTTTGGACCTTTATGATAAAATATTTTAAAAGGCACATCCACTCATGAAGGAGAATAATAATGCCAAATTATTTTGAAATCCAATTAAATTGAAAAATTTGTGGGCTCTGCCATGCTATACTGATGACAATTTTATCATTTCACTTTTCAATCTGACCTTGACCTTGGACCTAACTCAACAAATAATTGAAATGGCGCTTCTACTGGTAAAGGAGAACACTTGTGTAAAATCATTTTTAAGTCCATTGATAAATGTAGAAGTTGTAGACAAGCTCTGTGTATGACAATTTTATCATTTGACCTTTAACCGTGACCTTGACCTTGGACCTACTTGAACAAATGTTTCAACTGGCACTTTCACTCATGAAAAACAATTATTGCCAAATTATTTTGAAATCCATCCTAATGTACAAGTTCTGGTTCAGATGCTCACACACACACACACACACACATGTATACCCCAGGGTCCGTATTCACCAACCATTCTTAAGAATATTCTTTGTCTTGTTCTACAAGATTTTCTACATCTGAAAGTAACACAGCTTCTGATTGGCTAAACCAAATGGTTTAGTCAATCAGAAGTTGTGTTACTTTCAAATGTAGAAAATCTTGAAGAATAAGACTAAGAACGTTCTTAAAAATGGTTGGTGAATACGGACCCAGAATAATGTTGTGACGACTAATGTCTCGCTCATTGCAAGCTGGCTCAACAAAAACAATGCTTTCCATCCTTTCGGAAACATATTTCATCATTTCAGTAACATTTAGTAACATTTAATTGGACCTTGCATACTTTCAATATACGAGGGACACTTTTTAAGTTCGTAGAGTAAGCCTATAACTTTTTAACGCGATTATGAAGTTGCACGACTTTTTACACAGAACTTGCATAATCATTCCTCTCTCGAACGGTGTCACGGTATGCGGCGCACGAGGTCCACGTGCGCGCTGCGCTGGATATTTTCAACACGTGGTTTTATACACTATAGCAAAATATAGCATTCAATATGGATGGAAAAATCTCTGAACAGAGGGTATATTGTAAGATTCGAGCACAGCTCGGGTTTCCGCCAACAGAAATTCATGCTGATTTGCAAAAAGTTTATGGGAATGGTGCTTTAAAATATGCTACAGTTTGCAAGTGGGTACGTCGTTTTAATGATGGTCAGGAGTCAATTGAAAATGACCCTCGGGTGGGTAGGCCGGTTTCCGTTTTGACGGAAAAGAACGTTGCTACTGTGAAAACGTTAATTGAGGAAGACGCACGTTATACCGTGCAAGAGATAGAAGAATTAAGTGGCATTCATTCGTCAAGTGTTTTGAAGATCTTACGTGAACGACTTGGGCTACGTAAGATCTGCGCACGCTGGGTGCCCCATTTGCTCACTGACGAGCAGAAACAAAGTCGGGTTAGACTTGCATCGCAAGTTATAGAAAAATATGATAAATGTGACCCACGTCGTCTGGAAGAGATAGTTACAGGTGATGAAACCTGGATCTATCATTTTCAACCCGATTCTAAGGCTAAAAATAAGGTTTGGGTTTCATCTGAGGGCGACAGACCTGTCATTGCGCGCCATTGCAAAACATCAAATCGCATGTTGTATGCGATATTCTTTGATTCGAAAGGTCCAGTCCTTCAAATTCCAGTCCCGAAAGGTAGTTCTGTCACTGGAAAGTTTTACAGAGAAAGTGTTCTTACTCAACTTGTTGATTTCTATCAGAAACGCAGACCGCGCACCGGTGTCCGCGGCATCAAATTACTCCATGATAACGCACCGGCCCATAAATCCGCTACGGTACAGGAATATCTGAAAGAATCTGGGCTCAATGTCTTAGATCATCCCCCATACAGCCCTGACCTGTCCCCCTGTGACTTTTGGTTGTTCCCAAATGGAAATGCTGGCAGGGCACCGTTTTGAATCCCGTTGTGGTATAGGCAGTGCGGTCTACCAGTGACTGCAACATATACCTAAAGAGGACTACCGGGCGGCGTTCCGGAAATGGGTAGATCGGTGTAAAATGTGTGTGGAAGCAGACGGGGCATATTTCGAAGGTCTTAGATAAATAAAATTTTGATATTTCAAGCGGTTTTAAAAAGACCGCCCTACTCTACGAACTTAAAAAGTGTCCCTCGTATGCAAGACCAAAATTTGGTCTCTGGTAAACCATTTACCCTTTACTAAACAAACCCTAGTTTTAACAACCCTGAGAAAGAAAGCTTTTGAAACATTACAGGAAAAAGAGATAATGCTGGTAACCAGAATTTTTGCTCTTTCCAACAATGCTTTCTTACTATTCAAAGACAAGTCCAATCATTGTGAATCACACTGAAATTATCATCTGCAAATGCTGTAAATTTGGACAAGTTTAAAATTTTGTTGTTTGGTAGATAAAGGGTTTAGCATTGTGTGCCACTGATGCATTCACTATGGGCTCAATTATGACTAAACAGATTGTCAAACATGTCTGTCTTATTCATAGTCATGTTAAGTTTGTAGTGTGGCCATGTATAATGTCCAGTTCAGTCATGATAACTGCTGTTTTCCTCACTCATATGATGGGTCCTCAGCTCCATAAGTAGTGAGTGTATTTAATTAAAATCTAGACATCCTGGCTTCGATCTTAACTAGGTGTTTGGTTTTTCATCGGAGTGTCATTGGGCAAGACACTCAGAGCCCTAGCCTAGTACATGTATTTGTGAAGACAAGGTCATTCTCTGTGATTGGACTGAAATTATTCAAGTGATCATCTAGAGTTCATATTAACCTTTTACCATATGACAAAATTTTAGACTTGTCCAGTCCCAAAGCATCTACAGACAACAAAATAAATGTGGCTTTGATTGTGGAAGTTGTGTATGATAGGTTAGAAAACTGTGGGAAAATGAGAAAATGCTGGTTACCAGCATTTTCTTCTTTTCCCACATTGTTTTCATAAACTTTCGACCAAGGGTAAATAAAACACTGCACTGTTTAGTAAAGGGCCATGACTTATTTCTAAATAATCAATGTGTCCTATCTGAATCTGAAGGTAGAGGATCACCCCTGCGAGGAATTCAAGAAACAGTTCTAGAACAGTTCTTGAACCTAGTTCTTGAATAGTTCATGAACATTAAATGGCCATAATTCTAGAAATGATGTTCAAGAACTAATTCAAGAACTTCCTTTACAAAGTTCTAGAACAGTTCTTGAACCTAGTTCTTGAATAGTTCATGAACATTAAATGGCCATAATTCTAGAACTGATGTTCAAGAACTAATTCAAGAACTTCCTGTGAGGAATTCAAGAAACAGTTCCAGAACAATTCTTTACTCTAGTTCTTGAAAAGTTCATGAACATTAAATGGCCGTTCTAGAACACTGATGTTCAAGATCTTAATCAAGAACTTAAAAGAAAGATTCTTGAACACATTCTTAAACAAATTCTTGAACCTGTAATTCTAGAAGTATAATCTAAGGTTCATGAACAATTCTAGAGCTGGGTTACAGAACTTATCTAGAACAGCAATTTTATGATCGAAACTAAAACTTGGGTATCCTCCTACTTATCTGGAGCTATGGACTCTGCATTTCAAGATTCAAGCTGCTATGATCTTTTTCTGGTCAGTGAGTCGCTACAAAAACAGGACAATCAAGACAACAAACAATACAGAAACAATTTACAATTGATATTTTTGATTGTCATCTCTTTACCAAATGACAATAATCTTATCCTCATCCATAATAAAAAAACTTGCAGACATCAAATTAAACGCCACTCAAATGATAGGATTTGCCATTGAACGAAGAGCAAATATGTAAAAACAAGAATGCCAGCACCATTTTCTCTTTTTTTATTCAAAAATTGTTTTCAGAATTGTAACAAAACATGTCAGTGAGAAGTGACATATCTGTCAATGTGGTAGTATCCGATAATTGTATCTTATATTTTGATCTTTAAAGAGACTTCAAAAAAAATGTAGATCGAGATCTAATGAAATTAAAATCTAATTCAAATGTTTGCATAAATGTACAAGGTACAAACAAGACATCTTGAAATTTTCAGTAAAATCGCCAATCTGGAATCACAAACACAAAAAACTCCGGGATGAACTGGTTTGGGGACGAAGGAGCAACGGCTGAGCAACATAAAACAACGGTGGACAAAATATTGGAAAGCATCGCGAGATTAGATCTACTTAGAGATATTCTCGATAAATTGATGTTCTTCAGTCTTCTGTTCTGTTGCGGGCTTCCGCAGAAGACACACGCAGAAAACACGAAAATTCAAACGATTCTTACCTGACATTCAAGCATCGTCCATATTTCTTCCCTATGAAGTCATCATCCGGGTCTGATTGCGCTTTACAGAACTAGCCAATGAAAACGAAAAAGAAGAAATCGACATCCAACCGCAAAAGTGGAGAAGAGCTCGGCCGATATTCTATGCATCTAACGGATTTAAATTGGACTTGTAACCGTTGATTGCGCGCGTCATGTGAAAAATGCCACCTAGCGGAAGGTAATGTTGAATAACGGATTACCCGAGATTTTCCGGGTGCATGAAAAATACCAAATTCCACAGGATTTCAACACTTGACGACCGTATTTCACCCAAAAATAACAATTTTTATTGCCGTAGTGATAACTTTTGACCTGAAATGAAATATATTTATGTATAGTATAATTTTATGCTAATTTTCTGGAAAATATCTTTTTCTAACGATAATTTGTAAGGGTTTCTTCTAATTCCATTTGAAAAGATGTTTTTTGACATGTTAGCGATAATTACATAATAAATTAGCTAAATGAGTATAGCCATGGCCAAGAATTTACTATTTGATGTGAAATACGGTCATAAGAGGTGAAATATGGTTATCAAGCTGTTCAAAATGAAATCCAGTGTTTCCATGCACCCTTCCGAATGAAAGTAAATATAAACATGTTCCTCCAGATTCTCTACGCTTCTTTTTCAGAAAACCGCACATTTACGATTTTGTTAACCAGCATGACAATTAAATAAGGGTTAGTAAACTAGTACATCGTAGATCTCTATCTGTTAATATTTATGATGAGATTAATACGAACGAAAATGATAGGCTAAATAATTTAGGTAGATGTATCTACTTTCAGTTTCGTTCTCCGAACTTGTCCTCAAGTGTGAGTTCCCCTGCAAAGTCATACAATTTCTGCTTTTCATTGCATTTTTTTTTAATCAATGATACATATATGATAATATCCAGAAAAAAAAAAGTTTGCAATAATATCGTCGAGTGACGATGAAACACAAAAATCCAGGCCAATGAACATTAAAACTTTACATGTTTTTGGATGGTACTAGAAATAAATATGTCTTATCATTATTTCAGCAAAGTTTAACAAAGGACTTCTGAGTGAAATTGATTGTCCATAATTTTCTTATTGATTGCTTTGATGAATAAGGTTTTAACCCTAGCCACCTTGAACATAATCACTATTGTTCACTTCACATCTATATTGCAATATTAATAATAAGTCCAACAACAACAAAAAGTTACTATAAACTCTTAAAGTTTCCATTTTTAACTCGTGATTTTTTTTCTTTGACTCTTGAAAAATTAGACTTGACCCCTGAAACTTTTGGGTCAATGGGTCATCTACTCTTGAATTTCCGAGGCTAGCTAAAGTCCTGCTTATTCACCAACTGGACTTACCATTACTTAAGAGACTGCAGCAATGCAGAGATTGCTTGTAACTTAATTTTAGTAGCAAGATAAAAGTTGATAAAGAGCCATTGTGTAAATCATCAGTAGCATATTATGCAATCCCACGTAGATCAAGTGGAAAATGAAGTCGCAATTTTCAAAACATTGTGACGGAAAAAAATTCAAATTATCTGATTGATTTCAAAAATGTAAATGAGTCTGCAACAGTTATATTACTGCCATTTCACATAAATCGGGGATAATATATGTACACATGTATGATCCCTCCATAAATACACTAGACCTCATGGCTTCTAATGTTTCTGAAAGTTAGCACATGTATGCATCCGAAATATAAACAAGCATCTGAAATCACTTTTATGTAAATTGAAGGAAAGACAACTTGCTAATTTTTGCCATTACACAAATTTGCAGCAAAACATACAAGTTTACCAAATTCTAGATTTCCAATCGTTCAAGATCTGGTACAGTTCTAGAACCAGGGTTTGTAGAATTTGGTCAATGTATTAAAAGCAATGTTCTGGAACCACTTGTATTCTAGGTCAACTGTTCAAGAACTTTCAGATCAGTTCAAGAACTGGTAGTGTTCTAGAATTAATGTTCTTTCACTTTTGTGCATTTAGAACCAATGTTCAAGAACCATTTGGGTTCTAGAACCTCAGTTCAGGAATTGTTTTATTAGTTCAAGGACAGGTCTAAAGGTTCAAGAAAGATTCTTGAAAGTTCATGAACTTTCAGATCAGTTCAAGAACTGATGGTTTTCTAAAATTAATGTTCTTTCATTTTCTTGCTTTTAGAACCAGTATTCAAGAACCATTTGGGTTCTAGCACCTCAGTTCTTGAACTGTTTTATTGGTTCAAGAACAGTTCTTAAGGTTCAAGAAAGGTTCTTGAATGTTCATGAACTCACCACTTGTTCTTGAACATTTTTCACAGGGGCAATTAATTATAATTAAGGAGGCTTCTTAAAATGTTGTGGACAAAGGATAAAATTCTGGTTACCAGCATTTTTTCCCCTTTTCCTACATTGGTTTCATATACCTTAAAATGTTTCTTTGACATTCATTTATCACTGCCACTAATTGCCCAAATGAGTGACACCCCTAGAAGGCTGCTAGTCATTTTTAGAACACCTGGTTCTGTAATATACTTGGTTTATAGCACTGTTATGCAGGACCTTGATTTAAAGTCTCATCCAAAAGGACATTTTGTGAATGACAGGTGACCAGCCTTGGGAATGAAGCCCACACCCTCAAGGATCAAATTGTGTTCTCCCACCAGCAAATCTGGCTGACTATCCATGGGCCACTAAAATACAGGAGTGTTTGGTAAAGCCTATTCAATAAGAACAACTTGGATATTAAGTTAAGGGGTCAGGTAATTAGAATAAAGGGACCTTGTACAAGAAAACAAAATGATGAGTACACAATTAACACTGTAATTATGTAGGAGAGCATGCGATCTTTACAAAAAACAGGTGACCTTTTGTGGAAAAAACATCTGTGAACTTTGAGATTTACCCTTCACATAACAAGGAACATTGTTCTGCTTTTGCTATGTGAGTGAACCATTCTAAACTGCATTCTAATACTCAAGAATTTTCTAAAGTTTACATGAAATTCCATCAGCTAGACCAAATGGTATAGCCAATCAGAAGTTGTTTTACTGCCCAATGTTAGAATTAGAATAAAAATTAGAATGGTTTGTGATACCAGCTTCTGCCCAGGGTCCACATTCACCTACAATGCTCAAGAACTTTCTTAGTCTTATTCTACATGATTTTCTAAATTTGAAAGTAACATAATTTCTGATTGGGTAAACCAAATAGTTTAGACCATGAATAAGAAGTTGTGTGTCTTTCAAATTTACAAAATTCTGGAGAAAAAGACTAAGAACTCTCTTAAGAATGGTTGGTGAATAAAGGCCCGAGGGTATGCGTAGCAATCTTTGATTCTACCCCATATTTTCAAAAGCAATTTTTGACCCATAAGAGATCACTTGTATTATCTGTACCAAAACTAAATTGTCAACGGCCTACAAATACAGGCTACAAATACACCCCACTCCCTAACCATCTGCATTGTCATGTTTAAAATTCAAAGGGCAATAACTCCTGTAATAGTCAACTAATAACAAATATTACATTATTATGCCCAAGTTCTAATGCTAGGATGGCCTCCTTTAAAGTGTCAGTAAAACTGACTGAAAATTGGAAACACACATTGCAAATGACAAATGGAAAAACAACAATTTTTCCCCTTTTTACATGTTGACACTCTACTTCAGATCAATCATATTAACTCCATAGCAGACAACAGTACAATTTAAGGCTTGTCCTCACTCAAAGCAGCCAAAGTTTGATCCACTATAGCAGCATTTGTCCCACAGTAGTGTCCTGGAGCAAGGCACAGCACAGCCCTAGCCTAGTGCTAGTGAATCAAGGACACAAGCTAGCAGTTGTCACCATCTCATTTAGTGAAATATAGTTGAAAAAGGCAAAAAAAATCATTCATACAAATCTTTATAGGGAAAACACTCATACCTGGTGACCTTTTGCCCTTCATTCAAGGATGATATCATCTAATAAGAATAAAATTAAAACTTTGGAGGATGAAAAAATCAAATGATCCCTTTTTGGTGTCAGATCAAACACCAATTGTTGAATGTACACAAGTGAAAGCCACTGACAGGGTTTAGAATTAAAGCACAGGATAATGTTTGGCATAAAAGGGTTGATGACTGAATCAATCACAAATTCAAATATTTTATAGAAAATCCAAATGAATTGAAGCATACTTGAATGGAGCATTTCTTTTTTACACATACCCTTTCTCAAACCTGTCTTCTCCTGAACAAATTTCCACAACATAATTTTTCAAATATCTTCATTTGCTTAAAGAAAAATCCATAGGATATTTCTTTTACGTTTTACCACACAGTCCCATGTTTCAACAACCCTAAGGTAGAAGGCTTTTATAAATATTGTGGAAAAAGGAGAAAATGCTGGTAAACAGCATCTTCTCCATTTCCTACAATGTTTTCTACCTTGTCAGTGACAAATTCCACCATTTGAGCAATAGTCTACTTACAGTTTGGAAATGTTCTCAATTTGGATGTGTCTACAGTTTTGTGGCCTGGTAAAGAATTAACCCAGTACAAAAAAATTGCGTTTGAATGGCCCTGTGGAAGAAGCCTTTGAGAACACTGTGGGAAAAGGAGAAAATTCTGGTAACCAGCATTTTCTCCTTTTACCACAATTTTTTCTACCCTATCAAAGACAAATCCAAACATTTGAGTATCATTCAATTTGTTGTCTGCAAATGCTTTCAGTTTGGTCAAGTCCAAAATTTTGTCGTTTGGTAGAGAGTTAACCCTTAAGAAAATAATCTGTTGTCTTGTATAATAACCCTGAGGACAGAAGGCTTTGAAATCATTGTGGGAAAAGGTAAACAGCATTTTCCCAAACCTTTCTGTACCAAATTCTAATTTTGAACTCCAAGTAGAGCCTCCTGATAGTCTGAGACAACTTGTCTCTACCTATCAAAACTACATGTATAGTTATGTGGGAAAGCAGCCATTGACTTTATTATAGTGCAAGGAATTGGTAAAAGAAACTCCTGGAAAGCATTCATAGGTGCACCAGTCCCCATAATATGACTGAAATACTGTTGAAAAAGGAGTTAACATCAAACAAAAAAAAAAACAAACTTGAAGGTCAAATTACAGAACAGGAAAAGGTTCCCTTGGCTGGAGCAGAAGAGATCTGCTGAGTTGCCAAAAGATTGTTTTCTGATATTCTGTTTCAATCTTCCATGAAGACATAATAAATGGTCTGGTACTATGAATTTCAGGCTCAGTTAATGACACTTTGATAGCTCAACCCTTTATCAAATGATCTGAAATTTTAATGGCCCTGACTGAAACCAGCATTTTCTGCTTTTCCCACAGTGCTCTCTGCCCTTTCAAAGATTGGACTCATCATCTGGGCCACACTTGATTTGTTGTTTGTAAATGCTTTCAGTTTGGACAAGTCTAACATTTTTGGTCTGGTACAGAGTTAACATAATGTCATTATTAGTCTTATCCCTTTACCACACAATCCCAACTTTTAATGACCCTGTGAAAGAAGCCTTTTGAAAGCATTGTCAGAAAAGGAGAAAATGCTGGTAACCAGCATTTTCTCCTTTTCCCACAATGTTTTCTACCCTTTCCAAAACAAGTTTCAATCTTTCAGTCACATTTATTTTGTCGTCTGCAAATGGTTTGAATTTCGACCAGTCTAAATTTTTGTCATTTCGTAAAGGGTTAAATGACTAGTTGCATCATATTCTTTTGCTTGTGAGGAGTAAATTATCCTTCTGTCTAAATGTTTCACCATTGCATTCATTATATTAGATCACATATATCAGATCTCAATTTTAGATTTAAATCTGTGTTGATTATCAACATGCTACAAAAATATTTTCAAAGTCTGATGCATGAGGGGTACAATGTACATTGCATGTTGATCTTTTCTTTCCAATACAACATTTCATCACAAAACTGTAGAACCAGGATCAAACTGGACAGAATATGCACTCTGATCTTGTACTACACTGTTGGTACAGTGACTGAAAGCCTGTTCCAGCACTTCAAGGGCTAAGTGCTTGGGTGTTAGTTTTGTAATTAGCTGAACAGATTGCATGTCATTCAACTGTTACTGTGATAGATTTGCCACAATCTTTACCTTTTTTTACTCCGAGCCCAGGTAGCACAGTTGCACACTTGGTACAGGAATTGAGAAAAGAGGGTTACTAGTTTGATCCCCGACTCAACCAATTTCTTTTCAAGAATTGATGATAGTCATTGCGACAGCATTCATTTCTCTCTCACTGCTGATCATTGTTTCAATAATGGTTATGTGGGAAAGCAGCCAGTGGCTTGAAAAGAATATTGTTCATAGAACTGGTATAAGAAACTTCAGGAAAGCATGGATAGGTGCACTGGCCACCACGATATAACTGAAATAATGGTGAAAACAGCGTAAAACACCGCACAATCAATCAAACAATCAATTTTTACTTTTCACAGAATAATTCAATATCCAATACTGCTCAAAGCACAAAGTTAAGTTGCTTTCCCATACAATGTAGGTCAAAATCAGACTACACAGAATGTTCGGTCTGACCTTGGCTCTACACAATGTGTTATTTCTAGAGATATTCTTAACAAAGCAACCCTAAAATTTCAGCATCAGAGTTTTCATTATTCACTGGAGATACCGATTTCATTCATTCAGCACTCTATTACGGGTTTCTTTTTTCCTCCTCCTTTCATAACAAGCTAGCCCTGTAGTCATCAACTGCTCTGAAAAATTTGTAGTCTATTTCTAAAGTATTTTATTAACTCTTTACCAACCAACAAAATCTTAGACTTGTTCAAATTGAAAGCTTTGCTGACGACAATTTAGAAGCAGTTCAAATAATTATCTCCGTCTTTGATTGGGTAGAAAACATTGTGGGAAAAAGAGAAAATGCTGATTACCAGCATTTTCTACTTTTCGCACAATGTTTTCAGAAGGCTTCTTTCTCAGGGTCGTTAAAAGTCGGGATTGTGTGGTAAAGGGTTAACTCTTAGAGCACCCAATGAATCCAACAGACATTCTAAACCTAGAAATAAGACACAAATAAATGCAACATCCAGGTAGATTTCTTCTAGAAAGTCTCAGCGATGCAGAAAGTGTAGATCTTTTTAAAGATTGAGACTGCATGTTTTGTGCAGTCTGATATTGATATTGATCTCTATTGGCTGCAAAAGCAACAACAGTTGTGAAAGGAGCTTTGATGGTTATTTAATATGACAGTTACACAATTTCTGATTGGCTTAATTAACCAAATGATTTAGCCAATCAAAGATTGTATTACTTTCCAAATCCAGAATATGATTAACCCTTTACCACAAAATCCAGAGTTTGAAGGACCTCAGGGAGGTAGGCTTTTGAAAACATAGAGGGAAAAGCAGCTCTTTCTCCTTCTCCCACAATCTTTACTATTTCAAAGACAAATCCTATCCTCAGCCATATTTGATATATTGTCTGCAAATGCTTTCAATCTGGACCAGTCTAATATTTTGTCATTTTCAGTTTAAGAATGCTGTTGTTTCAGTGGTTAATACTGCCCCCTGAATTTGTCTCTTTCATTCTAGTTCTTTCCATAAACTGCTCTTCATTCTTTATAAAAGAAATCTACTGTACAATTTCTTGTGTTTGAGCACATGCCTCTGAATTTGAGACAATATATTTTCTTGTCGTGGAAAGTGTTTTTTTTTAGCCACTTTTTACACTATTTTAGTAATATTTGGCTAAAACTGAAAATCTTTATGAGGCACAGAATGTCACTGATACAATAATCTTATTAGGTCATATTTCTCTATAAATACACACAACTAATTCAAAAATAACAAAACTCATATTAAATATAGCAATTCCATTATCTTGAAGTGCTTACTTTAATTATAAGTTAATTTAGAATATGCCAGGAATCTTGAGATAATTTCCCACCTAAAAAATTCATTAACTCTTTACTACACTGCAAAATTTGGGACTGGATCACATTGAAAGCATGTGAAGACTGAAATAAATTTGGCTCATATAATGATTTCAGTCTTTGGGAGGGTAGGAAACATTGTGTGCGAAAAGGAGGAAATGCTGGTAATCAGCAATTTCTTCATTTCCCACAATGTTTTCAAAGGTCTTCTTTCATCAGGGTCATTAAAACTTGGGACTGTGCGGTAAAGAGTTGATTGGAAAATTCTGTACTTCATAATTACACTCCAAAGTATTTCTAGCAGTTGTATATAAAACTTCAAGTATATTAGACAATATCAGCAGTGATCTGTAAAAAGAGGTATATAGCAGCATCTGCAAAAAGTATCGACCCCAGTCAGCAGTGTGCAGTCTGTGCAGGCCGACCTGAGCCAAAACTTTATGCTATTGGTCAAATTTCTGCATGAGAAAGGACAGGTCTGTTTCATGATTCAGTTGACCATTAGACAGCTGACCTGTTATGATCTTTTTGCCATTGACCAATATTCTGCATGTAAAAGGACCAGTCTGTTTCATGATCAGTCGGTTGTAAGACAAAATGGATCTTACGGAGATGCATTAAATCCCCTTTTGCCAGAGAATGGCTCAAATGTATTGGATTTAAAGAATGACAAATATTTAGACTTATCCAGATTGAAAGCATTTGCCCACAACAAATAAAATAATGACTCAAAAATAAATTTTGTTTGTTGAAGGATAGAAAACAAAGTGGAAAAAAGGAGAAATTGTTCAGGTTACTAGCATTTTCTCCTTTTTCCACTATGTTGTCGAAAATCTTCTATTTTAGGGCTCTAGGAATGGTCTGTTAAAGTGTTAACTAATACTAAATAGGAGCGTTCCATTTGTTTTTTTTTTGTTGGTGTTTAAGGCCTTTTTCAACATTATTTCAGTTACCGCCACAGCCAGTGCACCTATCTGTGCTTTCCCAATACTTCTTTTACCAATACTTCCTCATTGTTCTTCCCAAGCGATTGGCTGCTTTCTCACATAATCATTGTATAAAAAATGATCAGCAGTATTAGAGAAATGAATCCTGTCACAATTACTATCATCAATCCTCAGAAAAACATTTGTTGAGCCGTTTCATTAGACGATTGGTGTACAATTTGTCTACAATGTTCGCCTTGGCACACACTCAGAATCATTTTTGATTGGTCATTATTTTTCTTTCTACGAAACCATTGAAATACACCATTAAATTGTACACATACGTAGCAGCCCATGCTTAGTATTTTGGCAGAGGTTTTTACATAGTCTCCATGGTATATTTACACATAAGTAGTATTTTTTTACCCTTTACCACACGATCCCGACTTTTAATGACCCCAAGAAAGAAGCCTTTTGAAAACATTGTGGGAAAAGGAGAAAATGCTGGTAACCAGCATTTTCTCCTATTCCCACAATGTTTTCTACCCATCCAAATACAAATTTCAATTCTTGAGTCACACTTATTTAGTCGTCTGCAAATGCTTTCAATTTGGACCAGTCTAAAATTTTGTCGTTTGGTAAAGAGTTAAGGAAATGGGTTAGAGCTAAAGCCCCAATGTTACATCAATCTCCAAGGAATATTATCAGGAAGTGGGTTGATGAAAATTTAATTTGTGGATATATCTGTAGAATGCTTGAGGAATTCGAAATATCTCGATATTCCCATGGTATTTCAAGTTTTACAGCTCAATCCTTTACCAAAAGATCCCACTTTTTCATGACCTGAAGAAGAAGGCAAAACTCCACTTTTTCCACAGTATTTTCTGTCTATTCAAAAACAAATCTCGTCACTTGAGCCATATTTTATTTGTGGGCAGCAAAATTAATGTGTTTAATTTTGGTTAAGTCTGAAATTTTGAGGTATGGTAAAGGGTTGAGTATTTTCTAGAAAGTTTTCTATATACGAGTGATAAAATCGTAAGCAAAAGACTATCTTTAACTGCTATTCTTGTATTTATTCCTTCAAAATATGACAATTTGCAAAATTTCACATGAATTCATTTTTATCTTTTTTAACCCTTTCCTGCACAAAATTTTCAGACCCATCCAAATTGAAATTATTTACAGACGACAATTTCAATGTGGCTTAAATGGTGTGTTTTATCTATGGTAGGGCAGAAAACATTGTGGGAAAAGGAGAAAATGCTGATTACCAGCATTTTCTCTTTTTCCCACAATGTTTTCAAAAGGCTTCTTTCTCAGGGACGTTAAAAGTCGGCATTGTGTGGTAAAGGGTTAAACATTATGTAACTAACCCTTAGGTAATTCTTTTTTTTTAACCCTTTACCAGATGACAAAATTTTAGCCTTGTCAAAACTGAAAGCATTTGCAGACGACAATTTCAATGCGGCTCAAATGGTGCAACTTTTCTTTGACAGGGCAGAAAACATTGTGGGAAAAGGAGAAAATGCTGGTTACCAGCATTTCTTCTTTTCCTACAATGTTTTCAAAAGGCTTCTTCTTCAGGGGCATTAAAAGGCGGCATTGTACGGTAAAGGGTTAAAGCCCTCGATAACCTAATAATTATTATGTATAACAAGGTGTCCAACTTAATTCTAAGCTACTTAAAACAATCCCTTGTAATTGGTCAGTATTTTTACAGACTATAATCTGAATTGGTGCAGAAAAGGTTGTAATTTTAACCATTTCCGCCGTTATATATCTATGATCTGCTGTAAAGAATGAAACAAATGTATAAATATTAAGAGAGTTATAAAGGTAGAAACTTTCAAGGAAGAAAAATTTCTCATCCCTCCAGGAAATTGAAATATATTAATACCATGGTGAATATATTGAACAATTTCAACTACCAGCAAATTGCTGAATTAGTACCGACAGATTTATAAATTGTTATTATAGGATCTCATTTTGGGCTCTATTGACCTAAAGTTAATAGAGATTCAAAAGATACGTGCTACACTTTTAAATGTACATGATGGCACAAACACTAAGCTTAACATCAAAGGACTGATAGTCCCGAGAGTCGCCTGGATGGTAATGGGTTAGAAGTTTTCACCCTTTTTTGTTCAAATCTATTAAACGCATTCGAGATACAAAATAACTCAACTATAAGACAGTATTATATGCAAGCATATTTCTAAGTTGTCATCCTAAAATTACAGACATATTAAAATTTACATTAAAACAAATATATGTGGTGAGAATTAAAATTTAGGCACAAGGAACAGGTTTAAAAAGTTCAAAGTCTCTTACCCCAGGCGACTTCATTTAAAAAATGGTTTTCAAAAGGTACAATCAATACAAAACAAGCTTTTCGTTGAAATGATATCCACCTCCGAAAAAAAACTTTTTTTTTATAGAAACATAATTATAAGAGGTATTTTGTTTTGCATGTAAATGACCTTTTTTTGTTATTGGTGAAAATATACATTAAGCCCCCTTTTTCCATGATAGGGAATTTCATTAAATAAAAACAAATACTGATTGTCTGTGGCTTATGATAAACAATATAAATATGAATTTTCATAAAATTTTGTCCAGTAGTTAAAGAGATTGGTCCAGAATGGAAATATACATCAAACCCCCTTTTGCTATGACACTGCGTTAAAAACAAAAACAAAATACAACCGAAAGACATCAAGCACCCTTTTTCCATGACAAGGCATTACATTTTAAAAAAAAAGTGTATCGGCGGACTATCATGAGGACCACATGTATGAAGTTTCATTAACTTTCGTCAATGATTTTAGAACATATCTGTCTGAATGGACGGAAGATCGGATGGACGAACAGACGGACGGACAGACAACATGAAAACCATATCTCCCCCCCCACCCCGAAATTCAATGGGGCGTAATAACAGTCTAAGTTAAATCAATATTTACAGTTCCTCCCTAGCTTGATAATGCCTGTAAAGAATGTGGACAAAAATTATGGTTCTAGTTTGATAAAAATGTTTTTCTAGTGCAGAATCTGGGCGACATAACTTACATGTATATCTTCATTCTTACACATTTTGCTAAAACAAGCATTCTAAATAATTTCAGTAGAATAGGGAATACATTTTCTCCCCAGATTTAGAGCAAGTTGTTTTATATGACACAAATTTTCTAAAATTGGACAACATGGTTATACATATATCGTTTAATTTCAATAATTGTCCTTTCCAAATACAGGATGCTAGATATGAAATTTGGGTATAATTGTTTATATAGTTTCAGAGGCTGTTATTTTGAAATGTTACTACTCAGTTCTGAAGCTTCTGTGAAGTTTATAGAAACAGAGCTGAACCACTTGAACAATTTTACAAGCGGACCATTTAGGCAACATCAGTATGGAACTCAATTGAACTTTGTCTTCTGGTATTGGATCTAGTGACAAACTTTTAGGCCAAAAATACTCTTTTGCAACTCACCCATATCTAATCTAAGCCTGACAAGTTCCGTGAGTACTGGACTGAAAATAAATGGATTCTACAGTACTAGATCTATTACGGTTCTGTCTGATATGACCTAGTGACAATCTTTTTCTTTTAACCCCTGGTGACCTACTTTCAGTTTTGTCAAAAAATATTATTAAGACAAACAGCCTGGCAATTTCATGATCATAGGACTGAAATGTCTCTGGAGCACACACCAATATTTGACTCAGTAATCTACTTGTCCTTTGGAAATAATTTGTATTTGTTGCTATCTGGGTTCAATTTTTGTCCACAGTGGACTCTAAGAATGTGGCTGCTATGTACAGCCCAAGAAAAACAATATAACCCAATGGCATGATCGTCAGCCTTTTAACTTTGTCTCTGTTTTATAACGTCCCAGGAATTAGTACTGCTTCCACACCAATTGAAAATTTTAGAGATCTACATGTATACTGCTTTGGCTTAAACTAAATGTTTGCGGTTCGCTCTAAATTACCCTTTACAACAACCCTAGACAAGATTACAAACACGCCAATAAAGAACTTGTTCGAGTGGGTTAACATTAATATGTTCTATTATATTTGAAATGTAGTGGAGTAAAAAGTCAAGTTCTCAGATTGCTGGTTGTTAGAACTGCGTAGTTTCAAGTCGAATTCTCGTCTGAATTCAGATTTTGGCAGTTACGAAAGCACCTTGCATACTGACACCCACACTAATAAATTGTTGTTTCATAAATACTAGATCTAGGTTAATCGCACATTAAAAAAAAAAACAGCAGAGTTTTACAAATTCACCTCTTTAAAAACGAAAAACAATTAATCAAAAAAAGTATACTTTAAACACTCTCTCTGCATGGATCGTTAAAGCTTTAGGTCGGTGTACGTTGAAAATAAGGGCCGCTTTGAACAGCGACTGATTCATAAATATGTAAATTTATAAAGAATTCCGTGGTGCAAATGACGTTACGCGCCACGTGATTATAAGATCTATATTTGTCACACAGTTACATTCCAGAAAGTACCTGCTAAGCGATGACTTGGTACAGCCTAGAACCGTGCGCATTACATACGCTATGTATGATCTCTGTGCACCTAGAATATTGGTGTGCAAAGTATTTAAAGTCTAGAATAAAAAGCTCTGAAGAAGCAACGTGTAAGAATGTTTAAGAAGGCAATGCAATCATTCCAAGTCGTTATAAATTTGTTTTAAAAAAATAGCCAACTGTTGAGAAAAATCTCCATTGAAATCTTCAATGTCAACTCGGTATCGCCTTTCTCTTTCCGACCGTAAGTTGAGTGTTGAATTGTAATGAGACTTTTAACAATTAAGGACAGATTGTGAGATTCAGAATGTACTTCTAATGGGTAATTATCGAACCATTTTCACTGAGAACTGTCCACAAATAAAAGCGTGTCGTAGTAAAGACGCTTGTCGTCGGAGAGTATTTTTCAGCGTGTCCGCAAACTTTAGGTCACGACGTCTATTTTTAGATATATACATAATGCGCTATATTTAAAGATGACGTCTGTGTAAGCGATAGGATATCGTGTACCCATGTGGACGAAAAGATTGTTTCAAAGGTTTAAACCGTTAAAAAGCTAAGTCTTTGTAGACATATTCATTATCACAAAGGCACAATTGTAAGTTATTTACGACAGAAACTGGGTTGTTTACCAAATAATTAGAAAACTATGTTTTATCTCGTAAACCGGAACTCGGCCAGGAAGCAGTACAAGGCCGGAGGTATGCCTACGTCACCCCATAGATCAGAATGATAACAATGAGAGCCTGGTTGCTACGCAACCAGGCGACTCAAAAAGCACCAAATGTGAGAGCCAATGACAGGCTAGAGTTGAACATGTATATGTAGAAACTGGGCATAGCTTTGTCAAAATTATTTTGAGAGTTTCCTGCACTTGAATCCAGTCTTTTATAGAAAACAAGCTGCCAAAGTTTGAAGTAAATGTTTTCAGTAATGACAGAGATATCAGATAATGTCAAACATTGTTGCATGATGATAAAGACTTGGCTATGATAATACCTCAACATTTTTTCTTTGAAAACAGTCAAGCTAAAAATTTGAAATTTTCAACAGTGTACATAACAAGATGAACAGTAACAAGTTTTATCTTTAAATGATCTTAATTACAACCCTATCCATAACACACCCTATAATTAAGCTAAATTTTTCAACAATATCTAATGTCTAAGGCGATTCAATACTAGTGAGACACCCTGAGTAATTAATGGGACACCCAGCCTAATTATTGAGTTCGCTTTAACTACTTACCAAACAACCCCAGGTTTTCACGACCCTAGGATAGAAGGCTTTTGAAAACATTATGGGAAAAGGAGAAAATGCTGGTTACCAGCATTTTCTCCTTTTCCTACAATGTTTCCCACCCTATCGGAGAGCTAAAGCTCATTTTTACCAATGTTGAATTTGTCGTCTGCATCAAGTTTTGAATTTGAAAGAGTCTAAAATTTGTCGTTTGGGTAAAGGTATAATATACCTTCCCAAATGAGGACTCTTTGTATTAAAGCTTTACCAAACAATCCCAAGTTTTAACAACCCTATGGTAAAAGGTTTTTGAAAACATTGGGGGAAAAGGAGAAAATGTTGTCTTTCTCCTTCAGTGTTTTCTAGCCTTTCAAAGACAAATCTTGTTGTTTGAGCCTAATTTAATTTGTTGTCTGCATATGTTTTTCAGCTTGGATCTCCCCTCACATCCTTATGATTTTTCCTAACAAAATATCAACTTTATCTTCTCCTCCTCCCACCCCACTCATCCCAGGAAAAAAAAGTGTGCCAGATGAAACCTAATTTAGTGCTCCTTCAACAAACAACTTCTCGAGATTTGCTCAGAAGCTACCTACTGCAATTGATGTACACATTCATTAATCCAGGTTTTAGTTAGTGCCGACTACAAAGTGATCATCATTTGAAAAACCCACTGTCTTAATGCAGAATGTCCATTCTACCAATGATCATGATTCATTTGGATGTAAATAGCATTCACCTCATAATATGGGACACTGGTCTTCCAAACTTCACCTTCTTAAAGTTTTTCCAAGTTAGTTGACAAATTTTGTTTTACCGGAAGTTTATAATGTTATCTGAAGTATATGTATATTCTGATAGTCAGGTGTTAATGACATGAATTTGTGAAGTAAATACGATTATGTCAATGATGTACTCCATGGTAAGTTTATGTATGAAAGATCGGTCATCAATAGTTTTTGTGAGTCTGCATTTGAAAAGTTTTTAGTGAAGTTATCTTGAGTTTGGAAGTTACATGTTAGACGCTCCAGTCATCGATTTTAATGTAAGGTCGGGTTTGGGTGGGGTTGTTCGGAGGCCTCTGGAGTAAGTAATATAGTTGGGGGCAGTGATGATTAAGGAGGGAGCGTTAATTAGGTGAAATACGGTATATGAGACAGGGCTTAAGTTAAACTTGTTTTTCTGAAAAAAAAAAAAGGCCATACTCAGATGCATTCCCCATTGGCCTTGAATTAGTAGAAAATGCTATCATGTTCAGAGTAATTACACATAATGAGGTCAAAATAACACTCTGCTGCAGTGTTTCTGTCACTTATTGAACTTTCAATATGTCCTTAAGAGTAATAAAGTTTTTCAGGTTACATCCATTCACCAAACCAAAGAATCATGCTAATAGCCCCACAAGATGAAAGAATTTAATTTTTGGGGAAAAAAGACAACTAGAAGAAATTCCTGTCATAATATTTTTTGCTTGTTAAATCTTTAAGTTTTGGTCTAATACAACAGTATATTCTTCTGCACCATTTTAATTGGTGTAGCCTGAAGATTGCACTGAAAGAAATGGGTTAAGTCTTTACTACAAAATCCCGAGTTTTAATGACCCTGAGAAAGAAGCCTTTTGAAAACATTGTAGGAAAAGGAGAAAATGCTGGTAACTAGCATTTTCTCCATTTCCCACAATGTTTTCTACCCTATCTAAGATGAATTCTATCATTTAAATGACCCATATTTAAATTGTCATCTGCACATGCTTTCAATCTGGACAAGTCTGCATTTTTGTTGTGTGGTAAAGAGTCGGCTAAACCTTGAACTGTATCACTATATGCACTTGTGCAGGAGACTGAACGGCCTCACTGATTTCATTCCAACAACCCTTTACCAAACTATCCCGAGTTTTAACGGCTGAAAAAAAGAAGACCTTTGAAAACATTGGTAACCTGAGCACCTTCTCTTTTTTCAACAATATTTACTGTATAAGTGGAAATTTTTGCAATGTGGACACTTTTGCGAACTGCTAATTTGGAAAAATTCGCAAACTTTTCTGTTCGCGTATTTTACCACAAGTAAACCAAAAAATAATGAATGTCTTGAATTCGCAAACATTTTTGTACAGAAAATGTCAGTAATCTGCAATTCACAAATTTTTTGACAAGCACATATAGATTCACGTATACAGTGCTACCCTTCCTAAGTCATATTTCAACTTTAGAGTCACATTTACCTTGTCTTCTGCAAATGCTTTCAACTTGGACAAGTCCAAGAACATATAAGTCACAGAAAAAGACTCAAAATACTGAAAGCAAACTTTTTCATATATACAGAAGCATTAAACAATTGTCCCAGTTAAGCTGGAAGTTTCTATAATGAGGTACTGGGAAAATCATTTCTCTGAATTTTTGTCTATCAATACCTGACAAGAATCTATACCAGACACATCTTCTGTCATCCAGGCTTTATCAATTTGTTTGCTACTTTGATACATCAGTAACTGTTGTCACTTAACCCTTTACCATACAATGCCGCCTTTTAACATCCCTGGGAAAGAAGCCTTTTGAAAACATTGTGGGAAAAGGAGAAAATGCTGGTAACCAGCATTTTCTCCTTTTCCCACAATGTTTTCTACCCTATCAAAGAGAAATTGCACCATTTCAACCACGTTGAAATTGTCGTCTGCAAATGCTTTCAGTTTGGACAAGGCTAAAATTTTGTCGTCTGGTAAAGGGTTAACCTTTAACCACACAATCCAAGTTTTAATGATCCTGAGAAAAAGGTCTAAGTAAAATATTGCAGGAAAAGGAGAAAATGATGGTAACAAACATTTTCTCCTTTTGTCACAATGTTATCCCTTTTTTTCAAAAGCAAATTCAATCATTTAAGTGGCACTTTATTTGTTGTCTACAAACGCTTTCATGTTGGACAAGTCTGCTATTTTGTCGGCTGGTAGAGACATAGCTTTCCCCTTTTACATGCATAAGGGCAGTTTGAATATTTGGCTACAGGGGTAGATATTTCTGTGAATATAAATGTCTACCAATGTCATGGGGTCATAATTATGAGACTATACCAGATACATAATATTATATCCATGTTGTATCAAACTGTGTACCATCTTAATTTCTCTTTTTTACCTTTCTCTTGTAATTATAGTCCTGAGCATTCCTAACCCTTTACCAAATGACAAAATTATAGATATGTCCAAATTGAAAGCATTTTGCAGACGACATCCTAAATGCGGTTCAAATGACAATGGTTATCATTGAAAGGGCAGAAAACATTGTGGGAAAAACAGGAGATGATGGTAACCAGCATTTCCTCCTTTTCCCACAATGTTTTCAAAAAGGACATTTCCTCAGGGTCATTAAAACTTGGGACTGTGTAGTAAAGGCTTAACTGTCCATTGCATGCTGAAAGTTTCTACAATGAGCTTAACCCTTTACCACACGGCAATATTTTAGACATTCCCAATTGGAAGCATTTGCAGATGGTAAAAAAGATATGACTCAAAAATTGAAAAGTGCTCTTGGAAGGATAGAAAACATCGTTGGCAAGGGAGAAAATGGTCGTTAAAAGTCGGGATTATGTGAAGTGTTAAAGGAGAAAATATTTCTGTTAATGTATGTCTACCAATGTCTGGAGGTCATTCACTAATTAATGAGGAACCCTACCAGAGAGGTATTTTGTCATCCAGACTGTATCAGTTTGTGATGCCTCATTGTCTCTGAACCTTTTCTGTATATAGAAGTGTTTGGGTATTGAACTATTTTGAAAAAAAAAATCTGTGAATTTATGTCTACCATTGTCTGGGGGTCAAACACTAATGAGGAACTATAACAGATCCATATTTTATCACAATCATATCCCCCCATTGCCAATTTTCTTTTCTTACACACATTTCAGACAAGCACATTGTGATGTCAAATGTGATGTCATTTAAGATGAGTGAGTTGGTTTTATAAATAGAAATTACCACATGTGCATGCATTGTTTTGCATACTCTGACCAATAATTCATGATATATCATTCATTATGTAACAAAGCGAATCTGATATTTGTTAGCTTTTGAGATTAAATATTTCATTAAACTTTTCTTCAAATATACCATTAAGCTCACCAAAAGCTAACTTTGAAAACAGCATTTTTTTTTGGACATGTCAAGTAAAATTTTATCGACATTATGTTAGACTCTTTATTTTTCTTCCAGGCCATATAAATTTGTGTGCCATCTTGATATAGCACTGTCACTAAACTTTTCTGTCATTATAGTAACACTTACAACTGTCTTTAGCATACTGAAAGTTTCCTTGTCCCATCATTTACATTTATTTTCACCTGATAATAGCATGCGATATGTTTTTCAGCTCACCTGAGCATGAAGTGCTAAGGTGAGGTTTTGTGATCCGTCATTGTCCAACGTCCATCTGTCCGTCTGTCCACAATTCCTTTAAACATCTTCTCCTCCTAAACCGCTGGGCCAATCTTGATGAAACTTGGCAGGGATGTTTCTTGGGTGAAGCTCTACCAATGTTGTTCAAGAAATTGAATTCCACCCATAACTCTGGTTGCCATGGCAACAGAAAGGAAAAAAATAGCAGAATCTTTGAAAATCTTCTTCTCTGATTCTAGAAGGCGTAGAGCTTTGATATTTGCTATGTAGCATCTCCTAGTGGACCTCTATTAAGTTTGTTCATATGATGCCCCTGGTGTCAAAACTGGCCCCGCCCGGGGGGTCACAAGTTCGAACATAGGAACAAAGATGGAAAACTTTAAAATTTTTCTTCTCTGAAACTGGAAGGCATGGAGCTTTGATATTTGGCATCCAGCATCTCCTAGTGGACCTCTTCCAAGTTTGTTCATATGATGCCACTGGGGTCAAAACTGGCCCCGCCCTGGGGGTCACAAGTTCGAACATAGGAACAAAGAAGGAAAACTTTAAAATTCTTTTCTTCTCTGATTCTAGAAGGCGTAGAGCTTTGATATTTGGTATGTAGCATCTCCTAGTGGTCCTCTACCAAGTTTGTTCATACGATGCCCCTGGTGTCAAAACTGGCCCCGCCCCGGGGGTCACAAGTTCGAACATAGGAACAAAGAAGGAAAACTTTAAAATTCTTCTTCTCTGAAACTGGAAGGTATAGAGCTTTGATATTTGGCATCTAGCATCGCCTAGTGGACCTATACCAAATTTGTTCACATGATCCCCCTGGGGTCAAAATCCTGGATGGGGAGGAAGGTGTCACAAGTTCGAACATAGGAACAAAGAAGGAAAACTTTAAAATTCTTCTTCTCTGAAACTGGAAGTAGTAGAGCTTTGATATTTGGTATGAAGCATCTCCTAGTGGACTTCTACAAAGTTTGTTCATACAATGCCCCTGAGGTCAAAACTGGCCCTGCTCCGGGGGTCACAAGTTCGAACATAGGAACAAAGAAGGAAAACTTTAAAATTCTTCTTCTCTAAAACTGGAAGGCATAGAGCTTTGATTTTTGGTATGTAGCATCTCCTAGTAGACCTCTACCAAATTTGTTCAAATGATGCCGCTGGGGTCAAAACTGGGCCTGCCCCGGCAGTCACAAGTTCGAACAAAGGAACAAAGGAGGAAAATTTTAAAATTCTTCTTTTCTAAACCTGGAAGGCATAGAGCTTTGTTATTGGGTATGTAGTGAACCTGTTCTAAGTTTGTTAGCCCACCTGAGCACAACATGTTCAGTCAGTTCGAAATTGGGTCATAAACTAGGTCACTAGGTCAAATTAAAGTAATACTTTGTGGGCACTCTAGAGGCCACATTTATTGCTCAAATGACCTGAAATTTGGTCAGAATGTTTGTCTTGATAAAATCTCACATGAGTTCGAATTTGGGTCATTTGGGGTCTTAAATTAGGTCACTAGGTCAAATTAAAGAGATAACTTGTGTGCACTCTAGAGGCCACATTTATTGTTCAATTGATTTGAAAATTGGTAAAAATGTTTGTCTTGATGAAATCTAGGATGAGTTCAAAATTGGGTCACCTGAGGTCATAATCTAGGTCACTAGGTCAAATTAAAGAAATACTTTGAGGGCACTCTAAAGGCTACATTTCTTGCTTAACTGACTTGAAAATTGGTCAGACTTTTGTCTTGATAACATCTCAGATGAGTCCGAATTTGGGTCAACTGGGATCATAAACTAGGTCACTAGGTCAAATTAAAGAAATACCTTGAGGGCACTCTAGAGGCCATATTTTTTGCTCAATTGACTTGAAGATTGTTCAGAATGCTTGTCCTAATAAAATCTCTTGAAAAAATCTAGGATGAGTTTAAAATTGGGTCACCTGGGTCATAATTGAGGTCACTAGGTCAAATTAAAGAAATACCTTGTGGTCACTCTTGAGGCCACATGTCTTGCTCAATTGGAAATTGGTCAGAATGTTTGTCTTGATAAAATATTGGATGAGTTTGAAATTGGGCCTAACATCATATTTATTTGGCATGTAGTACTTTCAATTATGACCCTGGAGTGAAATTTTGCCTATTGACTCAGGTGAGCCATCCAGGGCCATCATGGCCCTCTTGTTTATGTTATCCATCTGTTGGTCATGCGACTTTAGATACATGAAAGTATAACGATCGGCCAAAACTGTCACTAATTAAAATATCTGTAAACAGATTCAACATGCAAACATGCCTTTTTCCTTTTCTCTTATGTTGAAACACTAACAACAGAGATATATTGACTTCTTTGCCGCAAAGTTTTTCTGCAAGTAAATGCCATTTTTATGACATAATCACTATCATGACGTCATATATAATTGTAGCTACATATCCAGAATTCTGTACATAGTTCTTAATTTTTTCTCATAGAGAAAAAGATGTTGATATGTGTATTATTTTGAGCGAAATATTAATTTAGTCGGATATGAGTCATAAATTAGAAACTGGAAAATAGAAGAGATTGTTGGTAAACTCTTTCTGTAAACTCAGATGGGAAAGGGTTAAGGAGCTTTTTCCATCCAAAACATTAAATTTCCCCATTTTGAGCACAAGATGACAAGAAGAGATAATCATGATGCTATCATACTTTGCTATCTATTTTTTTCTTTTAATGTTCAACTGTCATGGCAGAAAACGGTAAAACTCTTTACCAACCAACAAAACTTAGTGTAAGACTTGTCCATGTTAAAGCATTTATGGATGACAAATGAAATGTGGCTCAAATAAAAGAATTCACCTTTGAAAAGGTAGACAATATTGTGGGAAAAGGAAAAAATGCTGTTGTAACCAGCACTTTTTCCTTTTCCAAATGTTTTCTATCCTTCCAAAGACAAATCACATCATATGAGCCATATCTATGTTTTTGTCTACAAATGCTTTGAATTTGGACAAGTCTAAAACTTTTTAACCCTTTCCCAAACAAGCCCTGGTTTTCACGTGTCTGCAGTACAAGTCTTTTGAAAACACTGTGGGAAAAGAAGAAATTGCTCGTAATGAGCAATTTCTCCTTTTCCTACAGTGTTTTCTACCCTTTTGGAGAACTTTCTGTCATTTTCATCAAATTTAAAATTGTCATCTGCAAACTCTTTCAATTTGGGCCAGTCTAAATTTGATCGTTTAGGAAAGGGTTAATCTGGTCGAAGGTTAAAAATAGGAGATAAAGAGGTTGTTCAAATAAGAAGTAAATGATAATACTTCAGGGACTTTTTATTCAAAAGTTTAGTTTCCCTATTTTGAGTACTAAAGTCTTGTAAGGTGACAAGAGCTGATACCTGTGATGTTATCATACAAGCATACTTTATTGTAGTTCTGAATTTACCTTTACTATTGACTGCTAGGGCAGGGACCCGTTAATTTTTGTTATGCACCACTAAAATTTGCTACTTCAATACAAAAATATAAATAGGGATTGTTATCTAAAACCCTTTGGACCCTTTTCTGCATAGTATTACATGTACAGTGTACATGTAATTGATACTAACAGAAACAATGATACAGGATAAAAATTTTGGATGTGGTTGTCACAAAAATAAATGTTTTGTGTAATGTTCCAAGTTGTAACCCTTTACCACACAATTCCATGTTTTAATGGGTAGTGCAGTTGGTAGCGTACAGGACTAGAGACCAGGAGGTTGCTGGTTTAACTCTTCACCAAACGACAAAATTTTAGACCACTCCAAATTGAAAGCTTTTGCAGACGACAAAACAAATGTGAATTAAAAATTGAAATTTGATTTTTGGAAGAGTAGAAAACATTGTGGGAAAAGGAGAAAATGCTGGTTACCAGCATTTTCTCCTTTTCCCACAATGTTTTCCAAAGGTTTCTTCTTCAGGGTCGTTAAAAGTCGGGATTGCATGGTAAAGGATTAAACCCTCAGATCAGTCATTTTCTTTCAGAGAAATGATGATAGTCATAGCAACTCTGATCACTGTTTTGACAATGGTAAATTGTGGGAAAGCAGCCAGTGGCTTAGGAAGAATATTGTGTAAAGTACTGTTTAAAAAAAAAAAATCCAAAGAAACATGCATAAGTGTACTGGCTGCTGCAATACAACTAAAATAGTGTTGGAAACAGTATTAAACAGCTTACAAACAAACCATGGTTTAATGACCTCCAATAAAGGACTTTTGCCAACATTGTGGGAATAGGAGAAAATGCTGGTTAGCAGCATTTGCTGGTTAGCAGCATTTTCTCCTTTTCCCACAGTGTTTTCTAACCTTTCAAAGACAAATACCATCATTTGAGCCAGATTAAATTTGTTGTATCCCAATGCTTACAACTTGGACGAGTTTAAACATTTATCTTTTTGTAAAGGGTTAATGATAAAATTTCCAATTATGGGAAATTTACAACTCTGTCTGTTACAATGTTTGATAGACAACAACTGTAGGTGTCTAATATAAATTAGACACATGTTTGAGGAAGAGAATTATATCTTAAAAGTCTTTTTGAATTTGTTTAGATCAAGATCATACAGCACAGAACATGCAGTCTGATCTTGGATCTAAAGATAATCTAATATATCATCAAAACAATTTGAATCTGAGATAATTTTTTTTTTTGACTCTACCACACAATCCCGACTTTTAACGACCTTGAGAAAGAATTCTTTGGAAAACATTGTAGGAAAAGGAAAAAATGCTGCTAACCAGCATTTTCTCCTTCTCCCACAATCTTTTCTACTCTATCAAAGACAAATTCCATCATTTGAGCAATATTAAAGTATTGTCATCTGCAAATACTTTCAATTTTAACAAGTCTACATTTTTGTCATCTGGTAAAGAGTTAACTGACATTTTTTGACAAGACAACGCAATTTTAGACTTGTCCAGATTGAAAGCATTAATTTTGCAGATAAAAAAAAAATAAATCTCAACTGATGGGATTTGTCTGTAAAAGTATAGAAAAACAGTGTGAGTAAAAGAGAAAATGCTGGTTAGCAACAATTTCTTCCCTTGTAACCAAGATTTCCTCTTCTCACACAATGTTTTCAAAAGCTCTTCCTCAGAGTCATTTCAACTGCAAACTGCTTCGTAAATGCTTTTGTGGTTCTTTGAATTAAAAAGGTGAAATGAAATATTGATAATCTGATCTGATCATCTGTATGCTGAAAGTTGTGTTGATGGTTTCATTGTTAACAAATTGAAAACATTCAAGAGCCATCACAATCATGAATACCAAGTTCAATACATTTGACATGTGATAATATCTGAGACATATTTGATGGGAAAGATTTTTTTGACCCCCCAAAAAAATTGAAAGAGTAACTATTTAACTTTCACAGCCCTTTCGGGTTCTTTCTCTCTTTAAAACTTTAACTCTCTACCAAAAAAGATAATTTATTACTGACAGCATTTGCAGATGGCAATCCAAATGTGTTTCAAATGGTAGAATCTGCCTTTGACAGACTAGAAAATACTGTGGGGAAAGGAGAAAATGCTGGTTACCAGCATTCCTCCCTTTCCCAAAATGTTTCCTAAAGCTTTCCTTTTCAGGGACATTAACACTGCAAATTGAGAGGTAAAGAGTTGAGCTACTTATTAACAAAACAGACCTCTTCGATTTGGAAAAAAGAAACAGCTAGAGTGTTACAATTTTAGGGTTGTTTTGGCTTGAACTATGTTACACATTATTGAACAGTGTAGATCTAAGATCAGAGTACAGTTATTCTATGGAGTCTGATCTTAAATCTACACTTCCTGCAAAAGTAACATTAATCCTTTATCACACAATCCTGAGTTTAATGACACTGAGAAAAAGGCCTTTTGAAAACAATGTGGGAAAAGGAGAAAATGCTGGTAAACAGACAAATCTCACCATATCAGCCACATCAAATTTGTCTTCTGCAAATGCTTTCAATTTGGACAAGTGTAACATTTTGTTGTGTGGTAAAGGATTAAGCTGTGCCTTGCGCTCTAAGGGGTTAATTGGTTGAAGTGATGCTAATAAACTGTTCTTAATTGGCAGTTTGTATACTTCAAGCAAGAAGTGAACTTGACAAATTAAATATTGCTTAAAAGATGCTAATGCCTTAGGAAGCATACAAAAATTGAAGAGGAAAAAAAATGTTTGTCACAAAGACTGTCTCCCATCTCCGAAATATTTCAAAAGGTCCTCTTTCCTAGAACTGGAAACAAATTATACCATTTGGTGAAAAAGTTAATACCCACTGATACCAAATACCCCTTGAAACAAACTCGCAGAGGATAATCTTTGATAATATCCTTGTTATTAAACATGAATAATCAAATGAGGTTTAACACATTAACACATGTGAAATCAATGAGACAAAAGCATAAATCTCTTATGAGCAATTTTTCCTTTAGTGGCATTGTATCAAGAGTAGTCTGCCACAAGACAAAACCAGTAGTCTGCATACAGACATGAGCCATGCTCTGTAAAAAGGGGTTTAAATGCAAAAAAGGTGTCGATCCAGGTCTGCATGTCAAGGGTTATCCTACCTTATGATTCAGTCTGTTGTTAGACGAAATAGATTTTATGAATCCACAGTTACTGTATGTGATGAATCTCTTGCTGTAATGCATCACAGAGATGCATCAAATCCCCTTTTGCCAGAGTGCTGCTTGAATGTATTTATGCTTAAATCTTTGAAGCTGCACTGGAGTGAAAACATGTAAAAATTTCAGTGTTCTGTGTTCTATAATCATTACCAAAGAAAACCCACTTTTCATACCCCTTACCTGGACTGAAAAGGGGGCTTAATGCATCTGCAAAAAATATCGACCCAGGTCAGCCTGCGCGTGCAGACCTGGGTCGAAACTTTTTGCTTTTTGTCAATTTTCTGCATGTCCAAGGACCATTTTACCTCAGGATTCAGTCATTGGTTAGAGAAAATGGATTTAATCGATCCAAAATTATGTGATGACTTGCATTAAGCCCTGTTTTGCCAGAGCATTACCTGTATGCTTATGACTCTCTGATCTGGTCAACACTCTCTGCATTTATATAACTTGATTCAGTGTTGCATATATGATAAAATATGTCTTTCTAAGAATAGAAGACATTGTGGGAAAAGAAGAAAGTGCTGGATATCAGTATTTACTCCTTTTCCAACAATGTTTTCTGAACCATTCTTCGTGACGGTCATAATAACTTAAGATTGCTTGGTAAAGGCTGCATAGTATGGATCCTGTTTGTCATAAAACCCAACTGAATCGTGCCCTAGAAAGCTCCTCTGACATGCAAAGAATATAGCAACAGTATCTATAGATTCAGGTCAGCCTGTGTGGACTGTGCCGGCTGACATAGTTCATTACTTTTTACAGATGCATTAAATCTCCTTTTCACAAAGCCTGATCCATATACTTTAGTCAAAAAGTGTTACAAAAACAATAATGCAGGAACATGAATGCTCCATATCACATAATTCAAATATAAAGCGACAGACAAACAAGCATCTTGCACCCTCACCTTAAGGCTATACATGTATACTATTTATTGTATATCTTAACTAAAATCCTTAACATACATACAGATATAAGACTATACTTACTGGATTTTTCTTGGTTTTCCGTCGCAATGCATTTGCCACAGCACATTTGTACTCCTCTTCAAGCTGATCATACTGCTGTTGAATGTGTCTGAAAAGATAAAAAATTTTAAAATCAAGATAGATTACTCTAGTTCAAATCCTTCAATTGTGTATACATAATTACCTCCCTTACTTCAACTTGGCTAAGGTGATTTAAATACATAGTCCATCCTGTATAAACCCTTCACCACATGATTCCAAGATTTAAATATCCTCTACAATGTTGCTTACGAAAAAATTGTGGGAATAGAAAAAAATACTGGTAACCAGCATTTTCTCCTTTCCTCGCAATGTTTTCAAAAGCTATCCTCCATAAGGTCATTAAAACTATGGAACGTGTGGTAGAGGGTAAAGAAGTAAACTCTTTCCCAGACAACAAATTTCTTGATATCTAAACATTAACTCTTTACCAAACGACAAAATTTTAGACCGGTCCAAATTGAAAGCATTTGCAGATGATAAAATAAATGTGACTGAAAAATTGAAATTTGTTTTGGGAAGGGTAGAAAACATTGTGGGAAAGGGAGAAAATGCTGGTTACTAGCATTTTCTCCTTTTCCCACAAGGTTTTCAAAAGGCTTCTTTCACTGGGGTGTTAAAAATCGGGATTGTGTGGTAAAGAGTTAATAAGACATCAATGGCTATTTTGGTCATTATGGGCCCAACCCACACCCAGCTTAAGTCTGAATATGAAATATCTTAACCCTTTACTGCACAATGCTGCCTTTTGACACCCCTGGAAAAGAAGCCTTTTGAAAACATTGTGAAAGTGTATTTTGGGGTTATTTGGTGTTCTAAGGGTTAAGTCTAAATGCAGCATACCGTAATATCTGATAGATATGAAAATATTGCAATAGGCCTAATGCTCCATTTCACATACAATTTACACAACTTCTATTTTGAAGTTGTATGTAAACATATCGTTTTGAAGCAGGGCCAACTCTACCATTAGCAATTAACCCTTCACAATATAATCCAAACTTTTAAAGATTCTTAGAAAGAAGCCATTAGAAAACATTGTGGTTACCAGCATTTTCTCCTTTTCCCACAATGTTTTCAAAAGGCTTCATTCTCAAGGTCTTTAAAAGGCAGCATTGTGCAGTAAAGGGTTAATAAACTGGTTACCTGATAACCAGCATTTTCTTCTTTTCTTTAAAATGTTTTTCACAAGTCTGAAATTTTGTAGCCATGTCAACAGTGAATTTATTATGATAGTATTTAGATGGAATAGGAGTTTCTGAAAATCCCACAAAAAATAATTAGAATAAATCAGCTGTAAACTGATTTTTGTCTCTAGCAATGACAGGAAACTGCAGCAATGTTTCTCTTGTTGCAATATTTCCAAAACATTGTGACAAAGGAAACATTGCTTTAAGTGTAAACTGTCAAAAAATATTGCAATAGAAGAAACATTGCTACAAGTGAGTGTGAAGGCAATACAAAGAAAGATCACAAAAATGACAGATTCACGATTTCTTTTCGTTGTTCAAAAGGTCATAATTATATGACATAATGACAAACAATGTGAAGAATGTAAATTATTACATTGAGAAACACCCAAAAATGAAAGAAAGTGTATAGAATAACTTTGTACCTTACAAGTTAAACCCTTTAACTCTTTACCAAACAACAAAATTTTAGGCTTGTCCAAATTGAAAGCATTATGCAGACATCAAAATAGATCAAGATGTGACTCAAAAATTGATTTCCTTTTCAGATGAGAAAACATTGTGGGAAAAAGAGAAAATGCTGGTTACAAGCTTTTTCTTCTTTTCCTAAAATGTTTTCAAAAGTTTTGATCATTGAGGTCATTAAAACTCCAAATTCTTTGGTAAAGGGTTAACACCCCCCCCCTTTTAAAACACACACTTGCCTTTGCAGCAAGTGTGAATCAACTAGAAATTTGCTGTCTGATCTTTGATCTACACTGTCTGCTTTGCTGAAACATTATAGACAGAGGCAAACATGAAATTTGCAATTATTTGGGTTTCATTTCTAGTCTGGTGTCCTACGTTGCTCAGTGGACCAGTGTGGTATTCGTAACCTGGATGTTCGATCCTCACTTGCAACAATGCGTTTTTCATAGGAGTGTCCTCTGGAAAGACTCTTCAGAGCCATGGCCTACTACTGGTGAAATCCAAGATATATACATAAATATACAAGCTGTCACCATCATATGACTGAAATAATGTTGAAAATCACATAAAACACCATTCAATTAGTTCTACAACAAAATTTTTGTTGGGTTTTTTAGGCTCTCAAAGGGTAAGCATGTTATTTCCTACGTCTGTCAATTATGTGCAGTTGAGTGAGTAGCAGAAATGGGAGACCACATTTTGAATACAATGCAAAGCTAATGGTCTCCTTTCATTATCTATTTCTAAATTTTAATAAATCTGAGATACAAGATTGTGGCAAACACTGTTGGGAAAGTAGAAAATGCTTACAGGTACATGTAACTCAGCATTTTCCCCATTTTCCTATAACATTTAAAACCCTTTCAAAGGCAATTTCCATCATTTGAGCAGCATTCAATTTGTCAGCAGCAAATGCTTTCAATTTGGACCAATCTAAAATTTGTTGTCTTGTAAAGAGTTAACCCTTTACAAACAAACCAGACTTTTAACAAACCTGAAAAAGAAATTTACATTTTTGAGTCAAATTTATTTTGTTATTTCAATTTAGACAAGTCTAAAATTTGGTCATCTGCTAAAAAGTCAAATCTGCAGCAGACAGGTTTTAAAACATCATTGTAAAATATAGATAACCTAAGCACGAATTAGGGTTTATTTTGTGGATGGATGTAAAACCATTGTAATTATACCCATAAATTTTCCAGCTCAAATATATGCAATGCACGTCAGAAGAAAAAAATCTGTATCTGGAACAGTGTCAAATATGGCTCCAAATATGGTTTGTTAACATAACCCTTTTGGGCAATTTTTTTTAGACTGGTAAGTGAACTGATTGGTAAAAAATCTACCTAATAATATTCTCAAGATTTGATTTTATCAAAAATGAAAGCTATAATATTCATCTACCATTCATAACAAGAACCCCACATGCAGGTGTCAGCGCTTGGCTGCGGTTGCTTAATTTTCAGTAATAATTTGAAGTTGAAAAAATGGCATAACTGTGTCAAAAATGCTGAGATGGTTACCTGCCCTTGTTGTATAGGTTTGCTACAAAAAGAAAGAAAAATTTGGAGGAGGTAAGGTAGCAACATATCAACAGATTAATAGAATATGTAGTTGCAGAACATGCAGTCTGATCTGACATCTGCACTGCCCTCCACTACATGAGACTGACTGATTGATTGATTGTATGGTGTTTCAGCCCATTTTCAATATTAATTCATATTTTGCATTCGCCGCTGGCTTTTTTCCGCCATAACTATCATTGAAACAGCAATCAGCAGTAAGAGAGAAATGAATCCTGTTGCAATGACTATCATCAATCCTTGGAAAGCAACCTGCCTAGCTGGGGAATCAAACCAATGAGCCTCTAGTTTCAACTCGTGTATGTTACCCAGAGCTACCAGGCTTGGTAATGCATAAGAGACCATGGCCAAAGTTTTTGATTGGTAAACATGGGCATATTCATAGATTTTGAAAGCAATGGAATTTCCGATTGGCTAAACCATTGGGTTTACCCAGTCAAAAATTGTGCTACTATAAAATTTAGAAAATTCTTGAGAATAAGAATGTTATTATGGATGGCTGGTGAATACCGGCCTAGACTGCACAGAAATTAGCAAGTGGATCTTATCAAAATTATGCAACATATATTGTTATTATAGCAAAACTCATGGCCTTAAACCTTTATCACACAATACCGACTTTCAACGACCTTGATAAAGAAGCCTTCTGAAAATATTGTGGGAAATGGAGAAAATGCTGGTAACCAGCATTTTCTCCTTTTCCCACAATGTTTTCTACCCTTCCAGACAATAATTTCAAATTTTGAGTCACATTTACTTTGTCGTCTGCAACTGCCTTAAATTTGGACAAGTCTAAAATATTATCATTTGGTGAAGAGTTCAATTGGAATATTTCACATTCTTATCACTTGACTCCTTACCAGACAACACATCTTTTGACTTGTCTACAGTCATAACATTTGCAAACAACAAAATATACAAGACCTTAGGATTAAAATCTGCCTTTTGAGGGGAAGACAACATTGTGGGAAAAGGAGAAAATGCTTTTTACCAAAATGTTTTTCAAAGATTTTCCACATAAAGGTCATTAAAACCATGATTGTTTGGCGACAAGTTGAGAAATTTGTACTTTTCATTCTTCTACAGTCTAAAGGTTAACGATGGCAATTATTGTTAACCATCTCATTGTATATCTATACAACAATGACAATGGAAATTTTGGGTTTTTTCTTATGCTTTCTGTGAAAAGAACAAACTAGATCTGTAACATGACCATCAGTAGTACTAAGAAAATATAACAAGAGGTTCATTGGCCCTAAAGGACTCACCTGAGAAAATTGATCTAGGATTCGTTAACCCTTTACCACATAATCCAGAGTTGTAAAGACCCCCAAAGAAGAATACTCGTGAAAACAATGTAGGAAAAGGAGAATTTCCTCCTTTTCCTACAATGTTTTCTACCCTTACAAAAACAAATTCCAAGTTTAAAGTCACATTTATTATTTCATCTGCAAATGCCTTCAGTTTGGACCATTCTAAAATGTTGTTGTTTGGTAAAGAGTTAAGTTTTGGACTCAAAATGTGACCACATGAGTGCACACAAGGTTTTACTAAGATCTGTTCCAATCACCTCCTTTTTTACTCAAAGTGACCTATTTTTACACTTGTGCAAGATTTCATTAAGACCAACAATGTGACTAGTTTTTATGAGTATTGGACGGAAAATTAATGTGGCTTTTAGAAAAGATAAGGTTTTTCTGAGACTTGTCCAAGTGATATTACTCTTGACCCAACTATACCCATTTTCAAACTCTTCCAAGGTATCATCATGACATGTACTTTGACAGACTGTCATGAGTATGACAAATGTGACCTCTAGAGTGTACACAGGGTTGTTCTAAAATTTGTTACCTAATTTTTTATTTGACATAATCCATTTTCAAACTATTCAAAGATACTATTAATACAAACATTCTGACCAATTATCATGATTATTGGACATAAAATAAGGCCTCTACAATGCAAACAAGATTTTTCTCAAATTTTTCCCAGTAATCTACTGTTTGATGCAACAGAGCCCAATTTTGAACTTGTCGGATTTAATACTAAGTATTCTGACAAAGTTTCATGTGTATTGGATTAAAAATGTGACTGTTGATGCCTGGACAATGGACAAAGGATGATCACAACAGCTCACCTTGAGCACTTCGTGTATAGGTAAGCTAAAAACGGAGAGAGAGATGGAACTATAGCTGGAAGTCAGCATTTACTATAATTTTTCACAATGTTTCTGAGAAATTATCAGTCTAAATTCATTTACAGTTTGCTTCTTTTTCCATTCTTCACCTCATATACATGTATCTGATCTTGCTAACAAACTGCAAAATTTTTGTCATCTCTTAATTCAAAGTAATTGCAGAGGAAAACTCAAATTTGGCTGAAATGGTAAAAATTGTCTTTGAAAGAGTATAAAACAATGTAGGAAAAGGCACAAATGTTGGTTACCAGACAGCAAATCCTATATGTGATACAAATTAACGGAAGTTCTTTGACAGGGTTGAAAATATTTAGGAAATGAACATGAGCTCTGAAATGGAGAAAATTCTAGAATTTTTTCTTTTCCCACAACTGTTGTCAAAAGCTTTCTTCCTCAGGATCATAAAAACATTGAGGGCTGTTTGATAAAGGGTTAAAGCTTAAATATCTGCATCACACTGCAGATAAAGGACAGATGAGATGATTCACTGTATCTATATACAACAGTTTACCCTGTCCTTCAGTGTTGATGATCGATAACATGCATTTGTCTGCATTTAATTGCATGATAAATTGAATTTGCATGGTGCATTTTCCTACTATCCATTATTTTAATCCTTGAAGTGCCTTTCACAACTGTAGCTGCCTTTGCAGCAAATGTAGAGTGAGATCAGACTGCACAAAATGTTCAGCCTGATCTTTGATCTGCATGGTCCACTTTGCTGAGACATTCTTGACAAAAGTAACTATGAAGTGTTGCAATTATTCAGGTCTTATTTCTATACTGAATCCATCTGTTGTTTTAATCCGGTGCTCTATAGTGTCAGTTATGTTGAACCTGCATGATGCATTTTCCTACAATCAAGAATTTTAACATTCAATACGGGGATTTCCTTTACCCGCTTTTTCTGACAGATTTTTTCCTTCATGTAATGATGAGTCAGTTTAAAAAATATTCTGGCGAAAAGAAAAATTAACCTTAGCTGTATTAACCAACCATTCTTAAGAAAAATTACCCTTAGCCGTATTAACCAACCATTCTTAAGAATATTCTTAGCCTTATGCTGAAGAATTTTCTAAATGTGAAAGTAACACAACTTCTGATTGGCTAAACCAAATGGTTTAGCCAATCAGAAGATGTATTACTTTAAAATCAAGAAAATTCTTGAGAGTTAAAAAAGAATATTCTTCAGAATGGTTGGCAAATATGGACCCTGGTCTTTACTGAGATGATCTAGCCTAGACAGTGAAATAATTCAAATGAAGTATGCAACTCAAACACATCTATGTCTCTGAACAAGAAATTTTCTTGTAACTCTGGTTTATCATAATTTATTATTTTCAATTACACTCCATCAAAATTCATCTCCTCTGAAATAATAATGTATACACATTTCAGGTACCGGTACATAGTTTGCACAGTCAACTCTTTAAACCCTTTACCAGATGACAACATTATAGCCTTGTCCAAATTGAAAGCATTTGCAGACAACAATTTCAAAGTGGCTCAAATGGTGCAATTTTTCTTTGTTAGGGCAGAAAACATTGTGGGGAAAGGAGAATGTTGGTTACCAGCATTTTCTCCATTTCCCATGATGTTTTCAAAAGGCTTTTTTCCCAGGGTCATTAAAAGGTGGCACTGTGTGGTAAAGGGTTAACATGTAGCAAAATTTCAGACTTGTCCAAATTGAAAAATTTGCAGACAACAAATTAAATGTGGATCAAAAGATCAAATTTGTCTATGAAAGGTAGAAAGCATTGTTGAAAAAATGTAAGAACAAATAAACCTGCTATAAAAAATCTGTGGCAAACAAATCTGAAAACATCCCTGCAAAATATCAATATTTATCATCATGAATACAGGAAGACAAGTCAAAATATTGTGGCCTAATGAGAATTTGTTTGTAACAAGTAATTTCTTTATTTTCCATTTGTGTTCAAAACTGATCTTCTGCAAAACACAAAATCATCTAAAGGACATAAGATGTTCGCAAAAGCTTGCATTTTCAGCTGATATTTTACAATTATACATCACAGCAGCTATATTATTAAGGCTACTTTTCAAGTGTAGATCTATTAACCCTTAACCCTTTACCACATGATGAAATTTTAGACCCGTCCAAATTGCAAGAATTTGCAGACAGAAATTTCAATGTTGCTTAAAGGATGGGTTTCTTTCTTTGATAGGGTAAAAAACATTGTGGGAAAAGGAGAAAATGCTGGTTACCAGCATTTTCTCCTTTTCCCACAATGTTTTCAAAAGGTTTCTGCCTCAGGCTCCTTAAAAGCTAGCATTGTGTCATAAAGGGTTAAGGTGCCTTTCACAACTATAGTGGCTTATGGGGACAGTGTAATTCAAGATCAAGAGAAAAAGGTGCCACCTGATCTTCAATCTTCTTTCTGCTTTTTGGAGACACCCTGGACAAAAACAACCTAAGATTGTACCCATTTGGGTTGTATTTCAAGGCTGAAAATGTCTGATGTTTGTTTTTGTGCTCTAAAGGTTAACCCTTACTCAATAAATCCCAAGTTTCAACCGCCACAAGGAAGAAGGCTTTTGAAGACATTGTCGAAAAAGGAGAAAATGCTGGTTACGATTCAGTCAAATTTAATTTATTGCCTGCTAAAGCTTTCAGTTTGGACAAGTCTAAATTTGTGTCCATTGGTTAAGAATTCAACATAATTTTTACTTTATGTTTCATTAGGGGAAATATTACAAGGTATTGATATTTAGGAAAAGTTAATCAAGATTGCATGTTGCTGAAGAAAAATCAATAGTTAGCCAATGAATTTAGCCCTTTCAGCACCACAGGTAAAAACACAAGCTTTTGTGGATGGCATACATCAAGATCAGACTGCACAGAACGTGCAGTTTAATTTTGGATCTATGCCATCAGCTCATATAGTCAAGCCTATCAGGTAAATTCTTTCTGTTTCAGTTGATTGTACTCTCAGCAGTTGAGGAGAGGCTGAGTTTATATAACTGGCGCCGAAAGGGTCAAATGACATTTCATTGTCACGGCAATCGCTGTCCCTTCTCTCAAGCTTAACTGTTACTTTGGGACTAGTAAACTTTGAAATTTGCTTTGCTGTCCCATATCTGTCTTCAAGTTTTCTTTAAAATGTTGAGTTTGTGTTCAATTGAAAGGCCACCATGATTTATCATAATGAGTATGCTTAAACCAAATAAGCCATTACAGTCTGAACGAAAGAGAGGCGTATACACACACATACAGAAACACAATTCAGTAACCTAATATTCACTAAAGCATTGATTTTTTTCATATGCAACAGTGAAAAATTCTAGATTCCTCTTATTTAAAAGCATTTGCAGAAGACAAATAAAAAGTGGTTTAAATGATAGATTTAGTCTGTGAACATGCAGAATACATAGTGGAAAAAGGAGAAAATGATTTATTACCAGCATTTTTTTCTTTTTCTGCAACGTTTTCAACAGTATTTTCTTCTTTTTCTGCTATGTTTTCAAAAGCCGTCTTTTCTATGCTTGGGTTTGGAAAAGGGTAAAATTTCTGGCAAGTGTGAAACTTGGTCTTAAGTTAACTTACTACCTGCTGAAACAAATGTCAAAAACACAACTCTGTAGAGCTGGGTAAAAATGGAAAATTAAATTGACTTAAGATTTCCATGAATACATAAGAAAACCTTGTGGCAAGCAGTTTCTTATTCTACCACAATAATTTCAAAAGTGGTCGGCTGTAAGACGTCACAACAGCAACACATGTGAGTGCAAACGCTTCCCCGCAGTTTCTTTTTCAGTGAAAATTGAAATAAAGGGAATAAACGTTTCAAAACTGTATTAACATCATCTCCCCTTCTGGTATTGGTTTCCCCTAGATGGTAAACAACTAGCCCTAGCTTGAAACAAGTTGGCTTCTTTAAAAAAAGAAGCCAGGAGAGGTCAGCATCCATGTTTTCAAATAGCTTATTGCTTTTAATTTCAGTATATTTTGGTACATGTAAACAAATAAGTAAGGCATTATATGATTGCCGCTGTGTAAAAAGGAGAAACCTTTTATGCATTACATGACAGACACGTGACCTTCTTCCCACATTTTCAAGTGATCTTTTCCTGTGTTGTTCTCTTTTTTTAAAGAAATTCTTTTTTTGTGTGTGTAGCCTTATTTGTTAAATGAAAAATTACAACTATTGGAAATGTTATTTGCAATCAAATCAATACTAGAGCTATCACTAAACGTGATCATACCCCCCAACAGCTCCTTGTCACAAAACAGATTAATGTCACAGGAATGCAAAATAAGTGACTGGAGAGTCAATTATACCAGAGCTATCACTGAAGGTGATGAATATCCTGCAATGGCTTCTTGCCAAAGAATTACTCTTTGTTACAGACTAAAGACTTGGAGAGAATAAAACTTACTTGATACATTTTTTTTTACCAGCTGGACAAATTGAGATTGGTTTAAATGAAAAGGTTTTGCAGACAACAAATGTCTTTTCATGCAATGTTTTTGACCAGACTCTACATCTTACTTATACAGTACGGAAACTAACGAAAGCAACCTCCGAACCGAATCGGAACCGTAATAGTAACTGAACTGAACCGAAAGTAATAAACTTAAGAAAACATTGTAAATACAGAAGCCATTGCTCACGATGTTTACAATGTTTTCCTTTTTAGTCATATAATACGGAATGCACTGAAACCGCAGCGAAGCCGAAGCGGAACCGCAAAAAATGTTGCTTTCGTTAGTTTCCGTACAGTATTGGTATCTATTTTAACACATCACAAGTTGAAGACTTGGAATAGTTGTGGAGAACGTAGTAAATGCTTGTAATCATCATTTCATTTTTTTCCCAAGTAACTGCAAAGATTAATCTTTCCAATTTTGTGTAGAAAGTAGTAAGTGCTGGTAATCAGCATTTTCTCCTTTTCCAAACATATCTGAAAGATTAATCTGTCTTATATTTGAGTAAACTTCCGATGAAAAGATGAAATTGACATGACATGACATAAGTGAAGTGACATGAAAACTTACTAGTGATGGTTAGTGATGGTAAGTCTACTGTTAACTATCTACAGGTGTAGGAATCTATCATATGAGAACGACAAAAAAGGGCTTAGCTCTTGGAAATTTTATTTAATTAACTAAGAACAATTTATGATATGCACATCTTTGCTGAGTGCAAAGTCTATCCATGAAGTTTGAAAGAAATTTGTCCAGAATCATCAAAGGGCCATAACTCCATGAAACCTAAATAAACCATAACCAAAATAGGATATGCACATCTCTGCTTGATACTGAGTCTATTTGTGTAGTTTGAACCAAATCTGTCCAATAGTTGATGAGAAAAAGAGCGGACAAGAAATTTCATGAAAGGGCCATAACTCAGTGCAAAATCAATGAACCATAACCAACATTTCATATGCACATCTCTGCTTGATACTGAGTCTACCTGTGAAGTTTGAATAAAATTCGTCCAGTAGTTTATGAGAAATAGAGCGGACAAAAAGCTACAGACCGACCGACGGTGTCCAGAATCATCAAAGGGCCATAACTCCATGAAACCTAAATAAACCATAACCAAAATAGGATATGCACATCTCTGCTTTATACTGAGTCTACTTGTGTAGTATGAACCAAATCTGTCCAATAGTTGATGAGAAAAAGAGCGGACAAGAAATTTCATGAAAGGGCCATAACTCAGTGAAAAATCAATGAACCATAACCAACATTTCATATGCACATCTCTGCTTGATACTGAGTCTACCTGTGAAGTTTGAATAAAATTCGTCCAGTAGTTTATGAGAAATAGAGCGGACAAAAAGCTACAGACCGACCGACCGACGGACGGACGGACCGACGGACCGACCGACAAGCTGACTCCTATATACCCCCCAAACAGAGTTTTGGGGGGTATAATAACAAATCCTTTTTGAAATCTGTCGTATAAAAACAAAACACATCTATTTCCTATTTCAGTTTTTTGATTTCAGTTTATTTATAAAACCATGACAAAACAGACTGTATCAGAACAATTTTGCAAAAAAGCATGGAGTTGGGCAGCCATTTCTGAGGCAGTCTACCTTTTTTAACTCACCACTGTTGGAGAGGTCTGATGACCTCTCCAATAAATATCATCAGGAAGCAAGAGGGATATGAGAACCTGTCTAAGTTTTCATTCAACAAGGATGATGATGACATGGTTATAACAATATCTCAAAATTTTCTTCCAAATAGCTGAGCCAAAAGTTTGGTCTGTCTGAGGAAATGAAGGCCGGTATACTATCTGGGCATAATCACTACAGACTAAATAGAACTATTGATTGCCTGAAAATGCCATCACTTGATTAATTACAATCCGTATTAGAATATCAAAGCTCATGTCCAACGTAAGGTAAAGCTTGGCTAATAGGATCTATCCATGAATCAGTATTTTCACAACCTCATCTTTCCAAAAACATTGAATGGTGTTTTGCGGCACTTTCAACATTATTCAGTCATATCACTGCCACAGCTCACATATTCATTTATATCATGGGTTCCACCAGTACTAGACTGGCTCTGAAATGTCTTGCCCAAGGACATTCCCAGGAAAGACCCAGTGGATCCAGTAAGGCCCGGACCCGAGGCCTCCAGGTTACAAGTCCTACACTTTACCAATGAGCTATGCAGGACCCTTTCCAAAACCAGATGACAAAAGAAGCATACTTGTTTATACTAAAGTAGCTAAATGAAAATATTAAGTTCTTGTTAACCCTGTACTGCACATACCCATGTTCCAAGATCCATTACAGAAATTGCTTTTAAAAACATTGTGGGAAAGGGAGAAAATGCTGGCTACCCTATGAAAGATGAATTTCATGTTTTGAATAACATTTGTCGTCTGCAAGAGCCTACAAGTCTATAATTCTGTCCTCTGGTAAAGGGAAAACTCTTTTCCAGAAGACAACGTAATTTTAGACTTATCCATATGGAAAATATTTGCAGACAATAAATTAAATAATGCTCAAATGATTGAACCTCTGTTTGATGGGTAAAACACATTGTGAGAAAAGGAGAAAATGCCGGTTACCAGTATTTTCTCCTTTTTCCACAATGTGTTTATAGGCCCTCTTCATTTGGATCATTAAAAAGTGGGATCGTAAGGTAAAGGGTTAATTACATTCAACATTCAGCATCAAAGCTCATTTTCAAAGTAAGTTAAAGTCTGGTTAAGAGGATCTGTCCACGAATCGGTTTTGTCACAAGTTCTACTTTACAGAAAGCAGGTAACATACAATAACATAACATATACTCAACAGTAAAAGAAAAGCATTTTTTTAGAGACTGATAACTCCCTTAATAATGCATATTTTCACAGGAAAAAAATTCTGCGTCAGACCACGCAACGGCATCCCCAACATTTTCATGACTGGGCATGGCTTCATTAAAGAAGGCAAGTGCGTCAGTGGTGGCAAACACTATTCACGGATGAGTCGAAATTTGAAGTCAACTTCCGCGGCAGACATCAGAACGTCTATTGAATACAAGGTGAAAGGTTCAGCGATGTTTGTGATTATGACATGGACCGTTTTGGAAGGGTTTCCACCATGGTCTAGGGTGGAGTTAGTCATTTTGGGGTCACACCTCTTGTTTTCATCGATGGAGGCCACGGCGTCGGCGCACAGCGTAATCATAGACAACCTTGACAATGTCTGACTGCTGAATGCTACGTGCATGAAATTCTACGGCCTGTTGTCTTACCGTACCTAGCGGCTCATCCTGGTATGGTTCTTCAAGAGGGTAACGCCACACCACTCACCGCACATTTAACACGACACTTCTTACGCCAGAGCAACATTACAGCGTTACCATGGCCGGCCTACTCCCCTGACATGAGCCCGATAGAACGTGTGTGGGATTTTCTGGGGAAGAAAATACCGGGGAGACAGTGTCACAACGTGCAGCAATTGCATTAAGCCCTTCAGCAGGAATGAAATGCACTACCTTTGTATTACATCAGAACGCTATGGGATCAATGAGGCGATGTTGTGCTGCTGTTCTGTGGGCTAATGGTGGGCATACAGGGTACTAAAGAAGGAACTTACTCTAAGGAAAGTCAGTTGTGATAGTGCCTTATTTTGGACACGTGATGAACAAAAATGGATAGACTTGATGGAGTGTTTTTCTAAAATTCTGTGAGAAATAAATTGAAGTTTAAAATTGTACTAGTAAATTATTGAATTTTCTTACAGTCATCAATAAAATTCACTTGACAAAAAAACAATAACATGTGTGCCAGCAGTACATGTAGTAGTTCATGTAGTTCATAGTAACAAAAGAAAATAGGTTAATGTATGCTGAAGTAGCTACTTGTCATTGTAAATACTTGTCAATAACTCAGGCTTTGATTTCTTCTACAATAATTAAAGCATACCATTTCAGTGAATACAAAAAATCACTACCAAATTTCTCATTTCGAAAATATGAAGTTATGCAGGAATCATAACCATGCTAGAGAAGAAGTAGCTACATCTATAAACAAGTTAAACTTTTACAGCACAATCCTGAGTTTTAACAACCATACGGAATAAGGCATTTGAAAACATTGTGGGGAAAACGAGAAAATGCTGGCAACCAGTATTTTCTCCTTTCCCAACAATCTTTTCTACCCTTTCAATGACAAATCCCATCCTATGAGCCACATTTAATTTGTCATCTGCAGGTGCTTTCAATTTGGATAAGTCTGAAATTTGGTTGTTTCCTAAAGATTTAACCCTTTACCACAAAATCCCGAATTTTAAAGACCCTGAGGGAGAAAGCAGTTGAAAACATGGTGGGAAAAGGAGAAAATGCTGGTAACCAGCATTTTTTCCTTTGCACACCATTTTTTCTACCCTGTCAAATAACTTTGGTTCATTGTTATCACTTTCAAATTTGTAGTCTGCAGATGCTTTCAATCTGGAAGAGTCTAGAATTTGTCGTTTGGTAAAAAGTTAAAGTAAGGCATTAGGTAATTATTCTCGGACAATACCAAGATTAATGCATGTAGGTGCCAATGGTCAGCTCCAGTTGCTTCTTCAGAGCAAATATTACGCCCAAAAAGGGGCGCAACTCTGTGAAAATATCTTAGGGCCCCTACTCTTGATTTATGGCCTCCTCTGTAGATAGTTATAAACTAGCATATTTAAAAGTAAATTTATGTCTTCAGTAATGACAGAGATATGTTTTCCAACCACAACAACACAGACACTGATGCAGATGACAAAGATGATGACAAGCAATGACAGTAACTTGTTTTATTTTTTTAAACAGCCTAATTAAAATATTATTTGATTAAATTTTGAAATCGGAAAACAGCATATTTGAAATCAAGCCAAAGCATAGTTGCTTTGTTTCAACCAATGAATTTTGTTTAAGTTATATTTTATAATAATTCTAAATGTGTTTTTGTTCATTTCCACTAGAGAGAAAAAATTATCAACTAACTTGTAATGAAAATATTGTTGATATTTTACAAATAAATGATCATAAATCAAGAGGATGCCAAAATCAAACATGTGGTTTGGTTAAGTTATCGTTGTGGTAATGATTTCAAATTTTAAAAAATATAACATTATTATGGATGCAATTATAACAGATGTAGTTGTTTTGCAAGAAACCAAGAAATTGTTTAGCATGGATGAAGGTTTTTACAGCTATCCTCATGCAAAACAGTGAGTGAAGTTTGAAATGCTCAAAGTATAATGTGATTATGTGAGTATAAATGGTGAGCTGAGTCTAAGGACAAAACTACTTACTCAATGCTCTTTTCAATGACGTTAACTTGGTTCTGTTTCTGGGAAAAAAAAAACAACAACTACATGAATACTGAAATCATAAATTACAGCAATTTACTTCAGTGTTTCCTTATTCAGTTCAAGAATGTTACCTTTTCATTCCTTCAACTATGTAATGGGTCTGAATTTGAAAGTGCAGTAATAGCTGTGTAATTCCTTGTAACTCTTTATTACATGACAAAAAAATAGACTTGCCCATATTAAATGACATATTAAAAGTAGCTAAAAGATCTGATCTGTCGGTTAGAAAATCACCAAAGCATATAAAAAGATTAAATAGGATGAATTTTCACCACGTGTCACAGAATTCTTACAACCCTTTTTCTGCACAAAGTCATTGAAAGGTAATTTGAATATCGTATTTAGGCCTGGAATAAGTCTATGAAGTCATTTTGTGTTGTGGTTCTGAGTACAAAGGTACCAACCACTCTTAATTCATTTCTACATCCTAACTCTAAAGAATTTTCTAAATTGCAAAGGAACACAACTTCTGATTAGCCAAACCAAATTGTTTCGTGTATCCAAAACTGTTACTTTCTTAAATCAGAATTAGAACCAGAATGCAATTATAGAGTAGCTGGCAAATAAGGACTCTGAAAAGCATACAGAATTTACAGCCAAACCTGAGATAAAGACCACCTGTATAAGGCAATCCACTGATTTAATCCTTTACTGCACAATCCAAAGTTTTAATGACCTTGAGCAGGCAGCTTTTGAAATCATTGGGCCAAAAGGAGAAAATGTTAGTTATCAGCATTTTCTCCTTTTTCCACAACGTTTTGTAAGTTTCCTTTCTCATACTCGTTAAAACTCGAGATTGTGTGGCAAAGGGCTAATTGAACTTGGATTAAAAGACCATATAGCCTAAGAGACCAAATTTCTAACTTCCCTTCAGTGGTATCTAAATACAAATTTGTACTAACAACATGTATTTTCAATACTTTGGGGGGCTGAGTACTCGCCAAAGATCAGACTGAATAGCTCACAACAAAGTAGGTAGCCTAGATCAAAGATCAGACTGCATGTTCTATGCATTGCAATCTTGATTTGTACTGTCTGCATTACATTGGACAGCTTTGCCCAACTTTTTGTTATTGAGTAATTGTAATAAACATGAACATTATGCTGAGAAAAAGAATCTTCAGTGAAAATAATGTTAAATTTACCACAATGTCCGGTATATGCAGAGACATCTGATCCAAGCCTTTCAATTCTCTCTGTAAAACATACAGCTTTCTCTTCTCTGCCTCTAACAGATGGAATGTTACCTGTAATAATAATTAAAATAATAATAATTATGATAATAATGATACTAATGGGCCCACTTCTATTAACCCTTTCATGCCATGGGCTAAAACAGGAGCCTTTGCAGATTGAAAAGATCAAGATAAGACTGCAGAGAACATGCAATCTGGTCTTGGATTTTAACAATTCACTTGTTTAGCCAAGCCTATAGATAAAACTTTTTCCATGTTTCAGTAGAATGAATTTTCAGCCGTCCAAAGAGGATGAGATTATATATTTGGCCACAAAATACATCAGTTACTACATCTTACCTCATCTGTATCAAGGACATTTCTATTAAAACTACTTTCATTCCCGTAATTGTAAAAATTGCAGTACACATGAAACTTTTCTTATCTACAATGACAGCAATTTACAGCGAAGTTACCAATATTTGTCAATCTGTCCTTAAAAACTTCCACTTAAATGGAAATAATCACATGAAAAATAAGTAAAACACTATTTAAAGTAAAATATACATGTACTTATAACAATTCTGACTGAAAACTGTGACTCGTATATATTTTAGTGGAGTCTTATGATTTTAATGGCAGTAAAGCAGTCTATTGCCGGAAAAAAACTGTTCATGTATGTGAATATAACACTACATGTTAAAGCTAAGGAACTAGATAACATATCACCATGGGGTTGACGAATGATTACTGAAGTAGTACAGGTTGGGCCATCTAGTTCTGTATAAATGTTAACCCTTATCTTGCTATGTAAGTGAAATGAAGCTTTCAAGCCAACAGTAAAAACCCAAATTCTCCTATTTCAAGGGTATTTTTGGTGGAAAGTTATCAGACAGTGTAAATCAAAGATCAGACTGCACATTCTGGACAATCTGACCTTGATCTACACTGTCCCCTGAAGGTCACTGGGATGCACTTAGCAGCCTAAGGGTTAAGATAAAGACAGTAGAGCTTCGCTTTGCAGTTGCAGCCAAAGTTTTGAAAGGCTCCCTATTATATTTTAGCCTGCCTCTGGGTTAAATTCTATTGATACAGTACTGTTAATTCTTTACCACAAAATCAAAAGTGTTGAGGAAGTTGCCTTTTGAATTGATAATGTTACAGAAAAAGTAGAAAATACTGGTAACCAACATTTTCTGTTTTTCCCAAAATGTTTTCTGTTGTTTCAAAAACAATTTCTATCTTGTGGGCCAAATTTGTCATTTACAAATGCTTTGAATTTCGAAATGTCAAAAATTTTGTCTTTTGGTACTGGGTTAACTGCAAGAGAATTAAATCACAAATCTTTTGTTTGATTCAAAGTGAGAAAATGAGTCATAAATTTACAAGAGTAAAATATTTTATGAAAGAGATTTTTGCACAACCACAAAGATAATCATCCATGTGGTGTGGTCAAGTCAATCTTGTAACAGGACATAAAAAAATACAAGTATAACAATAAAACATACATTGCTATGACAAAAGTAATAAAGCATAATAATACAGTGCAAAACCTTTGTCATACATATACTGGCAGTTAGTAAACCCTTTCACTGCAAATTTGGTTGTTTGATGTTCAATACCATTTTAGACATTTATTTCAGAAATTAAGAGTGGGCCACTGCCAGTAACTTGAACTGAACCCTTTACCATACAATCCCAGGTTTTGATGGCACCAAAGAACAGGCCTTTTGAAAACATTATGGGAAAAGGAGAAAATCCTGGTAACAAGCATTTTCTTTTTTCCCCCAGTGTTTTCTAGTCTCTAAAAGGCAAATTTTACCATTTCAGCTCCAGTTACTTGGTTGTCCACAAATGCTTTTGATCTGGACAAGTGTATAATGTTGTCATGCTGTAAAGGGTTAACAAAGACCAGCAACTCATTCAAATGTTTAAACTCAGTATGTTTCTTGAACGAAGTTATTTTTGTTTTTCAACTAGTTACAAAACTTCCTTTCTAAATAAGAATAATCAATGTCAATTTTATTTGTCCAGTTGGTCTCCTAAATTGTTTGGTACATTCAGCAACTCTTTCAGATCTCTAAGCCCAAAATACACTGTATTTCTTAACTTTTTACCAAATTTTAGACTGGTCCTAAATGAAAGCATTTGAAGAAGACAACTTAAAGGTCACCCAAATGACCAAATTTGTTCTTGATATGGTGGAATACTGGTTACCAGCATTTTCTCCTTTCCCCATAATGTTTTTAAAAGGCATTTTATTTTTCCAGGGGTTGTTAAAACTCGGGATTGTGTGGGAAAGGGTTCAATGAACTCTCTACTTGATGATAGAACTTCAGACATTTCCAATTTGAAACAGTTGGCAGGCAATAAACTGTTAATGTGTTTCAAATGATAAAATTTGTCTTTGGAAAGGGTTAAAAACATTGTGGGAAAAGAAAAAATATGCTGGTTACCTTCATTTTGGTCTACTCTTTCTGTAAGAAATCCATCACTTAAGCCATAATTAATTTGATGTCTGCAAACTCTTTCAATATGGACAAGACTAAAACTTTGTTGTTTGGTAAAAGGTTAACCTTTAACCACATAATCCCGAGTTTTAACAACCCCAACAAAGAAAGACTTTTGAAAACACTGTGGAAAAAGAAGAAAATGCTGATAACCAGTATTTTTTCCTTTTTCCACAATATTTTCTATCCTTTCAAAGACAAATTTTATGATTTATGCAACATTTAATTTGTAGTCTGCAAATGCTTTCAATTTAGGCCAGTCTAAAGTTTTGTTGTTTGGTAAGGAGTTAACGGGTAGAGAAGCAGTTTTCTGCTACATTTCTACAGGAACAAGAACCTATAGGGGACAAATTTCAAAGGTTGATCAAAACACTCTGAGGGTCATCCTATCCTGTTTTTATTTCATCAGCCATTGTAACAGCTCATAATTAATTAACACAGTTTTTTTATGATTTGGCCATAAAGCGTTCTGTTCTGCTAAATCAAGTGAGACAAACCATCCTGTAATAAAAAGAGGACAAGACACTAAAAACCTTGTAAACACCCTTTCCCCCATAAACTCCTTTCCTGATTGAGAAAATGTCACAGAATGTTTGAGATCTCTACCTTTGAGACCTCAAAAGTCTAGAAAACATCGTCCTGGCCTGTCATCGTCTCTTGAAAAGTTTGATGAAGTGAATGGTATTTTGTGCTGCTTTCAACATTATTTCAGTCATAATGCAGAAATAATTCACTTATTGATATTTGTCCTGGGTTTCACTTGTACTAGGGCTTTAAAGGCCCTAAAACCCAGCACCTTGAACCAGAAGCCTCCAGTTTGTGATTCCTAAACCTTTGCCTCTGAACTATGCAGGATCTTCACTGGGAAAAGTTGAGTTGCCAAAGGCATAAACTTAACTTTTTTAAAGGTGGGTTGGGGATCTTCTTCAAGAAAAATTTCTAAATGAAGACATAGCTTACTTAGTCATGTCTTTCCTTGATCTCACAAGTGCTAGGGCGGGGCCTTGCCCACAGACACTCCCCTTGGACCAGTGCTTTACAAATAATTATTTTGTTCTATATAAAAGAGTATTTGGAAATGGCAAGTTGTTATGCACAAATCAAGGCTAGCTGACATTGCTGTAAATCCTGTCATTATGGTGATTATGTTGCTAGCCATTACAGTTAAGTCTGAAAAGTTTAAGAATTGCCAAATTTAGCAGCGCTGGTCTAGGTTGTAAAGCATGCCATGGTTGACTGATTGATTTTTGTAATGTCATATTCAACATTTTTTCAACATAATTTAAGTCATATCACTACAAACAGCTCATACAGTCATGCCTGGGTCCTGGGCTTCACCATGGATCCTTAATAAAAGGAATCGCTGCATGATCCAGTCTTTTGAAAAAAAACTGAAGGTTCTAAAAGTCATAGAGAGAAAACATAGACAAACCTTGATCCTAACACTTTTCAAACAATCCTGTGAGTTTACTACTTTGTTAGTGGAGACTTAAAAAAAAAATCACATGAAAAAGAGAAAAGGCTGTTAAGTAAACTGTTGCCAGGTAAAGAGCAAATTGACACAGATTGCAATTACTAGTATACCATCATAGGTATGGGGTACCATGTAACTCAGTGATATAGGATTCATAATCAGGTAGTCAAATCTTCAATCCACAATCGCAAAGCTATCAAATAAACTCTTTACCAAATAACAAAATTTTGGACTAACCCAAATTGAAAGCATTTGCAGACGACAAAATAACTGTGACCCAAAAATTGAAATTTATTTTGGGAAGGATAGAAAACATTGTGGGAAAAGGAGAAAATGCAGCATTTTCTCCTTTTCCCACAATGTTTTCAAAAGCTTTAATTCTTAGGGTCGTTAAAAGTTGGGACTGTGTGGTAAAGAGTTAACTGAAATTCAGTTGCATATAGCACACATTTATCCCTTGCTATGCAATAATGGTTATACAGTTACTAACAGTATGTGAAATTTTACAGTAAAAATACAAAAAACTCAATAACTCCTTGTGTTTTCTACATATATTTCTAATTCTTCATTATTAATTTCAACGCCATCAAGCTAATGAAAATTAGCTGTCTTTTTTTGAAGATTTTCTAGAGAACTTGCAAAAATAGATCTAATTTAACGCCCTTTAATTCAATTTCATTATCTGATTCTGTCTGGTTTGATCCAATGTCTTTATTAGAATTACAGTCTACCAGTATATGACTTTTATTCTGTATCCTTTTTGTCCTCCAGCACAGAGTCATGTTCACATTAGTTTTAATTACTAACAATTTTTGTATCCCTGCAAAGAACCCTTTAAGTCTTGACCAAACAGCAAAATTTCAGACTAGTCAAAATTGAAAGCATGTGCAGATGACAAATCAAATGTAGATCAAATGATAAGATTTGCATCATAAAGGGCAGACAACATTGTACGAAAAGGAGAAAATACTGGTTATCAGCATTTTCTTGTTTTCCCACAATGTTTTCAAAGGCCTTTTTCCATAGGGTCGTTAAAATTTGGAATTGTGTGGTAGAGAGTTATGAACAATTTGAACTTTGAAGTGATGGGTTAATCAGATTTCAATCAATTTCATTTGACTGATTCTGTCTCATTAGATACAAGTTGTCTTCATGCAGATTTACTATCTATGTAACCTGTATCCTGTATCATTTTGTCCTCAAGCACAGTCATGGCCATGTCAGCTTTGATCACTTGCATAAATCTTGCAAAATAATCAATGACAGATTGATTGCATTATCTTTTATAACACTTTCAGCACTATTTCAGTCACATCACAGCAACAGCTCACATATTTATGTATGCCCTGGGTTTCATCAGCACTGAGCTAGGGCTCTGCAGGACACTCCAGCGAAAACCCCCGAGCTTCAAGCAAGCATCGAATGCTGATTTAAGAGCCTCCATATTACAAATCCTAGACTTTACCACAAAGCCTTGCAGGACCCTGCTAAGTAATCAAAAACCTTACAAGAACTATTAATTTTGCAGTTTAAAAAGAGGGTGGATCAGATTAAAATTAATTTTACTGACTTATTCTATAATTGTAAGAAAAACAGTCATTATCAGATCTACTGTCTATTATGATTTGTATCCTGTATCTTATTTATCCTCAAGCACAGAGCCACGGCTAATTGTCAGTTACGATCTCTAACAATGGTAAAACTTTGTTATAGCCTAAAGCTTAGATGCTGTCTCTTTACTTACATTTGGTACTTAAATCAACTCTATACCAAACTACAAAATTGAAGACTGACCCAAATTGAAAGTATTTGCAGACGACAAATGATATGTGGCTCAACTGGTGAAATTAACTTTTGAAAGGGTTAAAAACAGTGTTGGAAAAGGAGAAAATGCTGTTACCAGCATTTTCTCCCTTTCCAATGATGTTTTCAAAAAGCTATCTTCCTCAAGGTTGTCAAAACACGGCATTGTTTAGTAAACAGTAAAATATTGTCTCCTTTCCTATACACCTTGGTTAATGCAAAAGTTAAATACAACAGACAGAAACATGCAAATTTGACAGTGTTAAATACAAAAAAAATGACAAGTGACAACCATGCTTTTGTCAATGCTTTTTGTAAAAAGTATCAGTCCTTCATATTTTTTGTAAATGTTTTATACAGGAACTGTTGATAAAATTTACTTCATTAATTTCATAATTTTTTAACTGACAAACCCAGCATCTAGATATTACAATAATTATTGCAATGCCATGGAGTAACAATACAATTTCTTATAAATGAGTCATGCTCTGTAAAAAGGGTGCTTAATCCATTTGCAAAAAGTATTAACGCATGTCAGCCTGCAGTCTGTGCAGGCTGACATGGATTGAAACTTTTTGCTATTGGTTAATTTTCTGCATGTCCAAGGACATTTTATCTCATGATCCAGTCAGTTGTTAGACAAAATGGATTTTATGACTTGCATGGTATCACGCATCACAGACAGACATGAGCCCATTACCAAACAATTATGTGTTTATTATGACTCTGGGGCGGAATGCTTTTCAAAACCATGTGGGAAAAGGAAAAAAATGCTGGTAACAAGCAGTTTCTCCTTTTCTCACAATGTTTTCTACTCTTTTGGGGACAAATTTCATCATCTGATCCACTTTTGATATATCATCTGCAAATGTTTTAAATTTGGACCTGTGTGGGAAAGTGTTAAACCCCTTTTTGACACAGCATAGCTCAAATGTATAATGTTTAAAAATAACTGACCAATCAAATGATGAATTCACAAGAATGAATCTGAAACAAAATTTGGCCTAGAAATAGTGCACTGTTAACACACATAGCGATAACCAGTTATTGTTCAGGCACAGACTTAAACATTTAGCCTTCAGTGGTATTATGGTGCTTCTTCATATATCAAAAGTTATGCCATTCAACACTTTTCTCAATAATTGTGTATTCTAAAGACCCTAAGAAGAAAAGGCTTTTGAAAGCCTTTTGGGAAAAGGAAAAAAAATGCTGTAAAGAAGCATTTTCCCTATTTCCCACAATGTTTCTACCCTTTCAAATCCCACAGTTTGAGCTATATGTAATTTGTCATCTGTAAATGCTTTCAATCTGGACAAGTCTAATAATTTGTTATATGACTTCTAGGATGCCATGAACATCTGAAGTCAGTTACAGGTCTGTGTAAATTAAGATCAGTCAGCCTCTTCTGTGCAGTCTGATTTGCAATCCCCACTGTCTGATGTTTCCAAAGGTATTTCAAATGGAGGAAATTGAAATATCTTTGAAATGTTCATTGACTACAAATACATAGAACGCACATTCTCAATAAAATGTTACATTTGATGTTCCAGTATCTGTAAAGCTTATTTTAACTAATACCTGCAAGAACAAGTTGTTTTCAGAGGCATGTAGTTGAGACACAGCGAGACAGAGTTAAAAATTCGAGATATTTGTATTTGTTTTCACACGCGGTCACCATTTTGGTCCCAAAATGAAACGTACGTTACTGTCGCCATTTTAATTTTTCGATTTCAAGCTTGTGAACCGATGGCAAAACCATTTCAATACTAAATCATTCTCTTTCCGTAGCAAAGAACCACATTTAAGGTTTGTAAAATTGTGCCCAGACGTATTTTTCATGGTCATCAGTAGGTTTCATCCATTCTTATTTGATGTCACCAAAATCTGAAAAGTCAAATTTGCCTTCTACCGAAGGTAAAAACGCACCTTGCCTAAAGCCTGTCTAATGATTGGACCTAAAAATTCACGTTTTGAACAGCAAAATACATATTGCCCGTCAAGAAATTAATCTCAAAATTGATGTCATGAACTGCATTTTTGACAAAATTAATCCAATATCTGCCAGATTAGATTTTTTCATTTAATAATGAAACAAACGTTACTATGGTATTAAGTAAAACTATTCAAGAAATAAAGCTGTAAAAGGTACACATAGATCACTGCACAGGCTATTTTCATAAACATAAATATAAGTTCACCATGTGAAAGCAGACTTTGTCAGGATCCCCTTAAAGTCTGAATGAAACATACGTGATGAAACATACGTGACCGTACAATATCAGTTATTTTCCCGAGACGACAAAGAAGTTGTCCTATGGATAACTTGGCTATTCCTGTAGTATTGGTGACGTTATATTACGTCACCATCAACGCTTAGGACATGTGCTGAAGTTGGCAAAGGTCAAATTTTGCTGATGATGTTGGGAATTTCGTCTTGACATTATACGTGTCAGGTAAGATAGCTTTCAGAAGACGTTTATTGGATTAGTTTGTATGTATTTAATATTATTCCCGTTCAATAGATTTAGAGGATGTCCGGGGACGCAATTAATTTGTGCCCATTATTTCTTGTTACTACTATAAAGCTTCCAAACACATCGAAACATATGTTATCAATGTAACGTATGTTTCATCTTGTAAATATTCTATTTTAAGATCTGTAAGTTAACTCTTGTATAGGTAATTAATACAGATAACTGTAAAAATATATTTTTAAGAGATTTCAAAGAGTTTTGTTAGTAGATGTCTAATGGAAAAGCTTTGTTGCTAATGGGGGAGAAAGAACCTCCTCACCCTATGAATTCTCATTTGGTTAGATACATGTATTATGACAGCTCAAATTGAAATTCTTTTTTTTCAATAAACAATCCAAAAACTAATTCAGCCGTTAAAACTATTTTTATTTCATCAGAGTAACATAGAAATTTTTGTACCATGATAGATCTAAAACTATATTAAGAAAAAACAAAACTTAAATTAACCAGGTTTTGCAACCTATGTTTCAGGATGTCCACGGTAGTCATGAGATGGATAGTCTGCCTTCACAGTATAGGAATCAATTTATATCTGATGCAGTTATTAATCATGAAAACCTCTTTGGTTGCTGCGCCACATGGAACTACTATGAAAGCGATCATGAGAAAAAAGTCTGGGATGGTGTGGGAGGAACAGTTAAAAGCCTTGCTGATGAGGCTGTCCACAATACAAGAAGCAGATGGTTTTATGAGCTGGGCAAGTAAATCAAATATGAAAGGCGTGACATTCCTTTTCGTTGACAAAGTTCTAAGATTGTGACTCTAGATCACTTCTCTTCAGCATATCAAGTTAACACTTGTCAACGGAACGCTACAGCTTTGGTCAGCTTTACATGTGCGGTATGTCCAGTTACTGCGAAAGTTGTATCACAGGTAACATCAGTGACACTCGGACCGTATTGCACATGGCAGTTCACATATAGAAAGGGTTGAAAATGGAACTCCTTCATCTTAAAAGCAATTACATGCTACTGGAGATTACATTTCTGTTTCTGCAAGGAGCTGGAATACTGGATTGATTCTAGAAGTAGAAAATGACACTCGGATGGTTTTGACTACAATGTCACATTTATGCAGAGAGAAAAAAAAGGTCCTTTGAATTTCCAATGGCCCAGTAAAGAAGACAGTGTATGGCACAAAGAATCACAAATCATATGTAAAGTGAATCTATAGGTAGCTTCTAGCAAATCAAAGAGAAAGTAGAAACTAGAAAAATGTGATGAAGATAAAATTGAAGAACTTTTTTCAGTAATGGGATACATTTGAAACATACGTTACAGTAGAATTCCAGTGTTTGACTAAATGTAACGAAGCACAACTCTTTGAACTCTATGCTGGGGCTAACCTGGTCATTAAAACATTATCTAAACAGGATAATTCATGACAGTTGACACCAGCAACTCTTTAAATATCTGGTTCAGCCATATTATGCATTATCTATTCTACATTAACTCTACATCTCGCTATATCAAATCAGATACAATAGATTATGTCAGTTTTAATGACAAAGAGAATAGATAAGTAATAAATAACAAAATATTTAGGATTAAACTACCGTACATGTGCATGTTTGAATTCTGAAAGCATTGATGCTCGGTCCGTTTACGTGAAACATACGTTACCTTTAGATATATGCTCTGTATTGAAATTCGTTTTAGCAGGTCGAAGAAGAACATAGTTAACTTTGATTATTTCAGTACTTGAATGTTTAATGTTTGTATTACAGTTGCAGATCTTAATAAGAATCAAAGATTATATGTAAAAACAATAGTTGGAAAAAGAACGAAACCAAACTGTGACAATATTTTGCCGTTTTGAAAACCTGATTATTTTTTAATGTTTGCTACTTTAAGGGAAAGGGTAAAATGGGTTGTCTCGCTATTTCATTTCTGTGTTGTTGACGTCTTAGTTTTAGAGAAAAAGAGCCCTTGTTTGATAATTCCAGTGACATTTCAACTATTTTCACAAAAGAAACAAGTAGGTGGTTGAAGAAACATACGTTACCCACATATTTGGGTACTCTATGGGAATTATTATTTTTTCCAAAATGGAATCAATGATGTTCACGATATTTTGGGAAATTGTTGTACATACATGTATCTTTGAAAGAGAGTGCAAAGTTTTCAAATTTGCGGAGGTCATTTTTTCGATTTTTCTTCTGCTCAAATGTTACGTTTTATTGAGAATGGGCGAGAAGCACAGGACATTCCACCCATGTTAACCCAGGTGTGAAGTATTATCATTCATCACCCCTGGGACATCCAATTGCGAAACCGTCGTTTCTATGAATATTACACGAATTACACCTAATAGCCAATCAAATTGTCGATAACATAACGATACTCTCTTGTAGTTGAGGATAATCACTTTTCTTCCATTACTATAAATAAAGCGGGTATAAAACCCACATCATTATCAACGAATATGGAGGCCACTAGTGGGCCTTCCTTCTTTAACCAAAGCTGCTAGGGCTTTAAGCTGGAACTCTTTCGGGGGTGACGCCGAATGTTTTTTGTAAACTTTTGTCAATGATGGTCACGGCCTCAGCCATATTTAAAGTAACTCCAAGCTTGATTTGAAAGAACCTATTTGATTTGTTGTAGACGAGGTAAAAATAGAAATGATGGCATAATGGTTGATAAAAAAAGCTTAAATTTTCTCACTGAAAAACTGAGATTACCAATCAAAATGCCTCATGAATAATTCATGAGAAAGAGAAAACATGCGCGAGATGACCCAGGGGCGATGAATGTAGTTTACGGTATACATCAGAAGTGGGTCAACCAGGATGAGAACATTCTTTCTTCATAGAATCATCTAGAACTTGCACCATCAATTGACAGTCTCCATATTGATGGGGAAAAGCTTTCAACAGAAATAGCTATATACAGACAAAATCGATGGAATTAAGTAACAGGATTTAATGTCATTTTCTCTGTATACTACAATTACATAGGATCAGTGAAACATCTGGTAATTGTAACAATAGACTAAATGAATAGAAGTATATATATTACACCATGTTGTTTATGATCAATATAGATCAACACATGGAAATGTCTTATATGACTCATAAATACATAAAACACTCTTTCATCTAACATATCAATAAGGCACTTTAGTATGCTTAACTATGTAAATTTGAATTCTTGCTTAGATTGGCATATTGCTGGTATGAATAGCTTTTACAGTTTCCAGTATGTCTTCATATAGTCACAATCCCAACATTTAATGACCCTGGGAAAGAAACCTCTTGAAAACATTGTGGGAAAAGGAGAAAATGCTGGTAACCAGCATTTTCTCCTTTCTCCCACTATGTTTGTTACCCTTCCCAAAACAAATTATGATATTTCAGTCAAATTTATTTTGTCGTCTCCAAATGCATTCACTTTGGACTATAGTCTACACTATTACCATTTGGTAAAGAGTTACTGGTAATCCTTTATCAAACAACACCTGGTTTTGACCATCCTATGACAGATGTCTTTGGCTGGTAAGCTGCATTTTTTTCTGTTTCTCACACTGATTTTTACCCTTTCACTCACAAATTCTAATGTTGTGCCATAACTACTTTGTCTCTGGTAAATAATTTCAATTTGGACACATATTATAGATGGATAGTTTGGAAAGTGTTTATCTTTATTTACTCAGATAAACTCCAAAGTGCACTTAAGATCCTCCCTACTTCAGTGTAGATAAAAAAGATGGAGATTAGATAAAAGTTTTCTGAAAACCATTATGGTGACAGGAACAACCTTAGTTGTTGGTTTCACCTTATACCATACAGTCCCCAGTCTTACCAACGTTGAGGAAGATGGCTTTTGAAAACATTGTGGCAAAAGGAGAAAAATGCTGATTACCAGGAATTTCCATCTTTTCAAATGAAAGTTTTCTAGCCTTTCAAACATAAATTCCATCATTTGATCCATATTTAATCTGCAACTGCATATGCTTTTAATAGAATTTTGTTGTTTGCTAAAGACTTAAATGGCATACACATGTGCAAAAGCAAACCTCTCCTATGAGCATAGATCTTAATTGAAAATGACAAATATATTTTAATTTTTCCTTTTATTTCCCTTTTCTTGACAGGATTCTCCACCCAACTTAATGCTAGGGTTAAAAGGGTCAAGCACAACTTTTGCTGTGTTTGTCGACCATGTTGATTAAGATCAGACTGAGTTTTGCAAACAACTTGATCAAGATTAGCCTGAATAGAGAGACAAAGCAGTATGATGTATGATCCACACTGTGTGTTTTTTTTGTTAAATACAGTGTCATGTAGTCTTGAAAAAAAAAACCAATAGAAAGTGAATTTGAAATTTTAGTCTATTTTCCTGCTTCAGGAAACCCATCTCATTTATTTGTTAACACTTTATCAGATGACAAAATTTTAGGCAAGTCCAAATTGAAAGCATTAAAGCAGACAGCTAATCAAATGTTTTTTTTAGGTGCCCAGGCTACCAACCTATCAACAGTGTACATCAAAGTACTGACTAGAATGACAGACTGAAACATTTAAGTCTTAGAATTTAGTTCATCTCCTGCATAGGTAATTACTAATATGAAAAATGAGCTGTTTAACCTGTTGACTTTGACACAATATTGTTCAGTCTTCGTGGTATATCTGTAAGAACTGGTTACTCAAAATAGCAATTCTCTAAAGAACTGCAGACCCTAAATTCTAGAAAAGCTTATTTTTTTAAGTAAGAGAGTACTTTGGAATAAACTATAACACATACAGTCCTGCCGCTTGGCGGGACAATTACATTTTTTTTTCTGTTGCACTGCCAACCAATCTATCATGTCATTTATTCAACGCACCTATATATTGATGAGCATTGACATATAATGTAATAAAAAATGACCTACATACCTTGACATAGGTGAAATGCAAATGGCAATTAGGAAAACTGTCTTTTTTTGATGTTACATGCATCATTTATCACTATCTGATCCCTCCATAATTTTTCTTTAATTTCAAATTATAGCATATATTAAATTTGATAATTAAAATTATAGCTTATATTAAATTTGATAATTACAATACAACCTATTGCAAATTAACAAGAAGAAAATCTTGAAGTTGACACACCATAATAGGACGACAGGGACATTGCACCAATAGGATAAAAGCCCAGTGCTCTTGACAGAAATAAGGACAAAAGCCCCATGATATTAAACTTTGGGTATCTTCTGACATTTTTACTTTCTACTGTAATTGGCTGATTTAATATTGAATATTAAAAATTAAATTCTATCAATAATCACAAAATAACATCAATGATGAAAGAAAACAATAATGATAACAAGATGATAGCACTTATTTTTCAAGTTTGCAAGTACATGTTAGTACTTATGTGCTGTTTTGAGCTAATCACAGATTTGAAAACATCCTTTCAAACTAAGTATAATCAACAGCAAATGAAGTTCAACCCTTTACCAAATAATCCTGTCTGTTCTTTTCAAAACATGATAGAGCGGAAGTCATTGCTGAACTTATGTGTCCATATATGTATCAAATGTTTAACAATAATTTCAGGAGTCGTTTAAAAGCACAAGAAAGGACTAAATTATTTATCGGCTCATACACCAAAAAAAGCCATGGAGTAAGAGCTAATCATTTGGAGAATCATTTTATTGCCCTCTCTAGGCTTCAACTCTTTTTTTTTGGTGGCATTTTCAATTGAAAATACTTTCTGCAAACTTGTGACATGAAAAACACTTTACAGAATGAAAACAAGCAGTTGTGCAAAACAATTATTAAAAACGTGTATTGCAATCTAGATTGAAGCATGTACTTGATGTTGATTTATAAATACATATACACCAGTCTGAATGATTTAATCCTTTGCTGAAGATTGAAAACGAAAGTAAAAATGTCTGTAGTTATAATCAATTTTTAATTTTGGATGCGATTTTTTCTTGCATTTGGGGATTTTTAGTGGGATTTCTCTGAGTTTTCTGGGATATTATTGTGGAATCAGGGAAGAGGATTTGTGCCATTTGTGCCATATTTATTTTGCCACCTGCAAGAACTTTCAAATTTAGTCTAAAATATTGCCATGTGTTAAAAGTCAGAATGGAATATCTTTACTTGGCAGAAGAAGCCATTACAGAAGTCATTATCAGGCAATGGAGACAGGTTTGTTTGCAATTACCGGTATTTCACCATGTCCTATTGTAATCCAAGAGTTTAATGTATAGATAAATCTATAAATATGTGTGTGCAATGACAGTAAGAACACATCAATAAAGTGTTTCACACAGATACTGATGCAGAAATTCAATTTAAAGTCAACCTCTTTCAATGGAGGAAAATGTGATCCCCTGTAACTCAAACTTTTATCTAAATATAGGCTTGACTGAACAAGTGGGCTGTATGGTTCCAAGATCAGACTGTACTGTCTTGACTAGACAAGCAGACAGTACAGATCAAAGATCAGAGTATAAGTTCTGTGCAGTCTGATCTTGATCTATGATGTCCGCAAAAGTCCCTGTTCTCAATTATAGTGCCAAAAGGTACGACAGTTGCTACAGTTTCTGTAACAGTGTATAAAATGCCAACAGACTGCATGACACATGCCATTAAATTTTGACATCTAATCTGATAGTTTAAAACACTCTGGCTATAGACTGTTTGGTGTTTATTGCTTTTTTCAACATGTTTTCAGTCTTAACATGGCAACCATTGCACCTCTCCATGTATTCCTGAGTTTCTTGTTTAACCTTGAAAGCACCCAAAAAACCTAACAAACATTTTCAGTCTAGACATAAGACCCAGGTAACTGCAATTTAAATAGAGAATATTTGGATTTTCCATGAAAGATAGAAATTTATTTCATCGAGTGAACATCATCTGTAATATTTTCACAAGTGGCCTAGCCGCAAGTGAAATCCTTACCATATGATGTTCACTCGATGAAATAAATTTCAATCTTTTAACCAAAAAAACAAATATGTATTCTATTTATTTCATGCTTCTAACCCCTTTTTTGTTGGGACTTGCAAAATACAGGGGAGATCTCAGTAATTCTGTACCAGTGAGTTTATCAATCAGTAAATTCACTGGTCAAAACTGTGAAATTATCAAACCATAATGCATCATTATTTCCTGATAAACTACCGAAAAGCATGAAACAAATGCTTTTTTGTCAACAGTATCTCAGCAGAAAGGACAGTGCAGATCGAGATCAGACTGCACGCATCCTGTGCAATCTGATATTGATCTACACCATGCATAAAGGCAATAAGAGTTGCAGAATCAACTGTAAGTGTAAGTGTTAATGATTTTATGCATGGTGATCTTTCAGAACTATTGGCTGTGTTCCTACCTAAACTGCTTTCCCACATTAACCCTTTAAATTACCACACAATCCAGAGTTTTAACCACCGTGACCAAAAGGCCTTTTGAAAACAATGTAGGAAAAGGAGAAAATGCTGATGACCAGCATTTTCTCCTTTTCCCCCAATGTTTTCTACCATATCAAATACAAATTCCTCAATTTGAGCCGAAGTGAAATGAATGTCTGCAAATGCTTTCAATTTGAACAAGTCCAAAATTCTGTACTTTAATAAAGAGTTAACCAATTACCGTACAATGCCGCCTTTTGACGCCCCTGGGAAAGAAGCCTTTTGAAAACACTATGGGAAAGGAGAAAATGCTGGTAACCAGCATTTTCTCCCTTTCCCACAATGTTTTCTACCCTATCTAAGAAAAGTTGCACCATTGGAGCCACATTGAAATTGTCGTCTGCAAATGCTTTCAATTTGTACAAGTCCTAAATTTTGTAGTTTAGTAAAGAGTTAACCCTTTACCATACAATGCCGCCTTTTGACGCCCCTCGGAAAGAAGCCTTTTGAAAACATTGTGGGAAAAGGAGAAAATGCTAGTAACCAGCATTTTCTCCTTTTCCTACAATGTTTTCTACCCTATCTAAGAAAAGTTGCACCATTTGAGCCACATTGAAATTATCGTCCGCAAATGCTTTCAATTTGAACAAGTCCAAAATTTTGTAGTTTAGTACAGAGTTTACTCCTTCACCACATAAATATCTTCAAAACCATGTTCAGTGATGACAGTGGAAATTGCATCCTGTTGCAATGATTACCATTGATTCTCAGAAAGAAAATTGTTGAGCTTGGAATTGAAACCAGCAACTCCTGGATTTATAGCCTTGTATGTGACGAACTGAGCTTGGCGCCACCTACGCCACCATTTTTTTTAAAGGGAGGTATTCGGCTTTTTAGCGGATTTGTATAGCAAATCCGCTTACTGTGATCATTCTGACCAAATACACCATGCGTAATGACGCATGCACGCTCCCACTGTACTTGGATATCTGTTTGACCTGAACAAAATATACTGTCATTCATGCTTGCACATACTTTCAGTTTTAGCTGATGCACCTCAATGTCGCTTTTGTCACTATGGTATATACTGCCCTACATGTGTATACAAACCTATAGTCCAAAATCTAATACCAGCAAAAAGCTGTGTTAGATTGACGGATCAAATTACCACTCCTTAAACAGTACTAGAATAACAGTTACTGCACTGACTGCTCGGCAGAACAATTTTGACTTTCCCTGGCCTTGCTAACTCCATTTTAAAATGATTGCACATGTGTTGCATGTGATACTATTTTTCTATTACAACATCTTACAGCTTTACGCTACTCCACAAATCCACTTTCCAGGACTTCGAGTCCTTTGATTTTATTGTTGATCAAACTCCTTGTAACACGATGCTAACTAAAACTACATGATATATATTTCTTTGCAACTGTATAGAAAACAGACATGTAAAAGCGGTAAAGAGTATTTAAGTGTATAAATAATGGGATCATCATTTTGCAATCAGTAAGACGCTCCATTTCTGCGAAATCAGCATACTACCGTAAATTTGAATACAAACATCAATTTGTCCAAATTGGAAGCATTTGCGGACAACAATTTCAGTGTGGCTCAAATGATGCATTTTTCTTTGATTGGATAGAAAACATTGTGGGAAAAGGAGAAAATGCTGGTCACCAGCATTTTCTCCTTTTCCCACAATGTTTTCAAGAGGCTTCTTTCCCAGGGTCGTTAAAAGGCTGCATTGAGCAGTAAAGGCTTAAACTCCTTCAGGATCAAACAAAAAAGTTTTAGACTATTCCAAAATTAAAGCATCATGAATTGCAGACGCAAATATTGTGTGGCTAAAAATAATGGAATTTGTCTCTGAAAGAGGAAACACAGTGGGAGGAGAAAATTCTGGTTACTTAGCACTTTCTCCTTGAACAGGTCCTTTGAAAATAATACGGAAAAAGGAGAAAATGCTGGTGACCTACTTTTTCTCCTTATGTTGAAATATTTTCTACCCTTTTTGAGACAAATACCATCACTTGAACCATGTTAAATTTGTCGTCTGCAATTGCCTTCAATTTGGGCAAGTCTAACATATTCTCTTCCGGGAAAAGAGTAAACATCACCATTGTCAACAGCTAATCACATGATCACTTTGTGTCAAGGATCACTTGGCAGAGATACATTCTCCAATGACAGGACAAATAATGTCACAAATTGACAAGTATATTGATGTTTTCATTGTAGTACTGATGACTAATAGGTATTTGTTTCACCTTTTGTCATAATAATTGTACTGTGTAAGGAGAACTCCCTGTAACACTAAAAGTAATTTGACAACCTATACATAAAGTCCCAAAGAGGCCTAAAGTGTCCAAAAAAGTTTAACCTTTTACCACACAATCCTAAGTTTTAACAACTTCCCAGGAAGGAAGCTTGGCTTTAGAAAACATTGAGGGAAAAGAAGAAAATGCTGGTAACTAGCATTTTCTCCTTTTCTGAAAATGTTTCCTATCCTATCTTATACAAATTCCAACATTTTGGTCACATTTGATACGTTGTCTGCAAATGCATTTGATTTGGAAAAGCCTAAATGTTTGTTGTTTTGGTTAAGAGTTCACCTTTTACCAAACAATCCCTTGTTTTAACAGGTCAGATGGTACCTGTATCAACCTAACATCTTCGTAATTACAATCCTTTTCCATGAACTGTATATTTCTGTCCATCTGAGAAATCTACAACTTAAACATGAGAAGCCCACTTAGAACAAGCATTCTGATAGTATTGCATAGCAATACCCGGTCCCCTACCAGCCGTATGTATCGCTGGTGTGTCAGTGAAATATTTTAAGTCCAAGGCCCGTAAATGCATCAAAAAGCAGTGGAGCGGGACGAAACTCCAACTTGATGTGTAAGTCATGGTGGTTGATGTACACACCAAAAATCAGCTCTATATGTAGCAGCGTTTAGAAAAAAAGTCCGGAAAAATGTTTTATCAGTGAAATTTTGTAAGTCCAAGGCCTGTAAATGCGTGAAAAAGCAGTGGAGCAGGATGAAACTCGAACTTGATCTGTAAGTCATGGTGGTTGACTTACACAGCGAAAGTCAGGTGAATATCTACCAGCATTTAGAAAAAAAAGTCCGGAAAACTGATTTATCAGTGAAATTTTGTAAGTGCAAGGCCCGTAAATCCGTGAAAAACCAGTGGACCGGAACGAAAGACGAACTTGATCTGTAAGTCATGGTGGTTGAGTTACACAGCAAATCTGAGATCAATACCTACCAGCGTTTAGGAAAAAAGTCTGGAAAACTAATTTATCAGTGAAATTTTGTAACTCCAAGGCCAGTAAATCCGTGAACAAGAGGGCCATCATGGCCCTGTATCGCTCCAATGGCTTATAAATATAAACCATAAATAATAAACATTTCAATGCTGAGCCAAATGGTTTTAAAATGAAGACTTACAAAGTTTTCTCTGTTAAAGCCCATATGAAAGTTGAGACCCGCAGGGCAAAGCCATTTTTGATCCCAGAGCTATAATTACTTGAACCCTGGTAGAGGTCCACAAGATAAAGCCATAAAAATAAGGTGATTTTCAAGTTTTGTCCATATGAAGCCTCTGTAAAACATAAGACCCCTGATGCAAGGCTAATTTAAAAAAAAAAATCAAAACAGGAAGATTTCTTAAGTTGTCACTATGTAAACCCATGTAAAACTTGTGACCCCTGCGGCAGGGCCAATTTTGACCCCAGGGCTAAAATATTGGCCCACTTGGTAGAGGCCCACTAGATATAGCTACATGCAAAATTTGGTAGCTCTAGGCCTTATGGCTAGGTACAGGAAGATTTTTAAAGTTTTCTCTATATAAGCCTATGTAAAACTTGTGACCCGTGGGGCAGAGCCAATTTTGACCCCAGGGCTAAAATTTTGGCCCACTTGGTAGAGGCCCACTAGATATAGCTACATGCAAAATTTGGTAGCTCTAGGCCTTATGGCTAGGTACAGGAAGATTTTTAAAGTTTTCTCTATATAAGCCTATGTAAAACTTGTGACCCCTGGGGCAGAGCCAATTTTGACTCCAGGGCTATAATTTGAAGAAACGTGATAGAGGTCTATTACATAAAGCTACATGCCAAATTTGGTAGCCCTATTCCTTATGGTTTCCGACAATAAGATTTTTAAAGATTTCCAATATTTTTCAGTTTTGTTGCCATGGCAACCAGAGTTTTTGAAGGAATCAAATTCTTTCAAGAAATTCTGAAGAGGACCATGGCAGGATAATTTCTGTGAAGTTTCATGAAAATTGGATGGGTAGTTTCAGAGAAGAAGATGTTTGAAATAAAAGTTAACGCACGCACGGACGCACGGACGGACGGACGGACGGACGACGGACACCGGGCCATGACATTAGCCCGCTGGCCTTCGGCCAGTGGAGCTAAAAATGAGTGGACCGGAACGAAACTCAAACTTGATCTGTAAGTGATGGTGGGTGACTTACACACCAAAACTCAGCTCAATATGTACCAGCGTTTAGAAAAAAAGTCTGGAAAACTGAAATGCCGGACTGATGGACAGACGGACGGACGGAGTGCAAACCTAAAGTCCCCTTCGGCTTCGCTGGTAGGGGACTAAAAAGGGATCTTTGCTAAGCATTTTAACTTAGCAAGTGGTCATACAATTATGATTCCACTTTGTCTCAAAACTGGCTGAACCATAGGGAGAATGTTCCTCTGGCATGCAAAACATTTCCCAGTAGCAAACGTTTATAGCCAGGTCCGTGTACACAGTCCACAAGGGCTGATACGGGTCAGTACTTTTTGCAGATGCATCGTATCTATATCAGTACTATCTAATGAAAGGAAAGGCTATTAACCCTGTACCACACCATGCCGAGTTTCAACAACCCCGTAGAAGAAGGCTTTTGAAAACAATGAGGGAACAGGATAAACTTCTGGTAACCAGCATTTTCTCCTTTTCCCACAATAGTTTCTTCCCTTCCATAGGTAAATTTCAGTTTTTGAGCCACATTTAACCCTTTACCAGATGACAAAATTTTAGCCTTGTCCAAATTGAAAGCATTTTGCAGACGACAATTCATTGTGGCTCAATGGTGCAATTTTTCTTTGATAGGGTAGAAAACATTGTGGGGAAAGGAGAAAATGCTGGTTACCAGCATTTTCTCCTTTTCCCGCAATGTATTCAAAAGGCTTCTTTCCCAGGGTCGTTAAAATGAGGCATTGTGTAATAAAGGATTAATTTGTTGTCTGCAAATGCTTTCATTTTGGATGTCTTAATTTTTTGTTTGGTAAAGAGTTAATGTTACTGATAACAGTGTTAGGTCAAAATTTTACAAAATCTACTTAACTTCTTACACTGCTTTATTTATCAGTACCTAGCGCAGACGAGTTACACTGCAATACATCACAATTATTGCAGTTATGTATTTATGTTACCTTTATAATTATCAACCCCTTACCAAACTATCCCGGAGAATACAACTTTTGAAAACATTGAACGAAAATAAGGAAATGTTCGTAACTAGCATTTTCTCTGTTTGCTACTATGTTTTCAAAGAATTGACATTAAATTTCAGACCTGTCCATGCTTAAAACATTTGCAGAAAACAAATTTATCATGAATCAAAGGATACAAATTTTGTTTGAAAGGACAAAAAATATTATGAGTTGGTTAACAACATTTTTCTCCTTTTTTAGACTAGCGAAGCTAGTCTATAGGCATCAAGATTGACCTAGAGTCAAAGTAAATAAACAAGAGGGCCATGATGGCCCTGTATCGCTCCACTGGTTTATAAATATAAACCATGAAGAGAAGTCTTCACTATATAAGCCCTTATAAAACTTTGACCCCAGGGCTACAGTCGGACTAAATGGGGAATATGTGTATTAGAAGTATAACATGCCAAATTTGGGAGTTCTTGGCCTTATGGCTAGTAACAAGACGGTTTCAGAACTTTTCACTCCATAAACCCATGTAAAACTTGTGACCCCTGGTGCAGGGCCAAACTTGATCCTAGGGCTGTAACTTGGGCCCTCTTTGTAGTTGTCCACTAGATAATGCTATAATTATGCAAAATTTGGTAGCCTAAGCCTTATGGCTATGTACACCAAGATTTAAAAGTTTTCCCTATGTAAGCCTATGTAAATCTTGTGACCCCCCCCCCCCCCCCCCCCCACCCCGCCCAGCATGAGGCCAAATTGACCCCAGGACTATAATTTGGGCACTTTTGGTAGACCCCAACTAGATCAAGCTAAATGCAAAATTTGGTAGCTCTAGGCCTTATGGCTAGGTACAGGAAGATTTTTAAAGTTTTCTCTATAAAAGCCTATGTAAAACTTGTGACCCCTGGGGCAGAGCCAATTTTGACCCCAGGGCTATAATTTCAAGAAACATGATAGAGGTCTACTACATAAAGCTACATGCCAAATTTGGTAGCCCTATGCCTTATGGTTTCAGACAATAAGATTTTTAAAGATTTCCAATATTTTTCAGTTTTGTTGCCATGGCAACCAGAGTTTTTGAAGGAATCAAATTCTTTCACGAAATTCTGAAGAGGACCATGGCAGGATCATTTCTGTGAAGTTTCATGAAATTTGGATGGGTAGTTTCAAAGAAGATGTTTGAAATAAAAGTTAACGCACGGACGGACGCACGCATGCACGCACGGACGGATGGACGCACGCACGATGGACACCGGGCCATGACATAAGCCCGCTGGCCTTCGGCCAGTGGAGCTAAAAACCCCACAGTTGCCAAATACTGCATCACAGAAAAATACTTCTTTCTGTTACAAATCTTAATTCTGTTATATATGACAATTTTGACAAAAAACACTAAATCTGTACCACTCCAATTTGAACATGTCGTCTTACAAAGTAATAAACTGAACAAGATGTCATTTACAATGTACAAGATCTTTGCTTATAATTAAGTGACCTATGCAAAGCAGTGATCACTTTTTCCTACACCACTGTAACATTATGAATGAATCTATTAATAGATACACCTAGGTAACTTGGAGCCAATCCCAGTTACATTAACCCTCACTGGACAGGGGAACCCTTGTCATTCCTTCAGTCATTCATTATTTAAATCATTGTGTACAGCTAAACTGTTATGTTAAACTGTTATTCTAGTCTTGAATATTAACCCTTTACCAAACAATCCCAAGTTTTAACGATACTGGGGAAAAATCCCTTTGAAAACATTGTGGAAAAAGGAGAAAATGCTGGTAACCATCGTTTTCTCCTTTTCCCACATTGTTTTCTGTCCTTTTGGAATCAGGTTTCATCAGTTTGGCCACTTTCAATTTATGGTCTGCAACAGCTTTGAATTTGGACTGGCGTAAAATTTTTCGTTTTGTAAAGAGAGTTAAATAGTTAACTACATCTTGTGCTATTGGATATTGACAAATTGACTGCATGGTGTTTAACGCCGTTTTCAACATTATTTCAGTGATATTGCGACGGCCAGAGCACCTATCCATAATTTCCTGGAGTTTCTTTTACCAGCACTACCGCGACTCGATGACGTTTTGCAGACAGTGTGGATTAAGTCAGACTGCGGAGATCTACACTGTCCGATAAGAGGATATATTATTTTCTCCAAAATGTAACTTTGAAATAGCATTATTCAGGTATTTACCATCGGCTTGAAAGTTTCGTCTAACATTTTTAGCAGGTTAAGGGTTAAACTTAAACTGGATTACAATTAACCAACAGCACGCATAGCCCCAGCAGCTCAGTCGGTAGTGTACAGGACTTGGGAACAGGAGGTCGCTGGTTCGATCCCCGACTCGTCACATTTCTTTCCAGGGATTGATGATAGTCATTGTAACAGGATTCATTTCTTTCTCACATTTCGACGATGGTTATAATATAAATGTGGGTAAGCATCCAGTGACTTGGAAAGAATATTGTGCGGAGTACTGGTAAAAGAAACTCCAGGAAAGCATGGATATGTGCACTGTCCACTGCTACATAACTGAAATAATGTTGAAAACAGGGTTAAATATCATACAAAGAATCAATCAATCAAATTCGCTAGTCTGTCAGTACTTTCAGTACTTTGATTTTAGGATGTTATCAAAAGCTTTTTTCCTCAGAGTCATGAAAACAGGATTATTTGGTAACAGGTTGAAGGTTTTTGAAAAATGGCTGAAAGCAAGCTACCATTGTTTGGTCTTTAGAAGGGTCAAAAACTTACTGGAAAAAGGAGAAAATGCAGGTTACCTGAATTTTCTCCTTATTGCCAACATGTTTTCAACAACCTTCATCTTTGGGGTTATTAAAACACAAGATAGTTTGGTACGTTGTTAAGTAGTGAATGCTATGCTGAATTCATAAATCCAGTTTCTGAGATAGGATGAAAAATCATTGCTTGAAAGGCCTGCAGCTGATCTGTTTTAATTATTGATTGCTCATCACCTACTGACTATTAGTTTTGCACACTACAGTTGGCTTTACCCTTTACCAAACAGTCCGAAGTTTTACTGACCTCGAAGAAAAAACCCTTCTGAAAACCTTGTGAGAAAAGGAGAAAATGCTGGTAACCAGCATTTTCTCCTTTTCCCACAATGTTTTCTACCCTTCCAAAATCAATTTTTTATTTTAGAGCCACAGTTACTTTGTTGTCTGCATTAACTCTTCACCAAACAACAAAAATTTAGAAAACCTTTAGCGGATGCAAACTGCTCAAGGATGGGATTTGGTTTTAGAGAGGTAGCAAACATTGTGGGAAAAGGAGAAAATGCTGGTTACCACCATTTCCTCCTTTTCCCACAATGTTTTTAAAAGCCACTTTCTTCAAAGTCATTGAAACTTGGAATTGTGTAGTAAAAGGATAAATAACTCAAGTTGCATTTCCAAACAAGCACAGCATATAGATGCAAACATTTGGCTGCTGGAGCTTCTTAACCCTTTACCACACAATCCTGACTTTCAACGACGCTGAGAAAGTCAGGCCTTTGGAAAACATTGAGGGAAAAGGAGAAAATGCTGGTAACAAGCATATTCTCCTTTTCCCACAATGTTTTCTATCAATGACTTTTCTCCATCATTTAAATAACATTTAAATTGTTGTCTGCAAATGCCTTCAATTTGGACAAGTCTACATTTTTGTCGTTTGGTAAAGGGTTAAACAAAGAATAGGTCAAAGGGGCATAACTGCTTCAAACTGAAGTACCGTAAATGTGTTCAGCAATGAAAGAGATTTTAGGAAAAGTCAAAGTTTTTGCGTGACGGCTACAAAGATGCAGACAGGGCTATGACAATGCCTCGATGTCTTCTTTGTGAAAAACAAGCCAAAAAACTCACGAGCCAGGTCAATGTCAGGTTAGCAGAAGTCAAATCCATTACCTACATTGTTCAGATTCAACGTGAATCAATGACCAAAGCAGGTTGGCCCTATTCAGAATGGGAGTTCAATGGAAATTATTGAACGACACATGTGAAATTCTTGGGCACAGCTGAAAAGATTTTCATCCATCAGTTGACACTTTGACCCTTTGATATTGAAATTTTACGCTTTACTAAACAATCACATGATTAAACAACCATCAGGAAGAAGGCATATTGAAAACATTGTAGAAAAACATCAAATTTCTTCTTTTCCTTTAAAGTTTTATACCCTCACACACACAATTCAGCTGTTTCAGCTACATTAAATTCGTTGTCTGCATGCTTTGAAAATGGACAAGTCTAAAATACTGCTGTCTGTTAAAGAGTTAATCCTTGACCAAACTATCCCGACTTTTAACAACCCTGCAGAAGCCTTTTGTTAACATTGTGGGAAAAGCAGAAAATGCTGGTAACCAGCATTTTCTTCTTTTCCCACAATGTTTTCTACCCTCCTAAAACAAATTTTAATTTTGAGTAATATTTATTTTGTAATTCTGCAAATGCTTTCAATTTGGACTAGTATAAAATATTGCTGCCTGTGAAACAAGTAAACCTTAAACTGCTAATTATTCCTACATCAAATGTTTTAAGGACCCTGAAGATTTAGGCTTTTGAAAACATTGTAAGCAAAAGGAGAAAATGCTGAAAACCTGCTTTTTCTCTTTTTTACACAATGTTTTCTACTATTTGAAAAAAAAAAAAGAAAATCGAAGCCACATTTAATTTTTCTTCTGCAAAATGCTTTCAATTTTGGCAAGCTAAACATTTTGTCATCTGAAAAAGGGTTAACCCTTTACCAAATAATTACCTGTGTTCACAACCCTTGGACAAAAGGTTAAAAAAAAAACAGTCAGAAAAGAAGAAAATGTTGGTAACCAGCATTTTCTCCATTTCTCAAAATGGTTTCCACCTTTTCCAAGGCAAACACCACCATTTAAAATGTATTTGATTTGTTGTCTATAATATTTTCAATGTGGATAAAACTAAAAGGTTTTCCATTAGACTTTCTTATGCCCCTGTCATTTGATACCCTTCAAATGAATAAATGAAGGCAAACATTTAAATTCTGGGGACATTTAGAAAACTAGGGGGTTCAAATTTAACAGGGTGTCAGGAAAACCCCTAGTCTATACTTTTAGTGTAGGGTAAAGGGTTAAATGAATTCGAAATTCTAAATTTTTGTATGAATGACTGAATACTGTAAATTCAAGGCTCCTTTTGCCACAGTGTCTCTAAAACCATTGGCCAGTGTAAAGCTCACAACTTGCATTCTGTTTCTTATCTAATTGATCCACAGCAGCACACTAATAACTAATCACCTGCACACGTCTTTTTTTGTCTTGCAGAAGTTCACTTTTGAAAAGATTGTGACAAAAATAGAAACTGCTCATGATAAGAAATTTCTCTTATTACCTGGATGCTCCATTTTTACATGTATCGAACTGTAACTCTTACCCGATGACAGAATTATCTAATTTGAAAGTTCCTGCTAGTGCCAAACCAATTATGTCTCAAATGATGGGATTTGTCTATAAATGGCTCAAAAAAATTGTGGGAAAAGGGGAAAAATGCTGGTAACCAGCATGTTAGTTACCAATGTTTTCTCCTTTTCTCACAGTTTTTTCAAAAGCCCTCTCCCTTAGGGTTTTTTTTTTAGAAAAGGGGGACCGTTCAGTAAAGGGTTAAATTTCCCATAATGTGCTTAGGTCCACATGACAGTACAATGCTGGTTTCAATGAAATTCAAGTGGACAGAGTGCATTTTGAATATTAAGGTAAACATAACAGATTTTAAAAAAAAAATCCTTTGATCATCTATTCACGGTGATTTTAATGCTTTTATACCTATCTCCATAATTTTCATGCACATTCCAGATACATCAACTTGCTCTTCACCTTTCACTTCATAGCTGGTGAAAGTGTAGAACTCGTAACCTGGAGGCCCAAGGTTCAATCCTCTCTTGAGGTGCTTGGTTTTTTGAAGGAGTGTCCATATGCAAGACACTTCAGGGCCCTAGCCGAGTATTGGTGAAACCTAGGACACACAGAAATAAATAAGCTATCGCCATGATATGACTGAAATAATGTTGAAAGTGGAATTTTTTTACAATCAACCATCCAATCCAACCAATCAATCATACCTTCATACACAGATTTTTAACTCTTACAAATTTAACAAATCTGAAGACAAGAGAATGAAACTAGGCCTGCAGATATCCCCCAAAGGTTGCCATAATAGGTCGCTGGATCAAGAGAAAAAATTTATACAGCCATAACTCTTGTAATAGTCAACCAATTCTAATAAAAGTTGCAGATGCACAAGTTCCCATGGTAGGGACTTCCATTAACACTTATCTGCTAAATAAGTTAAGTGAAACTTTTCAAGCCGGTAGTAAAAACCAAAATTTGCTATTTCAAACTGCACTTTCCATGCAGTCTGATCTTAATCTACACTTTTAGCAAAAGGTACTTGAGTCAAGCTTAGCAGCTTAATGGTTAACCATTAGAGTTGCAAATAAGCCCAATAAACACTTTAAGTCCAGAGTAAGACCCAAATACATGTATTTGCAATGTCAAGGTTGCTGTTGTCCATAGTGTCTCAGCAAAGCGGACAGTGTTGATCAAAGATCAGATTGGACATTTCATGTTTGATCCTGATCTATACTGGCCGCAAAATATACTTTTGAAAGGTACTCTAAGGGTTACCATTTCTGCAAAATTGGTTGAAAATTGTTGGAGCAGAAAAAGATAAGCATGTACAGTATTTAGCTTGTGAAATTGTCAAGGAAACACAAGGAGAATTGGACAAAATAGCTTGACTCTTTACCCAACAATCCCGTTTTTTTTTTTTTAACAACCCTGAGGAAGATGGCTTTCAAAACATTATGGGAAAAGGATTGTTTGGTGTTCAACATTATTTTAGTTATATCGCGGTGGCCAGTGCATATATCCATGCTTTCCTGGAGTTTCTTATACCAGTGCTAAGCACAATATTCTTTCCAAGCCACTGGCTACTTTCCCACATAGCCATCGTAAAAACAATGGTCAGTGGTGAGAGAGGAATGAATACTGTTGCGATGACAATCGTCAATCGTCAGAAAGAAATTGAAATTATCATCTGCAAATGGTTTCAATTTGGACAAGGCCAAAATTTTGTTGTCTGGTAAAGGGTTAACCAAATAATTCTGAGCTTTTAAAACCACTAGGTAAAGGGCTTTCAAAACAATTGAAGGAATACAGGTAAAAATGCTGTTTAACCCTTTCCCAAATGACAAATTTTGGACTGGTCCAAATTGAAAGAGTTTGCAGACGACAATTTTAAATTTGATGAAAATGGCAGGAAGTTCTCAAAAAGGGTAGAAAACACTGTGGGAAACAGAGAAATTGCTCGTTACGAGCAATTTCTCCTTTTCCCACAGTGTTTTCAAAAGACTTGTACTGCAGACACGTGAAAACCAGAGCTTGTTTGGGAAAGGGTTAACTACCCTGTCAAAGACAGATTTAATCATTTTTGCCTCATTTGATTTGTTTTCCATATAGTTACATCCAAATTTTTTCATCTGGTGAAGATCCTACAAAATGGCAATTAGTCTCTTTCTTTTTTTTAATCAAATGTATGTATAATCTAATTATTTCGTACTAATGACAGATAGCTTAGAAATGCCCTGTTTACAGAAAAACACTTTATCTATGAACATGTTCTTTTTTTTTTCAATAAAAAAAACCCAGCTTTTTTTTAAAGTGGTATTAAGTGAGGAATAATGATAGGCAACTTTATTTTGTTTTTTTATCAAAAGGTTGTCTAATCAAAGATTTTGCTCTAATGACAGGCTGAACTGATAAATGTCTTTCCTGTTTGTAAAGTCAATCATTATTGAACAAAAAAAAAAATCTTTAATCCTTTACCAGTTTACAAAATTATAGACATATCTGTATTGAAAGCTCTTGCAGATGACTGATAAAATGTGGTTCAAATGATGAGAACCAGCATATACTCCTTTTCCCACAATGTTTTCTACACTATAAAAGACAAATTTCATCTTTTGAGCTAGATTTAAACTGTCATTTGCAAATGCTTTCGATTTGGACTGGTCTTAATATTTTGTCATGTGGTTTAATAGTTAACCTTTTTCCACACAACATAATTTTAGACTAGACCAATTGCAAAGCACTTGCAGACCACAATTTTAAATTGGCACAAATGAGCTTTAGACCTCTGATATACCAGAAAACATCGTGGGAAAAGGAGAAAATGCTGGTTACCAGCATTTTCTCCTTTTCCCAAAATGTTTTCAAAAGCCTTCCTTTCCAGGGTTGTGAAAACCAGGGCTTGATCGGTAAGGGGTTAAAGTCTCAAACCTTTGTTTGTCTTCCACAAACTACTTGGGATGGTTGATGAAAAGACAATGTTTACCTCTAACTGTATTCCAAACAGATCACAGTTCGGTTCCAGACCAGTATCATTTTGGTCTTCAATGTCAGTTAGTCTTATAGAAGGCTCAGACTTGGATCTTCCGGCAGCCCTGTGTTGCCCGTGTTCATGCCCTGAGAATGTTCCTGGTATGGGATCTGGACTGTATGTAAACTTTGTTCCCATGCAAGGGTTTGAACTGTCCAAGGGCATATCACCAAAACTGTATGAACTTAGGGAGTTCCCATCCATTTTTCCATTCCCTGTCTAACTGTCTTTCAAGATAAATTTTCCAGTGAATTTGAATATTAATTTCTTAACTCTTTAGATTTTCCACTTCAAAAGTCTGTTCAATATGCTATAACTAATGTTGAAAAAGATTGATAAATGCCACTTTCAACACTATTTCAGTCATATTGCATTTACAGCTCACTTATTCATGTGTGCCCTAGGTGACACCAGGCTAGATATCTGAAGTGTTTTACATGCAGCATCTTGAGTGAGGATCCAGGTTTAGCCATTAAGCCATGCAGGACCTGTTGTTGAAGCTTACTCATATCCAGCCAACAACAGAAATGGATTGCTTTTAATACCCTATACCAGACAAGATTTTAAAATTATCCAAATTGAAAGCATTTGCATATGAGAAATTAGTAATGGCTCAAAAGATAAGATTTGTCTTTAAATGAGTAGAAAGAGAATTTTGTGGGGACAGGAAAAAAGAAAAGGTAAGTTACCAGCATTTTCTCTAATTAATCCTTCACCAAAAATTACCAAGTCTGAATAATTGAAAGGTAGCTTTTTTACATTTTCCCACACTGTTTTCTACCCTTTTACTTAATTTCATCCACTTTGGAAAAGTGTAAATCGAGTATTTGTTTGTTTGCTGCACCAAGATTTACTTAACACTTTACCAAACGACAAAATTTTAGACTGGTCTAAATTGAAAGCATTTGCAGATGACAAATGAAAGGTGGCTCAAATGACAATATTGGTCATTAAAAGGGTAGAAAGCATTGTGGAAAAAGGAGAAAATGCTAGTTACCAGCATATTCTCCTTTTCCCACTATGTTTTTAAAAGCTATCTTCCTCTGGGTTGTTAAAAGTCAGGATTGTGTAGTAAAGGGTTAACTCTTGACCAAATAACAAAATTTTGAGCTTAACCAAATTGAAAGGATTTGCAGACCAAAAAGTAAATGCAGCTCAAACGACAACTTCTGGTCTATGATAGGACAGAAATCACTGTGGGAATTAGAGTACCAGCATTCTCTCCTTTTCCCACAAAGTTTTCAAAGGCTTTCATTCTCAGGATTGTCAAAATTTGGGACTGTGTGGTAAAGGGTTAAATCAAAATGCAAATTGGCAAGATCTGAATCTTGTCTATTCAATCACTGCACTAGATCTTGAAAGATCTGTCGCACATTGATGTGAATCTAGTTACTCATTTAACTGTTTACCACACAATCACGAGTTTTAACGATCCTGAGAAAGATGTCTTTTGAAAACATTGTGGGAAAAGGAGAAAATGCTGGTAACCGGCATTTTCCCCTTTTTCTACACAATGCTTTAATTCTATCCTGTCAAAGACAAATTCAGTAACTTGAGCCAAATTTGAATTGTCGTCTGCAAATGCTCTCAATTTTGGACATGTCTAAAATTTTGTCGTTTGGTAGTTAATCCGTTTGTCGATCAGACACACTTTAACCATTTATTTTCTGCTTAGAAATATCGCTAATTGTGATTACCAGGCGGAATATATCACGTCCAAGCACTTCTTCAAAGCACGAATATCACGAGCATCTTTGAAAATTGAATAAAAGCAGACGACAGTTTTCGTATCATCGCTGAAACAATAATCCATCGTAAATTCATTGTCATATGATGATAACAGTCCTTTTATAAATAAATTATGAAGAAAAAACTGTCACAAACAATAAATAAGTTTTTCCACTACTAAAACAGTTACTGCTTATCTGATGTTTATCGATGACAATTTTTCTTGACATCTTCGTTGCACCTGTGCTCCGCCCACTCAACATATCGCATGGGAAATGTCATTTGGTGTTTCGGTGAGGGTTTTATTTAGAGTAAGACTGCTACTCTTTCTCTAAAAGCGAATGTGAGCATAAAGTAATTTGGGATGATAATATTAATCAGTAGAGTATTCCAATAGGAAAAGATATGCAATTTTTCATTAATTTTACATAAATCTTATTGGTCATGAAAACGGTCGGATGCCCTGAATGCTGAATAGAATCGTCTGTAGACGAGTTATCAGAAATATCGATATTTACGCGGGAAATTTCGTGGGTAAAATTAATGAATGTGATGAAAACCAGTCCGAGAAATCAGCTATGCGTACCTTGAATGCACGAAAATTTTTTAATATGCTGTGTTATTTAAATGTTGTTTGAAGTTTAGATCTTTTTACTGCAACAGAATAGGTATGAGTTATGATAAAAATTCGTTTAAGATTATCAACTTATTGTGACATTCTAGCGGTAAAGATAGAGCAGCGAGTTTGTTGCATTATATATATTTCGGATAGCATACTTTCGGATGTATGCAATAAAAGTAACGATAAAATTGCGTTAATAAGCCATTTGTTCTGGGATGATACACGGTCCCAGATGAACGAGAAGATTCTTATACAGCTACGTATGCACGTGTTCTGATTTAACCCTCTAATAAACGATCCTGAGATTTATCTAATCCACTGAAAATGATTTTTGTGACCATTGAGGAAAGAGGAGAAAATGCTGGTTACTATCATTTTCTCCTATTCTCACAATGTTTTCTACTCATACAAAGACAATTTCAACATTTTTTGTCGATTTTATTCTAATGTCTGCCAATGCTTTCTATTTGGACAAGTTTTAACGCTTTGTTGTTGCATGCTGGGTTTTTCATTTGTGGGTACACCGTCCAAGTTTTGAATTGGAGTACAAAGAAAAATTTAGGGCTACAGTGTACCCCCCCTAGGTTTTGAACTGAGGTAAATAGAAAAATTAAGGGGTACAGTGTAACTGTGGACAGTTTTAGTTTTATTATTGAGTTATAGCCAGCAGCATTACTAGAATGAATGGGCTCTTAATCGACCTTTCTGCAAATGGGAGTTTGGCACGCCCACCTTGGTAACGTGGTATTTTGGTTGCTATGCCTGACAAACAAACCAGAAAATGGCATCAATTACATAGCAAAAGAGCATTTATTTCAGTTTTATCCTAGCGTGGTTCGCTCTATGTGAGCAAATTTATTTTTTTAGTTAGGAAAGCGGTATGAAGTGGTACTTGATTTGTACATGCAGTGTATATAATTACTTTGTGTACCAGCATACTTTTTTCAGTTCGTGTATGCACATAAGTGCTGCAAAATTTGTATGTGTGGTGTAGAATTTATACGTGAACTACATACTACAGTATGTGACTGGGTACCGTGGTTTGGTAAAGAGTTAAACATAATGGTTACATCTGCCATGTATGTATGAATAATATAATGTACAAAATAGTTGTGGGGATAGTCAGATTTGGACAGTCACCTGTTTCTCTGACATAACTCCCTTGAGCACCAATAAACAGTATGAAAATGTTCAGTCCACCAAAAAAGGGAGAAAAATTGCAGTTTCAGGGCTACTAATGGTCAGAATATCATGTAGCATAGTGGACAGTTTAAATCCAAGATCGGACTGCATTTTCTATGAAATCTTATCTGGATCTGCACTGGCTGCAATAACAACAAAATACAAGGCATTTTTAGGGTTGATCTGATGCAAATAATGTCAAATGACTGATCATGCAAGTACCGGTCAAAAAGTAGGTCACTTTTGAAAAGCCTTCATTTGTTCAAACTCAGGATTATTTGTTAAAGGGTTAAATTTGGAAGAGTCAACATTTTGACTGGGAAAGTGTTTAAAACTTACATGATACAAAAATAGATTTATCAGTTTCTTTTCATTTATAGGATTATGAATCCAAATATGCTGGCTCCAATTGCAAAATTTTCAGAATTCCTAATCAGTTCAGGATTTCTACAGAGAAGTGTAAAGAATGGCCTGAATGGGTTTACTTACGGTCCTGCAGGGTTTCTGCTGAGAAAGAATATAGAAGATTTATGGTAATATTTTGTTGTATTTCTGTTATTGTTGTACTCAGATGTCAAAATTCTGGATTTGTCCATTATTGAAAACATAATTATGCAGACTAGTACTCAGACAATAGGATTTTTTTTGAAATGGTAGAAAACAATAAGATGAGGGAGATAAGGAGAAAATTCCAGTTACCAACTATGTTGACAAAACCTCCAGAAAGTTATGGTTTTTGAAAACATTGTAGCTAAAAGAGAAATTTTCACAGGCCATAGTCCTAATGAAAGATTGATGATAAAATCAATTTTGTAATTAGTGAAATAAGTAATTCTGAGTTATTTTTCAATGTGCAGCAGCATTTTCCAAGGCCATCTGTGTAGATACCTAGCTGTCTGTGTATTTCAAGTGAATAGCTCAGGGTTTTCCCTGATGCACAAATGTGCGCATTTCAACACATTTTTTACCTACATGACCTGCTAAAATTTCTCCACTCCAGGCATGGGATGCAATTCGAGAAGAGAATAAAGAATTGTCGCATTTGAGTTGTAAAACCTTATGGACACGAATCAGCTGCAGACTGTGGTCATATATTTACAATCGGTCCATGCATACCTATTCACTTGGTTATTCAGCTGTAAGCCATTTTAGCTGCTCAAATTTTAGACTGTAAACATTGTAATTTGTTTGGCTTTATACATGTGCATACAAAATCATGGTAAACAGTATTTTCTTCTTTTCCCACAAAGTTTTCAAAAGCCTTGTTTCTTGGAAACATGAAAACAAATGTTTTTAGTAAAGGATAAATGTTGAAATCGTAGTGCTAGTTTTGTTTTCAAGGTGGAGGACAATGGTCACGAAAACAGAATCTTCATTTCCTGTTGTTGGAAGATATAATGGTAATATTTTTTGACTGTAATGATCCAAAAATCCTACCTTCCTGTATTAACCCTTTACCAGATGACAAAATTTTAGCCTTGTCCAAATTGAAAGCCTTTGCAGATGACAATTTCAATGTGGTTCAAATGGGGCAATTTTTCTTTGATAGGGTAGAAAACATTGTGGGAAAAGGTCACCAGCATTTTCTCCTTTTCCCACAGTGTTTTCAAAAGGCTTCTTTCCCAGGGGTGTTAAAAGGTGGCACTGTGTGGTAAAGGGTTAACTCTTTACCACGTGACAAAATTTAAGACTTGTCCAAATTGAAAGCATCTGCAGACGAAAAAATATTGTGACTCAAAAACTGAAATTTGTTTTGGAAAGGGTAAGGAAACATTGTGGGAATAGGAGAAAATGCTTGTTATCAGCATTTTCTTCTTATCCCACAATGTTTTCAAAAGCTTTCTTCCTAGGGGTCGTTAAAGTCGGTATTGTGTGGTAAATAGTTAATGGTTTATATTTTGTTGATGAATTCAATCATTAAGATGATGTAAGGCTATTTGAAATCGTTCAAAAGCTGAGGTTGAAGAATATCTTTCAATTCTTTATTGTGCAGCAAAATTTTAGACTTGTCCAAATTGAAAGCATAATAAATGGCAGATGTCACAAACTATGCTTGAAACCCTTGGATTTGATTTTTTTTTTTTTCCACAATTTTAAAAAACATTTTCCTTAGTGTCTTTATTACACAAGATTGTTTGGTAAAGGATTAACTCCTTACCAAACGACAAAATTTTAGACTTGTCCAAGTTGTAATAACTTGCAGACAACAATTTAAATGCGTCGTACATGATGGAATTTGTTTTTGATATGGTAGAAACCATTGAAGAAAATGATGGCTACCAATGTTTTTATAAAGCTGTTCATTGGAGGGTCATAAAAACTTTAACTGTGATAATTAGTCAAACCTGAAATTCACAAAACATTTTTTTTGTGTGTTAATTGTCAACCTGAAACCCTTTGTTTGTTATAACACATAGATTAAAATACTCTTTTTTTTTTTTTCAAGTATTCCCGCTAACAATATTTATCAAGAAAGACAAAAAAATGAAATCTTTCTTGATGAATGCTGTTTGCCAAAATCTTGAAAAAGCATGTTTTGGTTTACGAAGTATATTTCTGTTTCCTGGAGAATTATCCTCCTGTCTCATTGTTTGCATTTCAGAATCCCACATGGCATACCATAAAATTTTAGAGTTTGTCAACAAGACCCTGCCTTTTTCTATTGCACTTGTATCATCCCAGGAATCTGAAGACAGATCTGTAATTCCAGAAAACATTCGAGAGTATATAGAGTAAGAATTTTGTGTTTACATGTACTTTATTCTGTAGAAAGTCATATTGGTGGCTACTAGCATGCTTGGAATGAAATTTAGCTGTTACAAAGATAAATTTTAATCTTTACCAAACAGTCCTGTCTTTTTATGACCCCAAGGATAAAGGCTTTTAAAAACATCATGGGAAATGGAGAAAATGCTGGTAACCAGCATTTTCTCCATTTCCTATAATGTTTTCTAACCTTTCAAAAGTAGAAATCATCATTAGATTCTTGTCTTAAATACTTTCAGTTTCTAAAGACAGGTCTAAATATTTGTTGTCTGGCAAAGAGTTACTTTTTAGCTCACCTGAGCACAAAGTGCTCAAGGTGAGCTTTTGTGATCGTGCTGTATCCGTCGTGCGTCGTCTATCGTCTGTCGTACGTCTTCCATCGTCCAGGCGTCAACAATTACCTTGTGTGCACTCTAGAGGCTACATTTTCAATCATATACTCATGGTCAGAATGTTTGTCTTGATAATATCAGGGATATATTCGAAATTGGGTCTTGTCTCATCAGAAAGTAGGTCACTGGGCTAAATCTAGGTCCCCAGGCCAAATCTTAGAAAAACCTTGTGTGCATTCTAGAGCCCACATTTTCAGCCTGAAACCTATGAAACTTGGTCAGAAAATTTGTCTTGATAATATCTCAGACAAGTTTGAAATTGGGTCATGTTGGGTCAAAAAGTAGGTCACTGGGCTAGTAGTAGTAGTAGTAGTTTTATTCGGTTAAAATGTACATAACATGGTAACAATAAGACATGTGTAACATTAAAAAGATACTGACATGAATACTAAAACCATGTAATGGACACCAGCACCAGGGATAGCACAAAAAAGAGATAAACTCTTATTTCCATTGTGGTCCCTTAGAGTTGGCGTCATGACATAGAGCGGCAAATTAAAATAAATATATCACGTTAAGCCTGACATACAATAAAGTTAAAATTGATAGGCACAGAGGATCACAGAATGCTTTATATATCACATGATTTTAAAGATTGTCAAACAGATGTGTTTTTATCGCACGCTTAAAAGTATTGAGTTTATCCAGTTTGGTAATATGGTTTGGCAACTTATTCCATAATGAACAACCTATAAAGCTAAAAGACTTAGAGCCATAACTTTTTACTCTTGGCAAGACAAAACCTCCTTTCAGACTTGATCTAGTTCATATTTGTGTAAAGAATTTTGAGGCTTGAATTGTTCATTCAAATATTTCGGTGAAGAACCGTTATAAATTTTAAAAACGTTACAAAGAATACTTTGTTCTACCCTTTTGTTAACAGGCAACCAGTTTAGTTGTTTAAAATGCAAAGGAAAAATATGATCATTACAATTCAGGTTTAGTATAAATCTTATAAGCTTATTTTGAGTAGTCTGAAGCCTATTTTTGAAGTGCATGGAAAGACCATTATACCATATGGAGCAGGCGTAATCATAGTGGCACTGAATTAAAGCTTGTATTAATAGTAATTTAGTATGCTCAGTTAGGTATGCTTTTTTACGATAAAGAAATTTAAGCCTAGAATTAGCTGTTCTAATAACCGAACGTACCATTTCATTGAAAGTCAGATGTTGATCTATGGTAACCCCAAGATACTTTACAGACGATGCCGATTTAATAGTGGAACCATTGCAAGAAATTGATAAGTTTGGGTTACTCTTCAACTTACATTTAGAGCCAAATAGTATAGACTCTGTTTTACCAAGATGGAGAGATAGTTTATTGTCCACAAGCCAGTGACTTACAGATTTTAGATCATCAGACAAAAAGGTCTCGATTTCAATTCTGTTCTTACCAGAGACTAAAATACAAGAGTCGTCGGCATAAAGAAGGAGTTTATTTTTTACAGTAGCCGGCATATCGTTTACGTAGATTAAAAATAAAAGAGGGCCTAGAATAGATCCCTGTGGTACTCCACATGTGATTGGTGCAAATGATGAACGGGTCCCTGAAACATCAACAAGCTGTTGTCTATCCGTTAAATAGGACCGAAACCATCTTAAAATATCATTTCCAAGACCAGAAGCTTTTAGTTTCAACATTAGAATGGAATGGTCTACGGTATCGAAAGCTTTCTGTAAATCCAATAAGACCATACCCACCATGTTACCTTTATCCATCTCCATTCTTATAAAATCAGTAAGAAATATTAAACATGTGTCGGTTGAAAAACTACTTCTAAAGCCTGACTGAAATTCATAGATTAAATTTTTCTCCCGGAAATAAGATTCAACTTGATCATATACTACTGTCTCAAAGAGTTTTGATATCACATTTAAAATAGAAACAGGACGGTAATTCCCAACTTCAGTTTTATCATTTTTCTTAAAAAGAGGAACAACTCTGGCAGATTTAAGATCATCTGGAACAATGCCTTGAATCAGAGATAAGTTAATAATGTGAGTTAAAGGACCAACAATAATAGGTGCTCCATCCTTAATAAAACGACACGGAATCTCGTCTAAACCGGTTGCCTTGTTAACACTGAGGTCATTAAGATATTTCAAAATCTGAGGCTCTGGAACAATGGAAAATGAAAAGGAGTTAGGAAAAACACCCCTATCGGCATAGAATTTACTAAAAAAGTTAAAGCCATATTTGGGTTCTATTACAGGAAGTTTTTCAACAAGCTTAGATGCTACAGTTGTATAAAATAAATTAAACATTTCTGAAATAGTTTGTTTGTCAAAACATACATTACCATCAATATTAAGGCTAATACTGTTTTTAGATACGGAACACTGCTTTTTCGAAGGTAGACCCAAGTTTTTAAGAGTATTCCACAAAGTCTTAGAGTCATTCTTGGAATTTTCAATAGAGTCAATAAAAAAATTCTTTTTAGCTATATCGACTGCATATTGTACTTTGTTTCTCAGTAACTTAAAAGCCTCAAAATTTCCTGGAGACCTATCAATTTTAAAACGACGAAAAGCTTTATCACGATCATTTAACAGTTGTAAGATTTCAGAAGTTATCCATGGTTCTGTTCGCTGTTTAATCCTTACTTGCTTAACAGGTGCAATATTATTTATGACAGACAAGAATATGTGTTTAAATTTATCCCAAGCGTCAGATACATTGTCAGACAGTAAAACAGGACTCCAATAAGCAGAAAGTAAATTTTCCTGAAAGGTAGTCTTATCATAATTTTTCAGTGAACGGAATGAAAAAGTGTTATGAACACCCATAGATAATATGGAAACTTTTCTAGTACAGTAGATCATGCAGTGATCGCTTAAACATGTGTTTAAAACACCAGACTGCGAAATATTTTCACTGTCAGAAACCAAAATTAGATCAATAGCTGTCGAGCTTTTTTCAAATATTCTTGTATAGTCACAAATAAGTTGCTTAAAATCAAACAGTTCTATAAAAGAATTAAGTAAATCTAAGACACGAGACTGGTTCGTAGATAAGAAGTCATTGTTAAAATCACCAAGTAAAATTAATTCATACTCTGAAAAGTGGTTACAATTAGAACATACTGATTCTAACAAAGAATAAAAGTCTGATTGTCTTGGGGGTCTATAAATAGAGCCACAAAGAATAGGTTTACATTTCGGAATTAAAAGTTCAATCCAGGTTGCTTCTAAATTAACATGATTTAAGTCACATCGTTCGTTAAAAGAAATGTCACTCCTGATGTAAATACACACTCCACCGCCTTGACGGCTAAATCTAAGGAAAACCTTGTGTGCACCCTAGAGACTACATTTTCAGCCTGATACTCTTGAATCTTGCTTAGAATGTTTGTCTTGATAATATCTTGGACAATTTCGAAGTTGGGTCATGTTGAGTCAAGAAGTAGGTCACTGGGCTAATCTAAGAAACACCTTGTGTGCACTCTAAAGGCTGTATTTTCAGCCTGATATTCTTGAATCTTGGTCAGAATATTTGTCTTGATAATATCTGGGACAAGTTCGATATTGGGTCATGTCGGGTCAAAAATTAGGTCACTGGGCTAAATCTAAGAAAAACCTTGTGTGCACTCTAGAGACCATATTTTCAGCCTGATATTCTTGAATCTTGGTCAGAATATTTGTCTTGATAATATCTGGGACAAGTTCGATATTGGGTCATGTCGGGTCAAAAATTAGGTCACTAGGCTAAATCTAAGAAAAACCTTGTGTGCACTCTAGAGACCATATTTTCAGCCTGATACTCGTGAATCTTGGTCAGAATATTTGTCTTGATAATATCTTGGACAATTTCTAAATTGGGTCATGTCGGGTGAAAAATTAGGTCCCTTGGCAAAATCTTAGAAAAACCTTGTGTGCACTCTAGAGCCCACATTTTCAGCCTGAAACCTATGAAACTTGGTCAGAATGTTTGTCTTGATAATATCTCGGACGAGTTGAAAATTGGGTCATGTCGGATCAAAAAGTAGGTCACTGGGCTAAATCTAAGAAAAACCTTGTGTGCACTCTAGAGACCATATTTTCAGCCTGATACTCCTGAATCTTGCTCAGAATGTTTGTCTTGATAATATCTTGGACAAGTTTGAAGTTTGGTCATGTAGGGTCAAAAAGTAGGTCACTGGGCGAAATCTTAAAAACAGCTTGTGTGCATGCTAGTGGCCATATTTTCAGCCTGATATTCTTGAATCTTGGTCAGAATGTTTGTCTTGATAATATCTGGGACAACTTTAAAATTGCATCTTGTCAGGTCAAAAAGTAGGTCACTGGGCAAAATCTTAGAAAAACCTTGTGTGCACTCTAGAGGCCACATTTGTAGTCAGATACTCATGAAACTAGGTGAGATTGTCTGTCTTTATGATATCTCAGACAATTTTTGAAATTAGGTCATATTGGCAGAAGAAGTAGGTCAGTGGGTCTTCACTTGGGTGCCCCATAGAGGCCACATTGTCAGCTTTATACTGATAAAGATTGGTCAGAATGTTTATCTTGTTAGTGTCTCAGACAGGTTTGAAAGTGGGTCATTTTGGGGCAGAAAGTAGGTCACATGGTCCAATCTTAGATAAACCTCATGTGCACTCTAGAGGCCACATTTTCAACCTGATTCTCATGAAACGTGGTCAGAAAGTTTGCCTTGATGATATCTTCGACAAGGTTCAAAGTGGGTCACATCTGGTCAAAAAGTAGGTCTCTGGATCAAATCTTAGAAAAACCTTGTGTGCACAGTAGAGGCCAAATTTTCTGTCTGATCTCATAAAACTTGATCAGAATGTTTGTTTTAATGATATCTTGGACAAGTTTGGAATTTAGTCACTTTGGTTCAAAAAGTAGGTCACTTGCGCTCATGTGTTTTACATCATCAAAACTAGGATCTCTTCAGCTTTATCAGCTGGAGATAACTTTACTCAGCTGAGCGCTTTAGGGCCATTGGCCCTCTTGTTTTTAACCCTTTCCCAAACAAGCCCTGGTTTTCACATGTCCGCAGTACAAGTCTTTTGAAAACACTGGGGGGAAAGGAGAAATTGCTCGTAACGAACAATTTCTCCTTTTTCCACAGTGTTTTCTACCCGTTTTGAGAACTTTCTGCCATTTTCATCAAATTTAAAATTGTCGTCTGCAAACTCTTACAATTTGGACCAGTCTAAAATTTATCGTTTGGGAAAGGGTTAACTGTTTACCGAACAATAAAATTTTAGACCAGTCCAAACTGAAAGCGTTTGCAGACGACAAATAGAATGGGGAACAAACGACAGTATCTGTCATTAAGATCATTGAAAACATTGTGGGAAAAGAAGAAAATGCTGGTTACCAGCATTTTCTGCTGTCCCAGCAATGTTTTCAAAAGCCTTTTTCAACAGGGTTGTCAAAACCCGGGATTAAGTGGTAAAGAGTTAATTAAATTGTAGACTGCAAGTAAATGAACTATGGTACTTTGATCAGTAGGCAGTACCATTTTGTAGCAGCTTTAAACCTGTTTTGACAGGAGTATCTTTCAGATTGGTTAATATTGTTGATGAAAGACCAGACTGCATGTTCTTCATGGTCTGATCTTGGTATAAACTGTCTGTAAAGCACATTTTGTTGTCCAAAATATGCGTAGACTTTGACAACAATGACAGGGAGAAAAACATTCAATAGACAAGGGAAGTAACTACATTACCAGTATTGCTCCCCTTAACCTGTAACCAAAAGATAACTTTTACGACTCAACCAAATCCAGAGCATTTGCAGAGGACAAAATTTATGTGGCAGAAATGTGGTGGGGGTTGTTTTTGAAAGGGTGAAAAACATTGTTGTAAAAGGAGACAGTGTTGATTACCAGCATTTTCTTCTAATCCTTTAATAATTTCTATTACCGTCATCCTAAAGGTCATGTAAACTCTGTGTTGTCTTGTGAAGGTTTAAACATGTTTTTCTTTTTTGCATTTTCATTGCATCCATTAATGTCACCCTTGATTTGATACAACATTAGTACAACAAGAAATGTTCTCCTAAAGTGATAATATTTTCAGTAGACCCAGTAATGTCCCTTTGTTTGGATACAATTTCTGTACAACTTGTAATGTCCCACTAATGTGATAATATTTTCAGTAGACCCAGTAATGTTCCTTTGTTTGGATACAATTTCTGTACAACTTGTAATGTCCCACTAATGTGATAATATTTTGAGTACAATCAGTAATGTCCCTTTGTTTGGATACAATTTCTGTACAACTTGTAATGTCCCACTAATGTGATAATATTTTCAGTAGACCCAGTAATGTCCCTTTGTTTGGATACAATTTCTGTACAACTTGTAATGTCCCACTAATGTGATAATATTTTCAGTAGACCCAGTAATGTCCCTTTGTTTGGATACAATTTCTGTACAACTTGTAATGTCCCACTAAAGTGATAATATTTTCAGTAGACCCAGTAATGTCCCTTTGTTTGGATACACTTTCTGTACAACTTGTAATGTCCCACTTAAGTGATAATATTTTCAGTAGACCCAGTAATGTCCCTTTGTTTGGATACAATTTCTGTACAACTTGTAATGTCCCACTAATGTGGTAATATTTTCAGTACAATCAGTAATGTCCCTTTGTTTGGATACAATTTCTGTACAACTTGTAATGTCCCACTAAAGTGATAATATTTTCAGTACAATCAGTAATGTCCCTCATATGTGGTTACATTTTCAGTTCATTCAGTTATGTTCCCAATTGTGTGGCTATAATTTCAGCACATCCATCCTGACAAATTTACAGATCCATCATTTTTGTTCCCAAGCTGTACTGCACCAAACATTTGATGATGTCACAATTACAAGACTAAAATGGTGGAAACAGGTATCTGTCTTTCCTCAGCTTTATTGCTTATCCTGATAGATCAGTCATTTATTTACAGGGCAAATTATCAAGGGGCTGTAGGTTTGATTACAAGTCTGGGCAAGCACATTAAACCCTTTACCACACAACGAAATTTCAGACTTGTCCAAATTGAAAGCATTTGCAGACAACAAAATAAATGTGACTCGAAAACCGAAATTTGTGTTAAGGGTAGAAAACATTGTGGGAAAAGGAGAAAATGCTGGTTACCAGCATTTTCTCATTTTCCCACAATGTTTTCAAAAGCATTCTTGTTCAGGGTCGTTAAAACTTGGGATTGTGTGATAAAGGGTTAACTCTGTACCACACGACAAAATTTTAGGCTTGTCCAAATTGAAAACACTTGCAGACAACAATTTAAATGGGACTCCATTGATGAAACTTGTCTTTGAAATACATGTAGTTGAAAACAATGTTGGAAAAGAAGAAAATGCTAGCTACCAGCATTGTCTCCTTTTCCAACAGTGTTTTCAAAAGCTTTCTTTCTCAGGGTCATTAAAACTCTGGACTGTGTGGTAAAGGGTTAAGAACTGATGAGTCATGGCGACAGAATGTATTCTTGTCGTACTTCTAAATACTTTTATGACTTTGTTAATATGGGAAAGATGCAATTTGCTTTCAAAGGGTGTTGTGCAAGTGCTGGTCAAAGAAATTTCAGCCACATATGAATAAGTGCTCACTGTTGAAAAAGACTTTAAACATGCACAAACTTACCTTTAGTTTTAAAATTGTATCATGTGGTAAAGGGTTAACCCTTTAACCATAGAATCCCAAGACTAAACAATGCTGAGAAAGAGGCTCTTTGAAAGCAATGTTGGAAAAGGAGAACATTCTGTTAACCACTGTGTCCTCCTTTTCCCAAAAGTAAATCCCACCATTTGAGCCACATTTAATTTGTCATCTGCAGTTAATTTAGATCAGTCCAAAATTTTGTCTTCTGGTTAAAAGTCAGCATGCTTTCACTGTAACAAGTTTGCAGCAGCAGACTTGGGTAGGACACTAGAGCATGAGATCCACCTCTGCTAGGTTATCTGCTTAACCCTTTACCACACAATCCTGAGATTTTACGACCACAAGGAGTAGGACTTTTTAAAACACTGTGGGTAACCAGCATTTTCTCCCTTTTCCACAATGTTTTCTGCTCTTTCAAAGACAAATTTCATAATATGTACTGTAGTGAATTTGTTTTTATGCTATAGCTTCCAGTTTGAAACAGTCTAATATTCTGTTGTTTGGTAAAGAGTTAACTCTTAACCAAACAACAAATTTTTAGACTGGTTACCAGCATTTTCAAAAGCATTCCCTGCCAGGATCATTATACATAGGTATTGTGTGGGAATGTGAGCATGCTAGGACTGCAAAAGCTATGGAAGTTGTGCCAAACTAAGTACAGTTAAAGGAGCATTAAGTGAGATTTTGACCCAAAATTGCCTTTGGGAAAGTAAATATTTTGGCCAGGAAAAATTATAATGATGTGAAGATTAACCCATAGTTTGGAAAAAACAAAGAGTAATCTTGAAAAAAGAATTGCCTCTGATGAGAATAGAACCCACGACCTTCAAAACCAGTTGCCAAGCCCCGTAGCTCAGTTGGTAGCACACAGGACTTGAGAACAGGAGGTTGCTGATTCGATCCCTGGCTTGGCCAATTTCTTTCTGAGGATTGACGATAGTCATTGTGACAGAATTCATTCCTCTCTCACTGCTGACCATTGTTATGTGAGAAAGCAGCCAGTGGCTTGGAAAGAATATTGTGCGGAGTACTGGTAAAAGAAACTCCAGGAAAGCATGGATAGGTGCACTGGCCGCCACGATTTAACTGAAATAACGTTGAAAATAGTGTTAAAAACCATACAATCAATCAAAACCAGTTAGTGACCGTACTGACTGAGGTATGGGGCCAACCACACTTTTATGGTGTACTTATCCCTTGTTATGCAATGATGGTTATACTATAAACTAACAAAAAGAGGAAGAAATTTTACAGTAAAAATAATTTCAAAGCCAACTTTGCAAGCAAATGAAAATTAGCAGTCATTATCAAGCTTTCTATAAAGTTAGCATCACTGATTCAGGTTTAACTGTTACAATTTTAGACCAGTCTAAACTGAAAGCGTTTGCAGACGACAAATGAAATGGGTCACAAATGACTGTATCTGTCTTGGAGATAGTTAAAATATCGTGAGAAAAGAAGAAAATGCTGGTTACCAGCATTTTCTTCTTTTCCCATAATGTTTTCAAAAGCCTTCTTCAGGGTGGTTAAAACTCTGGATTTTATGGTAAAGAGTTAATGCCCCTGTAATCCTTACAGTATTCAGGTAACTCTCCAAGATTCACAAAGATTGATGCAGGAAATGTGGATGGCAAACCATGTTTTGAACTCAAATATGAATTTCCCTGGGGGCTAGAGACGATAGAGAGTATTGTAAATAAAGGTGACTCAGTATCTCTGGAAATACAGGAAAACACCCAAACAAGCTGTTTAGTATGTTTTTTAAATTTTTTCTCCTAAAATTGATGTTGTATCCTTTTTTTTTTTGTCCTGTATAGCAGTTCATGGTTGGGTTGAAAACCTTTTTGGTTGAGCTGAACTCTCCAACCCATGGGATTCAACGATTTTAACTCCTGACCAAACAACTGGTCCAGACTAAAAGCTTGTGCAGATGAAGAATTGAATATGACTTGAGTACTTAAATTTCTTTTTGAAATGTAGAAAACATTGTAGGAAAAGGAAAAAATGCTGGTTATCAGTATTTTCCCCTTTTCACGCAATTTTTGTTAAAATCCTTCTTCCACAGGGTTGTTAAAACTCGGGATTGTGTGGTAAATGGTTAACTGTTGGGTTGAGTCAAGTACGTCAGTCGGTATTGGCCTGAATCGGTTTGAAACCAGGGGGTCACTGGATTGATTACCCAGCGCAGCAATTTTCTTCCACGGATTAATGATAGTCATTGCAATAGGATTTATTTCTCTCTCACCTCTAAACATAGGTGAAATTTAGAGTTAATTAATATAACCAGAAGGCAAAAGTAAAGTTCTAAAAACTCAAATTATTCCATGGGGTGTATTATATGGCCCGCAACATGCGAAATGAGACATTCGGACATCATACAGTAGACTTTCATGAAACAGAAAATCACACAAAAACAGGAACTGTCATCTTGGATTAGTTGCAGACTGCCAAGGCTTATCTGGAACATCACACTTTTATGCATAATATTATGTCAGAAGGCCCCTTATCGTGTGTTGCACGCCATATACATTCATACTGAGGAGGGAAAAATAATATACAAGAAGTCTGTAAAAGTCTGTAACTTCTGAATTGATCTTTAAAAAGATTATGTAAACTGGCTTTGTACGCAAGACTTTTTGCACATGGAATGATTGTGATAGCGCTTCAGTAGAAAAAATTGTTTCCCCAACATTTTCAGTTAACAAGTGGTGGAGTTGACTATTTACCACAATGTATTGAGAGCAACATGTCTATTGATACAGCTGTGATGGTATATCTAGATGATGGTATTGTGGAAAAACCCAGCCTACATGATCAAAATGTCACAAAGCAGGTATGCAAACCTTGGCTCTTTTCCAGTCTCCTTTTATAACAGCCCTGATGAAGAAGGTTTTTGAAAACATCGTAAGAAAAGGAGAAATGGCGATAACCATCATTTTCTTTTTTCCATACAATGTTCTCCTTTCCCCCGAATGTTTTCTGCCCTTTTCATTTGCAAATGTCTTATTCTAGATAAGTCTAAAATTTTGTCATTTGGAAAGAGTATATACATTACATCCAATTAGCAAATACATGTGTTAGCTACTTTACCTCAGTGTACTGAGAGCAGCATGTCAGTTTGATTCATTTGTCATCTGCAAACAAATTTCTCTGTCTTACAGATGACTACTTTTGAAAACAAAAGGGGCAAATGAAAATGCAAGTACAAAATTGCATTAACCCTTTACCTACCACACAATCTGGAGTTTTAATGACCTTTATAATATCACCTTACGGAAACATAATGAGAAAAGGAGAAAATGCATTTTCTCGTTTTCAACAATGTTTTCTGCCCTTTCAATGACGACTCTTGTCATTTTGACCACATTCAATTTGTCGTGTGCAAATGCTTTCAGTTTATACATACTGTACTCCACCTAATTATCACATGAGGGTGCCATGCAAAATGCAAACAGGGCGCTCCTTCATAGGCTCAGGTTTGTCTGTAAAAGGCTTGAAAACATTGTTGGAAATGGAGAAAATGCTGGTTGTTAGAAGGTAGAACCCAGTGTTTCAGCCACATTTGTCATCTGAAAATGCTTTCAGTTTCAACAAAATAGTAAATTTTGTCATATGGGATAGAGTTAACTCTACCAAATGACATTATAGACTTAACGAAATTGAAATCATTTGCAGATGACAAAAAAAATGTGGCTCAAACATTGGAATTTGTCATTGAAAAGGTAGAAAACAATTTGGCAAAAGGAGAAAATGCTGGTTACCAGCATTTTCTCCTTTTCCCAAAATATTTTCAAAAGGCTTCTTTCACAGAGTTGTTAAAACTCGGGATTGTGTGTTAAATAGTTAAACACCAAGCAGACAATTAATTTTTATCTTTTGTAAAAGATTCTACAGTTACATCCAGCACTTGCGCCATTTAAAGTCGTTGTTACACAACATGGTACAAAAGAAAGACAGCTTAATGAGGTTGCTGTGTATATAAGTAGGAAGTTACGATCTGCTGGAATACAGACATTATACTTTAAAGATAACAAGTCAGAGGTTAATCACCAGATATCTAGGTAAGCTTGTACTGTTTTATCCTTTTACCACACAATCTAGCATTTTAACAACCCTGAGAGAGAAGCCTGTTAAAAACATTGTGGGAAAAGGAAAAAAAAAATATGGTAACTAGCATTTTCTCCACACCATTCTGAACCGAATCAAAATCTGATAATTTAAGCCACATTTGATTTGTTGCCAGCATATGATATCAAGTTGGACAATTTTGGTGCAAGATAGATTTCATTTTTGCTGGCCATTTTTCAGAGTTTTTTGTCAAACTAGATCTACCAATATTGTTGAGTAGTATTTGTCATACTTTACAGAAGCAATAGTTTTGCAGATGTCAATTTTGCTGTACATCAGCTTTGCAATATTCTGCCATACTTCAAACATTCATACTCTTAGATTCGTTTTAGCTCACCAGTGCACGAAGTGCTCAAGGTGAGCTTTTGTGATCATGCTATGTCCGGCGTCTGTCGTGCATCGTCCAGGCGTCAACAATTACCTTGTGTGCACTCAGTCATATACTCTTGAATCTTGGTCAAAATATTTGTCTTGATAATATCTTGGACAAGTTTGAAATTGGGTCATGTCTCACTTGACTAAATCTGTGCTCTCTAGAGGCCACATTTGTAGTTGGATACTCATGCAACTTGGTCAGATTGTCTGTCTTGATGATATCTCAGACAAGTTTGATATTGGATCATGATGGCTGAAAAAGTAGGTCACCTGGCCAAATCTTAGGAAAACCTTGGGTGCTCCATAGAGCCACATTTTCAGCCTTATACTGATAAATATTGGTCAGAATGTTTATCTTGTGGATATCTCAGACAAGTTTCAAAGTGGGTCATTTAGGGGCAAAAAGTAGGTCACATAGTAAATTCTTAGATAAACCTTGTGTGCAATCTAGTGGCCACATTTTCAGCCTGATTCTCATGAAACAATATCAGAAAGCTTGCCTTGGTATCTTGGACAATTGTCAAAGTGGGTCACATCTGGTCAAAAAGTAGGTTACTGGACCAAATCCTAGAAAAACCTTGTGTGCACCGTGGAGTCCATATTTTCAGTCTGATACTCATGAAAGTTGGTCAGAATGTTTGTTTTAATGATATCTTGGACAAGTTTGGAATTAAGTCACATTGGTTTAAAAAGTAGGTCACTTACACTCATGTGTTTGGTTTAAAAAGTAGGTCACTTACACTCATGTGTTTCATCAAAACCAGGATCTCTTCAGCTTTATCAACTGTAGATGACTTTACTCAGATGAGCGCTTTAGGGCCAATGGCCCTCTTGTTTTGATGTATAATATCCTATACCTACCCTACACAAGAATAAAAGGAAAACAAGGGAATGCTTTGGGATGTGTAACAAAATTGTTGATGCACAGAAAAAATGGCACCTGTATGCTGTATGGTAACCAGAGGTTTCTTTTTCCACAATATTTTACAAAAAACCGTCCTCCATGGGACATAAAGACACATTTGTAAAGGGGTTAATTGCTAACCTTTTATCAACCCTAAGAAAAAAAACTTTTTAAAACATTGTGGGAAAAGGATGAAATGCTGGTAACCAGCATGTTTTCCCTTTCCCACAATGTTTTCTACTCTATTAAAGGCAAGTCTAATTATTTGAACCCCTTTTGATCTGTTGTCTGTAATTGCTTTGAATTTGGACAAGTCTAAAATTGTGCCATGTGGTAAAAGCTTAAGCCACTGATTGTGACAGTTTTGCATGTTTCAACAGGAATGATAGAATTGGTGTACCATTTACAGTCATCGTGACAGACCACACCCTGCAGACAGGTGCTATAGAATTGCACAATAGGGACACTACTATACACGTAAGTTATCTTCAAACAGCAAGAGAGCCAATTAAAAAACTAGAGGCCCTTGAGGGCCTGAAATCACTCTACTGGCAGTGATTTTGCCTTTTTTTCTAGCATACAATATGAATTCACGATGCAAAAAGGTTAAGACAACCCCCCCCCCCCCCCCAAAAAAAAAAAAAATTAAAAAAAAAGGTGTTGTTGCAAGTGGGCTTGAACCCACTAAGAATGCACAAGTGGGCATGTTGAATTGAACAGATAGTGGGAAAAAATTGAAGTACAGTTTCTCAAGACCAACTGTTTGGAATCCAGCCAAATTAATATTGTTTCAGTACTCATTGTATTAAACAATCCCTGCAAATTTCCAAGAAATGTGACTGATGACGTGGACTGTGTTGAGTAAACAATACTAAGTCTTCAGATGGCTGCTTTTCCTAAACTGATTGCTAGATTTTCTTCATTTTAAATAGAATTCAATCCCTTGATGATACAAATAATCTTTGCAAGTTTCAAAAGAATTGGATCTACAAAGCAACTGTGCAAGGTTCATGAAAATTTGCTACAAATGCCGAGTCCTTGTAGCATAACCAAGAAATGTAAATTTTCATATTTAAATGGCTACTTTTCCCATACTGATTGTCAAATTTTTGTCAAAATCAATACGGTTCAAGCTTTTGATGATACACAGCAAATCCGCAAGTTTTATGAAAATTCAGTTTCAAAAACTGACCTTATCGTGTAAACAAGAAAAGTAAATTTTGAACTTTAAATGGCTACTTTTCCCATACTGATAGTTAGTTTTTAATCAAAATCAGTAAGGTTAAAGCTTTTGATGAGATACACAAACTGTGCAAGTTTTACAAAAGTCCAACCACAAATGTAGACTAAAACACATAAACAATAAAAGGAAACTTTGACCTTTAAATGGCTACTTTTCCCATACTTATTGTCAGATTTTTTTCAAAATCAATAGGGTTCAAGCTATTTTTGAGATAAACAGACTGTGCAAGTTTCACAAAAATCAGACCACACTGCAGACTTTATTGTGTAAACAAGAAATTGAAATGTTACTTTAAATGACTACTTTTCCCACACTGATTGTCAGATGTTGTTCAAAATCAATAGGGTTCAAGCTACTGATGAGATAAACAAACAGTGCAAGTTTCACAAAAATCCAACCACAACTGCAGACTTAATGGTGTAAACAAGAAATTGAAATGTTAAACTTTAAATGGCTACTTTTCCAACATTGATTGTCAGGGTTTTTTTTTTAAAAATCAATAGGGTTCAAGCTATTGATGAGATAAACAAACTTGGCAAGTTTCACGAATATCCGACCACAAATGTAGACTAAAACATAAAACACATAAACAAGAAATTGAAATTTTGAACTTTAAATGGCTACTTTTCCCATACATATTGTCAGATTTTTTTCAAAATCAATAGGGTTCAAGCTATTGATGAGATAATCAAACTGTGGAAGTTTCATGAAAATCTGACCACAAATGCAGACTTTGTCGCGTAAAGAAGAAAAAGACCAACAGACAGACTGACGGAAACCACGCCATGACATAAATTCTGCTGGCTGACTTTCAATGAGGGAAAAAACATTCAGTTGTACTTTCAAGGCTGCCATTGGCAGGAATTTTTTAGCACTGTTGCTGTGCAGTCTGATCTTGATTGACATCAGCTGCAGACAGTAATTTTTTGTGGTACAGTATAAACTGTTTATAAGGTTGTTTCATATGCAGTATAGGGTTTCATTTCAGAGACAAGCAGTTCATAACTTTTTGAGGGCTTTGTTATTTTTGTAAAGTATTTTTCAGGAAACCTTGGCCATTAACAAGCTGGAAGAATATGTTCTACAACATTTGAAATTTGAAGGCTGATGTTTGTCACAAGCTACCTATACAAGTACCTTGCAACTTTCTCATACAGGGAGTTCATCGCAAACTGGGAAAGGAATAAGAAGTTCCTCCACAGTATTGAGAGTAGCAGATTTAACTCTGCCAGGAATAGAAATGTACAGTCAACCATGTTGAAAGCATTTGCAGACTGAGTAACATACAGAAAAGCTAGTTTTACAGAGTATTGTGGGATTGACAGAATGGTATTTTATGCCACTTTCAACATTATTTCAGTCATTTCATGGCTACAGCTCACATATTCATATAATATCCTGGGTTTCACCAGCACTAAGCTCTGTCCATTTCCCAAAGAATTGCATTCTTTCAAATATTTGTCACATATGTGTCATTTTGAAATAAAACATTCATGAGTATGGAAGCAATTGCTTAATTCAGGTTATTGTTGTTCCTTTTTCCCCACAATTCTCTGTAAAACTACATGTAAATTGTCTACGTGTAATTTTCTGTTTATGATGTAATATGTATGATATTATAAAATTGTTGTTGACTATCACATTAAAACGATAATGACAGCAACAGATCTGAAGCTCATTAACAAACATCCACAGACGCAGCCCTACAAAACAAGATGTTTTCAACAAGTATATTGGAATCGGCCTATCTGTCTACGCACATAGGATTAGTTTGGCCATAAACTCTTCCATAAGTTTGTTATTGTATGGAAACTTTTTACTATTATTAAACAATAACTGAAGATGTGCAACAGGCAATTTTTGCCCGTATGCAGTGATGAATTGTCTCCTCTTGACCTTTTTTTTTTTTTTTTGCGGGGGGTGGGGAGGTTTAATGCATATTGCTTTAAACATCCAAGTCTTCTCTGTCTATTTGCATTTTCTCCTCTTCTCACAATGTTTTCAGGGGGCTTGTTTAACCCTTTACCACACAATCCCGACCTTTAACGACCCTGAGAAAGAAGCCTTTTGAAAACATTGTTGGAAAAGGAGAAAATGCTGGTAACCAGCATTTTCTCCTTTTCCCACAATGTTTTCTACCCTTCCCAAAACAAACTTCAGTGTTTTGGTAACATTTATTTTGCCGTCTGCAAATGCTTTCAATTTGGACCAGTATAAAATTTTGTCGTTTGGTAAAGAGTTAAGGCTGTAAGAATTTTGTGATTGCTTGTGAAAGGTTGACTTGTACAAGTTATATTATGGAGAAAAAGTTGAAGGAGAGGAAAATTGCGTTATTGCAAGTTTTTTTCTGGGAGAAGAAGCAGCTGCTTTCAAACAAGCAGTTGCTCTGTGCCTTGCAAGAACTTAATTCTCAGTCTTCACAAAGTAACCCTTGACAGAAAAGAAGTTAACACTACTATTCCATTTCAGCATGATTTATTTGAAAAACATGCATTCTTTGCATTATTATGTACAAATGAAAAAATAATACATGAATTTCATGCATATGAATGACACGTATTATCAAGACTGCAATTACATAAAATGATAATTGACAAAAACAAGCAGGCAAACACAGTATGAGGTTCAATTCTTAAAAGAATGGTATATTCATGTTTTGAACTGGAATAATTTTTTGGAGATGCCAGGTGCAGCCATGGAAAATATTATTTGATAAAAGTTATTCCCTTTTAGTCCCCTTCCAGAATGCAGGATATTACATGTATTTCAAATTTACTTACTACCTCTACGTGATATTGAAGAATAAAACATGATCCTAATGATTGTATTTCTGTGACAATTTGCCACAATGTTGGTTTAAACTTGCATCTCATGACACGACATGGGATATGCCAATAGCTTTTGGGGACAGCATAAATCAAGATCAGACTGCAAAGAACTATACTGTCCACCTGTTCAGTCAATTTTTTAAGACAAAAATCTTTCTGAATTTCAGCAGATTGTAATTTCAGTTGTAGAAAGTGGTAGAGTTTATATATTTAGTGCTGAAAGATTTAACCATCTTACATGCGTCTAAAATATGACTGTAAACTAGATTTTCATTCAAATAGTAGTTGATTCTACTTCTAAATTTGCAACAGACTAAGACAGTTTTGAAAACGTTTGAAAATATAAATAAACAGTCTAACAACCTGAAGTTAGATTGGCTTGAAGTCCATGTAAAAACATTGTGTCAAAAGGAGAAATTGCTTGTTAGGGCAAATTCTTTTTTTTGCCATAATGTTTCCAAATGTTGTTTTATGCATGCTGAAAAGCAGGAGGTAATGAGTGTAACATACAAGGAGAGGAAAAAAAAAAAGCTTTTAGACTAGAACTTAAAACTTACAATAATTTTCAGGAATCACTTTACCTATCATGTGGACCGAGTTTTCCCTGACCCCTTGTTTCTTTTAATTTGGGACCCCAATTTTTTTAATTGCCCCAAAATTTATGTTTGCCTTTTTTTTTTTATTTGAAGGGAGTCAAATGATCCTGTATGACAAGGTGCGGGGAAAACACTATAAATCTACAGTTATCTATATAATAAATGTTCATTCCTTTTGTGTAGACCAACACTGCTATTGGTTTACATATGGACAAAGCTACAAATATACGTATCTGTAATAAAGCTATAATTGATATGTTGAATGAAGCAACACATAGAATACTTGTCCATGGTATTTAATTTCTAATACTTATCTGAACAACAGATCTGCCTTTCTCCAACACTTACTTACTGCATTGTAGTAACCAAGATGGAAAGTTTTGCTAGCTACGGTACTTTGTATCTTTTCTATCTGCCATTTTTTATTGTATTTCAGATCAGTACTCACAAAGAATTTTGTCCAAAGCCAGAATCCAGACTTCCAACTCATTAATTACTAACCTAGCTTCAACATTTTAAGAGCGCAGGAGGAGGAAAAGGCAAAACACAAAAAAGCTGCATTTAAACTTTACAAGGTCCAAGGCAAGCAAAATGAATGACTACTCATTTATCAAGAATATACACGTATAAATTATAAAAACCTACCTAACATGCCAATCAATGTTTAAATGAACTCTTTCCCTTATTAACCGTTTAAGTGACACATATTGGTGTATTTGCTGACAGTTTAGATAATAATCGGGGCAAGATTAGCCAACCATTCTAAATGCAATAGGCAGTCAAACTGTGCTACAGTCCAATACATGTATTGGACTAAAAATGCCATTTAGAATGGTTGGTAAATGTGAGCCCAGACAGATTAGAGCTTTCACTGTATGCTTCAAAGGTAGATATTTTGGCTGATAAGTCTTGAAGATGCAGCACTCAACTTTGTAGAAAATATCTAAAAAACTCAACCTAGAGCTTAAAATATGACCAGGTAAGAATACATGAAATGTTTTTCACTACAAAAAAGTGCCCTTGAGATTGTCTACAAGGGAAAGAGTTGGATCATGTTGAAAATAGTATCACACACACATACTTCTACACTACTATTTACAAATGTTACATCTTTATGCCATCCTGAATCTGCATTTTGGCAAACCTGCTATCAAATTGTATCAAATTACTTTCTGTGAGAAGGAACTGGCATACACACTGGTCTTTAGATTAATCATCAAGCAATGCTTTCTGCTGAAGCTACTTTTCACATATCAAAGAGAAAGTATGTCTTCAGACAGTAAATTGACTCAATCAAATTGAAAGTTTCTGCAAACTACAAATTTAATGGTGGCTCCAAGTGATGGTATATGTCTTGAGTAATGAGAAGAAGACATTGGGGTAAAAGGAGGAATTGCATTTTACCAGAATTTTCTCCATTTCCCACAATGTTTTCAAAAGCCCTTTGCATTCGGGCCGTTAATGAAAGAAAGTGTGGCAAAGGGTTAACCACTTTTATCCTTGTTTCTCTCGAGTAAAAAGCACTCTGTGCAGTTCTCTCATGCTGTCAAAAAACTCAATTGACAGCAAGAATTCACTGTGGCATTCCTTTCTGGCTGGTTTTGTTAACTTCTTCAATATATAAAGACAAAAAAAAAAAAAAAACCAACACGAACTCAAAAAAAATACACACATGGCAACAAAGTTAAAACAACCTTTATAAGCATGTTTTTTCATATGTTGTGAATTTAATCGTAGGACATTTTACTCTATGTTTGACTGCAGCACTTTATTGACTGAAATTTCTACTTCACATTTCAACAACAGTTTTATGATGAATTTTCAAAAGATTACAGAACGATTATCTCATTGTGTTATGACTAGCAAATCGCAGATGAGGGCAAATGAGACAAGCCAAACAAGCAAAAGTGCCTGACTGGTAACCAGCATTTTCTCCTTTTCCCACAATGATATCTCCTCTATCAAAGACTAAGTCAGCCATTTAAGTCATCTTTAATTTTTCGTCTGGTGACGCTTTAAATTTGGACAAGTCTAAAATTTTGTTATCTGGTAAAGAGTTAAAGCTGACAAACAGATGGAGACATCCAGCAATTTCAATAGAAATGCTTCAGCCTCTGCTGACATGCCTACATAAGCACCCAAACATTGTACCCAAAGCCTTTCCCTTTTGAATTTAACTCTTTCCCATACAATTCCAAGTTTCAACAACCCTAAGAAAGAAGCTGTTTTTGATAACATTGTGGGAAAAGGTAATAATGCTGGTAACCAGTCTTGTTCAAGGACAAATGCTATCATTTGGAAAGTATTTGCAATTCCTTCAACATGGACAAGTCTAAAATTGCAACATGTAGTAAAGGGTTAAGGGGGGGCTTTAAATATGCAAGTCGTAACAATAACCGAAAGAAAAAGTTTTCTGCATTTCAAACAAGTTCACATTCAACCCATTTAAAAGAATTTCACACTTGTTTTATATGTATGAACAAGTCTATAAATTTACCTTAAATTCTACATATCAAGTGCAACCTTGCTATTCTTTCTTTTGTCCACCATGCCACCTTAATTTTCATTAATCCTTAAAGAGCCAAACAGACCTAAGAACCATTTTAAGTCCAAAGTCCGACCCATATAAGCACAGTTTTACATTTGCTTTGTCTATAGTGTTTCAGCAATGTGGACAGCGTAGATTAAAGATAAGACTCGACTTATTTTGCTGTCTGATCTTGATCTACACTGGCAATTGTTGTCATGAAAGGCGCATTAAGGGTTAAAAATCAAATGATACAATTTTCACTGTCCGCTTCCTTTGTTAAACATGTTCAATTCAGGATCACAAGGGCTAACAAATTCACCAAATACATGCAGAAGTCTTAATTTTAACAAGCTGTCTATGCAGGTAAACTTATCTTCTTTCCTTTTAAAACTGAAATAAGAAATAATAACAAAAACATATTAAGTGAAAATCTCATTTAAATCCGAATATGACAGAAAGCAAGTGTTTAGTCTGGTTGATAAATTTAGTTCTTTTTTTTTTTTTTTATTGTAAAACCACTCAAACTTTACTTTGAGGTTAGCCTTTACCAAAAATTCCATATGCAAGATAGTTTTAGAAAACATTTTGGAGAAAATGCTGGTAAACAGCAATTTTCTCCTTTTCCCACAAGGTTTTCTGTCCTTCCAAAGACAAATCCTATCACCTCAATGACATTAAATGCAATCATCTGCAAATACTCTACAGTTGAACAAGGGTAAAATTTTGTTGCCTGGTAAAGAGTTATAAGTACAGACCTTATCATGCTTTATAGAGATGTAAATAGTTTTTGGAGATATGTACTGCAGCAGTCCTGTCAAGTTGACAAGAGCACTGCATGCCGATGCCAACCATCTGCTGCACTCGCTTTTTAGGTGAAAACTCAAGTTGATAAAAGGGTATAACTCTGTCAAAATTATCTGTTGGGTTACCTTCCTTTACCCTTTTGGTATATAAAAATTAATAAACCAAGTTCAAGGTAAATAACTTCTCTGATGATCGAGATGTCAAAAAATCTCTGATGACGGAAATATCATAAAAATGTGTAAGTTTTTGCACAATCAAAATACCCTGACCTTTTCCTCAAAACAAGAGCTAAAAAGAGACCTTCACAACACATTTCCCATATACAAATAGATGGCTCTAGTTTACACAGGTAAAAGAAGTATTTGGAATTTTCAAGCATTCTTTTTAATGTTTCTTTTGACTGAATTGATATCTGAACTTTTTCAAAAGTTCTTCAGCTATGCGAAACTGGTCATGGGTTTAAATCTGTCATTTCTGCACAAGTCCAGTTTACAGTATTTCCATGCTCATATAATGCATTGTTTGACCTTAACCACAGGTTCCAACCCTATTTCAGTTACAAATGAATTGCAGTGACCTGTGCACCTATCCATACTTTTTTCTTTAATCTACTTCAAACAACATTCTTTCCAAGGCACTGGCTGTTTTCTCACTAAAACACAACAGACATTCAGCTGTGCCTTCAAATAAAAGATCATAGTATAAAATGCAATATTACCTTTAGTTATATATAAGTAGAAGAAATCACAGTAGAGTATTGTTTGCACACATCCAGCCACTACAGCTATCAGGTCAAAGAACCCATCAAAGTAGTATCTATAAATCCAGTTTAGAAGGTAGAGAGCTCTGTATGAACCAAGAGCAAACAGATAATGACTTGTGATGGTCTCAGCTTCGCCGGTTTTGCTCACCATAAACAACTGCGGTAAGATTGCTACTGACTCCAAATAGATTGAAAATGTCCAGAGGATCTAAAAGAGAAAGTTTTAACTCTTGTTTGTGCTTATATAAATGAAATGGACATTCTCAGTCAATACGAAAGATGCTGATAATGATATTTCAAGGCTGTTTATCTGGCAGGTAGCAGACAAAGTAGACGAGTAGATGCAAAATCGGACTGCATGTTCAGTGCAGTCTGATCTTGATCTACACTGCCTGCAAAAGCAATTGAAGCCAAGTTTTTGCCTGAATGGTTAATAGGTATCTTTCATAACATTCAACTGTTTACTGGGATAAATTTAAAAGCAATCAATACAAGAGACATCATTACAGACAGACAAAACAAAACAGATACAGGTGAAATTCTGGAGTTCAGTGTGCAACTCCAAATCGTTCCTTCACTAAACCTGGTGTTGTGAAATTTACTATGCAATTAAAGTTTACAATTTTCAACATTCATATTTATAAACCAGGTATCACAATATCCCATGGGCCAGGGAGATGACTTTTGTATTAAAATCTTTGAGCTAGTGGACCAGTATTTGAGTACGAGATAAAATGTATGTTAAATTGAAGAACCATATTTGAAATGAACACTATCGATGTAGGATATGGGCTAAGAAAGCTCTTAGACAACTTTTTCTTTCTAAACTGTGGCTAGGCAGTGGAGCATGAGCCAAATGTTAATGTTTTCAATAATCTCTTCTCTATACTACCCTACAGGTTTAAATGAAAGAAAGTGTCATACATTTGTCCTCCGTTAAGCAGCATTAAACAACCTTTGAACATTTGTTAAATGCTGCTACGCATGATAAAACCATCTTAGAGAAAAACAATTTTTTATCAAGATAGAAGTAAATGTACCTCCAGCGGTGAAAATTCATGGTTGACAAGGAACGCTAGACCCCCAACAGGCACAACGAGAAATTCAATTCGGAAAGTATCATGGTTGGAGTCATAAGTGGCTTTGAAGTGTTGGTACATAAAGTACACCGTGACGTAGGACGACACAATGAAAAATATTTTCATTGAGGTATTGTATACTGATATAAATGATGTGAACAGATCAAGGTAACGAGTGGTAAACACTACGGCGAACAGGATTTGACTTTTCCCCGATATGCCTGAAAGTAAATAAAAGATAGTATCATTATAAGAAATGGCAAACCCTTCAACCATTACAGCACGAAAAAACGACTAAGAAACACATACACTATTCAGTCTAGAAGTAAGACCAAAATACTTGCAACTCTGATATTACTCTTATACAGAATGCCCAAGCTTAGCAGTGTACAGTGTAGACAGTCTGACTAAAGATCAGACTGCAATGCATGTTATGTACAGTCTGATCTATAATAGCCCAAAAGGCAACTTAAGCTGTTGAAGTTGCTTAGATCACGATCAGACAGCACAGACCCTGTAATCTCATTTCTGATATAAACTGCATAGAGCCTGCAATCTCATCTATGATCTAAACTGTCAGCTTCACTGTTCTAAATAATGTAGGAACTGTCTCTTAGTTTATGATAGAATTGTAATTATCACAAGTCTGATTCTTCTAGTTGGTAGTGAGTGTTAACCCTTAACAAGACAGCAAAACTTTAGACCTACCCATTATGAGAACATTTAAAGATAACAAATTAAATGCGGAAAAAATGATGGGACTGGTCTTTGAAGGGGGTAGACAACATTGTCGGGCGAGGAAAAAGTGCTGATAATCATCCTCCTTTTTGCACATTGTTTCAAAAGCCTTTTTCTTCAGGGTCATTTAAACATGACTGTTTGGTATTGGGTTAAGTTACTGTCACCTGCAAAACATTTTTAAGTCTTGCAGAAGAACCTTTGAAAAGTGTTTGTCACAAGTAGTTATGCAAGTCAATAGTCACTTTCATTTTGATTAGTAAGTCCCTTGAAACTTTACTACACAAGCCCAACTTTTAACGAACCCTGAGAAAGAAGCCTTTAGAAAACATTGTGGGAAAAGGAGAAAATGCTAGTAACCAGCATTTTTTTCTTTCCAACAATGTTTTCTACTCTTCTCAAAACAAATTTCAGTTTTGAAGTCAAAATTATTTTGTAGTTTACTAATAGCAATGGTAATGTTTTCAGTTTGGACTATTCCAAAATTTTGTAGTTTGGTATAAACTTAAAACTTTTGGAAACGAAAATGAAAGGCATTACTGCTCTTCTGCATAGCCCGAAAATGATCTGAAATATGTACATGAATGCTAATACTTCTTACTTCGTCAGTGAATATAAGACAGTTCATTCGGAACAATCATATCCCTTCCACGGCAATTCATAACAAAACAGAGTGGTGTTGAGTCTGAATGGTTTTACTCATAAATAGGCAAGTTTTGAACAATTTTCCTTTTTCAGTCAAGAAATCATTTATTTATTTTATGTTCTGATGTATATTTTATTGAACAAGCTCGGTTAAATATTTCAGAATTTGCTGTTCAAACAGCCACAAAATTCACTGTCAGAGTTTGCTAAAGGAATCTATAAAGGAACCGGTAAGACTACGTAGGATTGAATTCCCTATTATCGTGGTACTAAAACATTCCACTGTGTGAAGAAAAATTAGTGTCTTGCCTGCTGTTTTTCTGTTGCAAAAATCATGCGATTTTCTACGATAGCTGATTTTCCTTTTGTCAGTTAACGATTTTAAATCAAGGCAAAGCAGGGGACAGCATTTGCCAACTTTTAAAAAGGCTTACTTCCGGTATTATCGTGGCAGAGATGAGGCCCTGGAAGATTTACATGCTCGCCCTATTTATATTCAAAACTTTGACAAATGAAAATCAAGTTATTTTCAAAGTGTTGACATGATTTTATCAAGAATTTTGAGCAACATATATAAATAAATTCTCCCTGTCATTTTGTAAGCGAGGTTTTACTTTGCGCACCTGTAAAAAATGGAGGGAAAAACGACGTCTACAGATCTTTGATTAAAATAGCATCAAATACCCCATTTTGGACCTCTTTTGTGGATAAAAAAAAAAAGTAAATATATAGTTTCTAGAGTGTTCTTTCATTTCAATAGATCAGGGAACTTAATTTAAAAAAATGTAGTGCTTTGAGAAGAAGATTTTTATAATTAGTGAGTCAAAAATTTTGTCAGGACTTCTTATTTTCATTACCATATTTGGAAAGCGGTGACGTCATCATTTAATAGTCGTCTGAAATTTACTTTACCGTTTGATAAACTTCAGTGACAGGAAAACAAATTTTACAGGACTGTTATAATGATATTGATTTTGTTATGCCGAGAAGATCACCAACTTCATCTAAGGGATGGAGTGATTTTGCAAAGAGCCAAGTTTTCTTACTATTCGGATGAAAACTCGATTTTACCTACCATTTTCGGAAAATTTACCGAAGTAAATTTGCAAAGTCTGCTGACTGTATCTGACCTACAAATGCTCATGTGAGGACATCCTCAAGGAGGCGCATTTCAGCCTCACTTTCGGAAATTGTAAATACCATGATATTGAAGAACCCACGATAATACTGGAAGCGACTATACACGATGAATGTCAAAATGAAAAATAACATACGTAGGCGCTTATAAATAGGACTATTTCTTTTCCTGCCATGAGTTAGTTAACAATTTGGCTGCATTACATACAAGAACCATTTACGTTTTAAGAATATCAAAACTGTCTAGAGAGACTTACTCATTTTCTTACCATATACGCACAAAAGAGCTCAGAGCGATAACAATCGGACTGGCGATAATGTTTCCAAGTCCATGGTTAAAATTGCCCTCCACGTCTTTGCTTCTAAGATGCTGCTGCATGCAATACTGTGTTTTGTAAACATCGTTGATATCTTTAAACTAATCAGGGCTAGGAACAGCCTGCTGACAGACAACAGAATACAACAGCAAAAGTAATACCAATTGTGTTTCGTGGGTGGGATAGCAATTCGCCGGTATTCGAAAATGTCGAACTGATATCTAAGCAAATTATCTAAAAGTCAGAGAACGAAACCTACCTGCAACTGATCTCGTTTTCCACATTTTCATCAAAAGCAGTAAAATTGCCAGTAAATGGCTCATATCTCCACAGAGTCTGAAAATATTCATTTTTGTCTGTTTGTTGTTATTAGTTCCACGTACAACTGAGTTGACTGCAGACGTGGCGCGCAAGGAACTGTGGGATTTGTAGGGGAAGTAACTCACACGGAAGCTTAGATGATATAATGTGCAACGTGTTACAATATATATCGTAATATTGATACACACCTGATCGGCTTCTCTTTACAGTGTGATTGAGAAATTTCTAGTTTTTGTGACTCCAGTTATCCTTATCTTGTTATCCACATATTACCCCTATTACAGTATTCTATTTGATAAATCCATCTAGCGGTGTTTCGAATGTCGTCTATTTTAGCCTGTCTTTAGATCTAGTTCATTGTTGTTGGCCTTTCCTGAAGTAGTCAGTTCTTTCCCGAATTTGCTTTTGAATGCTATGTACACGGTACACACAGAAAAGTGCTTTGGATGCAATGAAGAGCTACACGTCTAGAAACATGGGACGCAACCCTTAAATGAATGTTTTTGGTTTTGTACGAGTTATTTCCCTTAGATGGGGGGGGAAGGCCGGGCGGGAGGAGAGAGAGAGAAGAAATACAATGCAATCGGTTTAGAAGTTCAATAGTAAGATGGTAATTGAACTGCTGAGGTCCCATGCCCTACTGTCCTGTGTGAACATCTTCCATGTGTGCTGTAGAGATTCACATTTTACAACATATCAAAAAGGAGCCTGAACCCATACTTTTGGGAACTAACCCTTTACCAGACAACAGACTTTTCTGGCAAAGAACATAGTGAACAAAGGAGAAAACAACTGACTATTTAGTATAGGGTACAATGGGTCAACTGATTGTCTACAAAGAACACAGGGGAGGTTACTGAATAACAACAAGTGAAGGTTGATGATAATTTTTTAATGACTTTTTCTTTACTTAGTATCTTCCTGTATGTATTTTATGACTGTACAGTTTTCTAATGGATAATGAAGGAAAAAACATGCATCTGATCTTTAACCTTTACCAAGCAATAACATTTTAGAATTGTCCAATATGTAAGCATTTCCAGATGATAAATTAAATTTGGTTATGCTGATAAAATTTGTCTTCTCATGGCCAAAAAATGAACAAGAGCACCGCATGCAGGTGCCAACACAGGGCTGTGGGGCCTTGATTTTCAGTCAAAAAAGGTGCATAACTCTGCCAAAAACATTTTGATGGTTATATGACCTTGTTGTATAGGTTCCCCTTTTGATCATTTACAACTTGTCCAAGTTTGAAGCAAACATCTTTAGTAGTAACAGCGATATAAAATGTCAAAATTTTCGCAGACATGCATACAATGCCAGGGCTGCAACAATACCTTCATGTTACCTTTGAAAATAGCTGAACTAAAACTGCTAGTTACCAGCAGCTGATTAACAGCATTTTCTCCATCTCCAGCAATTTTTTTCTAAACTTTTTTTCCCCAAGGTCATTTACACTTTGCATTGTTTGGTAAAGGCTTAAACTTTATTGATTATCATACAGACCAATAGCTCAGTGACTATGAAAACACATTTACCCTTTTCCTAACAATCCCGGCTTTTAACAACCCTGGGAAAAAAAGGTTTTTGAAAACACTGTGGTAACTAGCATATTCTCCTTTTCCTACAATGTTTTCTATTGCCTCACAGACAGATCTCACCATTTGAGCAATATCTAAATTGTCGTCTGCAAATGCTTTCAATTTGGACCAACCTACAATATTGTTGTTCAGTGCAGTCTTAAAAATCAGCAAGTTGCTATGTCTCTACAATTCAAATTGATCTATTGGACCTTTACCCACTAGTTCCTTGTTTAACCGAACCAAAGAAAAGACTTTTGAAAACATTGTGGGAAAAAGAGAGAAAAAATTGCTGGTTGCAAGTATTTTCTCCTTTTCCCACAATGTTTTCAAAAGCTGTCTTACTCGGGGTCTGTGAAACTCAGGATTGCACTGTAGAGAGATAAATCAAAGACAGATATGCCAGCCATTAGAATAAATAAATACTTTATTCCTTTTGTCTGTACGCCCAGACAAAAATTCCTGATTCATTCAAATTCTGTTCTTCAGATACCATTAAGTTACAATTAAAAATTCAGCAAAAAAATTAACAAAGGTATTGTGATGAAATGAAGACGCTAATCACAATATCTATTTTCTCCATTTCTCACCATGTTTTAAAGAATCGTTTGTAGCATATGGATCTAAGTGCATCTAAATTTATGAGGTATGGGCTAAATACGAAGGCCTTAGCCTATTACCAGATGAAAAAAAAATTTATTGTCCAAACTGAGAAGATTTACAGATGACATTTCAATTGTAGCTGAAATCAAGGAATTGTCTTTAATAAGGTAGAAAACATTGTTGGAAAAGGAGAAAATGCTGACAGCCAGCATTTTCTCCATTTCAAAAATATTTTCAAATGCCTAATTTCTCTTGGCTGTTGAAACATGGGTAATATTCAAGAATTTGGTAAAGGGTTAAACATGTTACAGTTACTGTCATAAAAAATTGGTTCAACAATAACCGTGCGATGTCTAATGTATCCTTATAACTGAAAGAAAATCTTTAGTTTACTCTTTACCAAACAAAAGAATTTCAGACTTGTCCAAACTTAAAACATTTTGCAGACAAAAAATTAATGTGGATGAAAAGATGTGTCTGAAAGGGTAGAAAACATTGTGGAAAAAGGAGAAAATGCTGGTTACCTGCATTTTCTCCTTTTCCCACAATGTTTTCAAAAGCCTTCTTTCTTCAAAGTCTTCAAAACTCAGACTGTTTGGTTAACGGTTAACCCTTTACCAAACAATCCCGGGTTTTAACACCCCAAAGAAAAAGCTTTGAAACCAGCATTTTCTCCTTTCCCACAATGCTTTCTAACATTTCATAAAGAAATCCAGTTATTACAGAAATATGTAATTGTCATCTGCAAATGTTTTCAATTTGGATGAGCCAAAGCTTTTTTCATTTGGTAAAGGGTTAAACATGCATGATATTTACAATTTTATTTTATATTACAAACTATATACAGAAACGGATCAATCAGCATGAAAATAAAATACATAACTGATAAATTTGTGAACAACTAAATACGAAAATAATTCATCTGTTTACTTTATACATGAACAATGAATAGATTTAGCATAAAATCTACACATAAAAACACAGTAACAAAATTGACAGCACTGCATGATGGTGCCAGTGCTTGGCTTCTGATGCGTTTTCAGTAAAACCTTAACCCTTTCCCAAACAACAAAATTTTGGACTAGAACAAATCGAAAACATTTGCAGACGACAAATTAAATGTAGCTCAAATGATGATTCCTGTCTTTGATAGGGTAGAAAACATTGTGGGAAAAGGAGAAAATGCTGGTTACCGGCTTTTTCTCCTTTTCTCATGATGTTTTGAAAAGCTTTCTTTCTCAGGGTCATTGAAAGTAGGGATCGTGTGGTAAAGGGTTAAGCCGAAAAAAAGGTCCATAACTGTAAAAAACGTTTTGATCATGGATTCCCCTTTTGACAGTTTAGAATTTGCTTGAGTTTTGGTTAAATATCTTACAAAATGACAAGAGATATAGGGCAATGTCAAAGATTTTGCATGGCGACCACACAGACAACAGGGGTATGACAGTGCCTCAACATATTCTTCGATATAAACCAAGCTAATAATTTGTGTCATCAATTGGCATTAAATAACTTTTGACAAGTAACAGATTAGACAGAGCTACCAGTTTCTGTAATTTGTAGTCCTATGTAGTCAGCCATTTTTGCACATTTTTCTTTGATTGGTTTAACCCTTTACCACACAATCCCGAGTGTTGACAACCCTGAAGAAAACGCCTTTTGAAAACATTGCGGGAAAAGGAGAAAATGCTGGTAACCAGCATTTTCTCCATTTCCCACAATGTTTTCTACCCATCCCAAAACAAATTCAATTTTTCAGTCATTCATCAATTTTGTCATCTGCAAATGCTTTCAATCTGGACGCGTCTACAATTTTGTCGTTTGGTAAAGAGTAAATGAACTTGAGTTACAATACACACTTAGGGATTTACCATAGATACTCCAATAGGCGTTGTTAAATCTAATAATTGTTTGGTAAAAGGTTATTTACTATAGATAAGGGCTTAACTACCTTCTAGAAATGGACGAATCAAATGAATTTTTCTAGAAAGATTAGTATTGACATCTAATAGCTCTGTTTAGTGAGCTACTTTCTTTTGAAGATTGGCAACTGATGTCTTACAGCAATTGAAAATCTGTGATATTCAACAATTCTTTTGTAACAATTCATTATTCTCAATAGTGGATTATCTAACACTAACCATGTATGTCTTTCAGCAAAATATGGGAAAAGCCTATAAAAAAAGGAGCATTAGCCATACCAAGCAATGTCACCTTTTAGCAAAATCTTTTAAAAAGCTATCTACTGAGGCTGGCTGATAAAACCTGATATCAACAATAATTTTTTAGTGTAAAATGGGGCCTCTGGTCTATTTGAGCAAATTATCTATTTGCCATAGTGTTTATGACAGTTGTCTGTTAATGTGTGGTCAAGGTCAGATAAAAAACCTATCACAACAAGAAATGATATTAATGCAACTGAAACTGTGATGACAACTACATGTACATAGTTCTGCTTGAGCAATATTGATTCACTCTCTGAAAACTACCCTTGCCACCAAAGAACTAAAAACATTGTACAGATTTCAAGTGTGCAGTTTGAACTGTTACTGAACAATCCTGTCTCTTAATAACCCTAGAAAAAGAGACCTGTTGATAACAATCAGGAAAAGGAATAATTTCTGGTAATCAGCATTTTCTTCTTTTTCCTATCCTTCTTTCATTTTGAACAAGTCTAAATTTTGCCATCTGTGTAAAGATAAACGCTTTCCAACACAGCAAGTTGTAGACTTCCAAACTGAAAATATCTGCAGACGACAAATTTAAAATTAGTATAAATGAGCTCAAGCTCTCTGACAAGGTAGAAAGCATTGTGGAAAAAGGAGAAAATGCTGGTTACCAGCATTTTCTCCTTGTCCGATGTTTTCAAAAGGTTTATTTCTTAGAGTCATTGAAACTCGGGAAAGGTTTAAGAGATCAACCATTTACCAGATGAGAAAATCTAGACTTGTTCACATAGAAAGCATTTTGCAGTCAAGAACTTGGATACCGATATGATGCTGGGATTTATCTTCAAAAGGGTAGAAAAAAATTGTAGGAAAAGAAAAAAATGCTTGGTTTCCAGCATTTTCATGCAGAAAGCTCAAACATAAAAATACAAGATGGCTCTCTTTCATTTCAGGGTACTGTACGCAATGCTTTCACAACCTGCAGTAGAAGGGCTTTTGAAAGCATTTAGGGGAAATGCTGTCACCAGCATTTTTCTCCTTTTCCAACAATGTTTTCCAACCTTTCAAAAACAAATCCCATCATTTCAGTTACATTTGTCTTTTGCAATTGCTTTTTCTACCCTTTCAAAGACAAACTCTATCATTTTAGCCACATTTTTGTCATTGCAAAATTCATGTTCTCAGTAAAGCCAAGTCTAAAACATAGTCATCTGATAAAAAGTTTAAGGCATATCACTGGCTGACAACCCAAAACCTTGTCATGGAAAAAAATAAGATAGAATACTACCATTGTGGGAAAAGAAGCAATGTTGGTAACAAACTATTTGCTAGATTTTTCGGAAGGGTTTTCTATAGCTGTCTATTGAAGTACGCTGAAAAATCATATCTGTATTGTATTGTCTTCACCCATTAACCACACAATCCCGAGTTTTAATGACCCTGAAGAAGCAGCTTTTTGAAAACAATGTGGGAAAGGGAGAAAATGTTGGTAACAAACTTTTTCTCCTTTTCTCACGATGTTTTTTACCATATTAAAGACAAATTCCATCATTTGAACTACATTGAAATTGTCGTCTGCAAATGCTTATTTGAACTACATTTAAATTGTCATTTGCAAATGTTTTCAATTTGGACCAGTCTAGATTTCTGTCGTGTGGTAAAGAGTTTACCCTTAATGTGCTGACACCAGACCAGTGCTTCTATACCTATCATGCCATCTACACTGTCTACTACTATGTAAAATATTTTGATAAATATCTGCTGGACTGTATCAGAATGTCGATTTCATTCACGTAACATTATAAAAGTTAAGAAATTTCTGTATGTAACCTTTGACATATGCAGCACTGAAAATGCTTTGTATTTCTGGTAGCTAAGGATAGCTAATGCAAATAAATCTTACCTACTGGTGATACATATTGACCTTTTTATAATGTGCTTTGGTATACATGATGAGCAATTTTTACATTTACCACAATGATTTCCTGATCTACAAAATAATAGTACATCATCCATTCAAAGATTCTATTTCTGCTTTTGGCAAACTCTCAGCTGATTCAGCAAGAGAAAATTGCAGCCATATGTATATATATATATGAGCCATGCTCTGGCAAAAGGGGGCTTAATGTATCTCTGTGATCCATGATACCAATTAAGCCATGACAAAATTATGGATCCATAATAGCCATTCTTTTTAACAATCAACTTAATCATGAGGTAGACTGGTCCTTGGACATACTGAAAATTGACCAATAGTGAAAAGTTTCAGCCCAGGTCAGCCTGCCCGGACTACACAGGTTGGCTTTTCGCAGATGCATTAAGCCACCTTTTCACTGAGCATGGCTCAAATGTAAGTATAGCTGTGTAACTTCAAGCAATATTTTCTAATTTTATTTTCCTCATTATGACTCCTACATCTCCTGCAAAAAGAACAGGCCTAATTCAATTTCAAAAACAAAAAAACATGTACATGTATATACTTTTTGGCAAGTTTATAACATGACTACCATGTCCAATCATGAAAGGTATGTAAGTTTATAACAATATATAGAAACTTTCAAACATTCACAAAGTATTGAATTTTAAGAGTCTAATTTTTCCCTCAAAACAGAATTATAAATACAACTAGAGCTATCACTAAACGTGATCATACCCCCCAACAGCTCCTTGTCACAAAACAGATTAATGTCACAGGAATGCAAAATAAGTGACTGGAGAGTCAATTATACCAGAGCTATCACTGAAGGTGATGAATATCCTGCAATGGCTTCTTGCCAAAGAATTACTCTTTGTTACAGACTAAAGACTTGGAGAGAATAAAACTTACTTGATACATTTTTTTTTACCAGCTGGACAAATTGAGATTGGTTTAAATGAAAAGGTTTTGCAGACAACAAATGTCTTTTCATGCAGTGTTTTTGACCAGACTCTACATCTTACTTATACAGTACGGAAACTAACGAAAGCAACCTCCGAACCGAATCGGAACCGTAATAGTAACTGAACTGAACCGAAAGTAATAAACTTAAGAAAACATTGTAAATACAGAAGCCATTGCTCACGATGTTTACAATGTTTTCCTTTTTAGTCATATAATACGGAATGCACTGAAACCGCAGCGAAGCCGAAGCGGAACCGCAAAAAATGTTGCTTTCGTTAGTTTCCGTACGGTATTGGTATCTATTTTAACACATCACAAGTTGAAGACTTGGAATAGTTGTGGAGAACGTAGTAAATGCTTGTAATCATCATTTCATTTTTTTCCCAAGTAACTGCAAAGATTAATCTTTCCAATTTTGTGTAGAAAGTAGTAAGTGCTGGTAATCAGCATTTTCTCCTTTTCCAAACATATCTGAAAGATTAATCTGTCTTATATTTGAGTAAACTTCCGATGAAAAGATGAAATTGACATGACATGACATAAGTGAAGTGACATGAAAACTTACTAGTGATGGTTAGTGATGGTAAGTCTACTGTTAACTATCTACAGGTGTAGGAATCTATCATAAGAGAACGACAAAAAAGGGCTTAGCTCTTGGAAATTTTATTTAATTAACTAAGAACAATTTATGATATGCACATCTTTGCTGAGTGCAAAGTCTATCCATGAAGTTTGAAAGAAATTTGTCCAGAATCATCAAAGGGCCATAACTCCATGAAACCTAAATAAACCATAACCAAAATAGGATATGCACATCTCTGCTTGATACTGAGTCTATTTGTGTAGTTTGAACCAAATCTGTCCAATAGTTGATGAGAAAAAGAGCGGACAAGAAATTTCATGAAAGGGCCATAACTCAGTGAAAAATCAATGAACCATAACCAACATTTCATATGCACATCTCTGCTTGATACTGAGTCTACCTGTGAAGTTTGAATAAGATTCGTCCAATAGTTTATGAGAAATAGAGCGGACAAAAAGCTACAGACCGACCAACGGACGGACAGCTGTGTTAAAAGTATTCTATCAAAAGTATAATTTATTTTCATCAATTCAGCAAGGGCACCGTCATAAAGAGAACGACAAAAAAGGGCTTAGCTCTTGGAAATTTTATTTAATTAACTAAGAACAATTTATGATATGCACATCTTTGCTGAGTGCAAAGTCTATCCATGAAGTTTGAAAGAAATTTGTCCAGAATCATCAAAGGGCCATAACTCCATGAAACCTGAATAAACCATAACCAAAATAAGATATGCACATCTCTGCTTGATACTGAGTCTATTTGTGTAGTTTGAACCAAATCTGTCCAATAGTTGATGAGGAAAAGAGCGGACAAGAAATTTCATGAAAGGGCCATAACTCAGTGAAAAATCAATGAACCATAACCAACATTTCATATGCACATCTCTGCTTGATACTGAATCTACCTGTGAAGTTTGAATAAAATTCGTCCAGTAGTTTATGAGAAATAGAGCGGACAAAAAGCTACAGACCGACCGACGGTGTCCAGAATCATCAAAGGGCCATAACTCCATGAAACCTAAATAAACCATAACCAAAATAAGATATGCACATCTCTGCTTGATACTGAGTCTACTTGTGTAGTTTGAACCAAATCTGTCCAATAGTTGATGAGAAAAAGAGCGGACAAGAAATTTCATGAAAGGGCCATAACTCAGTGAAAAATCAATGAACCATAACCAACATTTCATATGCACATCTCTGCTTGATACTGAGTCTACCTGTGAAGTTTGAATAAAATTCGTCCAGTAGTTTATGAGAAATAGAGCGGACAAAAAGCTACAGACCGACCGACCGACCGACGGACGGACGGACCGACCGACAAGCTGACTCCTATATACCCCCCAAACAGAGTTTTGGGGGGTATAAAGACCAGAGATACAAATATAACTGCAGTTTCTGTTTTTGTCTTCAATCATTAAAAAAAGAAAAACATGTTCTGTTTGCAGATTTCAACATTGTACGTACAGGCAGTAACATCTGACAAATAAATGTCAATTACCGTAATTCGCCAATGTATTCGGACACCCTAAAAGTTCGGACACGGTCAAAAAATTTTCAAAAATAATTTATTTTGAGTCCTTACTCCAGACAGTCCAAAAAATGAATTTTCCTAAATGTTCGGACAGCCTGTAACGTTAATTTTCCAAAATATCAGCTAGTAAATACATGTTTCTTTTTTTAGAAAATGTTTCCGATGAGTCTAGGACAATTCCCCACCCAGACAAATGCCCCCCGGACAACTCCCCCTTGCAAATTCCCCATGGACAATTGCCTCCCAAGACAATAGCCCCCGGAGACAATCCCCCCCCCAACCCCCCATTACCCCCTGGACAACTACCCCCTGATGATCCCCCCCCCACAATCCCTCCCAGGACCCCCCCCCCAGCCCCCCAACAATTGTCCCCCAACAACTCCCCCCTCCAGACAATTCCCACCAGGATGTTCATACCATCATATGCACAACTCGATGAACTCAATTTTCTGTTCGCGAGGAACTCCTACTCGACGTGCGTACTTCAAATGTGATCACATGAAAAATCTAGTAATCTAATCTAATCTAGTTCCAGTTGAACTTGGCCTTGGAAGTGAATCCAGGGTGCGACGCTGAAAGCCGACAATGACCTCGTCCCAAAGCAAAAGCAGAAGAAATTTCGAGTTAGATTGGGGGGATTGTCCGGGGGCAATGGGGGGGGGGGGGAATTGTGCCGGGGGGGGGGGGGTGCAATTGTCCCAGGGGATTGGAGGGGCAGTTGTCGGGGGGGGGGGGGTTGTCCAGCGGGATAATAGTCAGGGGGCGCAATTTGCCGGGGGGGGGGGGGGTGTTAATTGTCCAGGGGGATTGTCGGGGGGGATCGTCGGGGGGGGTGTCCAGGGGGGATTTGCGGGGGGGGGGGGGTTTCCAGGGGGGGCAGTTGTCTAGGGGGGAATTGTCCTGATACGGTTTCCGATAATGATCAGCTGCATATTTGCCCATTTATGCATCGCTGATATATTGTTATGAACATGAATTCCTTAGAGATGAGTAAGACAAAAAAAAATGCAACACCAAGGTTGTCTTTGTTGAAACTTCTCCCCAAAACGAACAGTGTAGATTTAGATCAGAGATCTGACCAAACATTCTGCCTAGTGTGATCTTGATCTACACAGGCCGTTCAAGCAACTAGTTTTGAAAGGTGCTTGAAGAGTTTAATATTTCTTGCCTTTTAGGTGTTGTGCAAGCAGTTTTTTCCTTTTTTCATGACGTTTTCAAAAGGCACCTGCAGAACCGTGAAATTGTCCCTCCATAAACAATATTAAAAATTTATAAGTACCAAACCTCATTGTTTCTTTCCTTTATTTATCAGTATTAAATCCATTTATATGTATAAACTAGATCTAATGCAATAATTTTCATATGCATTCCTTTTTATTTTGGTTGCAAGGAATCTTTTCTAAAGAGAAAAACAGGGAGACTTTTTTTTCTGCTGGCTACACAAATTATGTGACAAAGCTGCCCAGGTGTTCCTGAAACAACCATTACTAAGCGTAAAAAAACACTATTAGCTTGTATAAAGTGGGCTTGATATATGCTTATTGCGTGGCCATTTTATGTCGATTGGAGGACAGCATGTAACCCGGGAGAGTGTGTACAAAAACAGGTGCTTTACAACCCTCTCGCTCTGGATGATTTGCACGTTACGTCATACCCATAATCCAAATTTTACTGCAAACATTTGTGTACCTGCAACAGGTGTGAAATTTTGTTGACAGATGGCTCTTTGATGATGGCAAGATGGCGGAGTTTAAAATGTTGGCGTACGGTGTAGATAGAGATCAGATTATAGAGAATGTGCGGTCTGATCTTGGATATATACCATCCACTACTGAACTATGACTTTAGAGAGCTACTGCATTTTGGTCTAAAAAATTAAGAAATATTTAAAACAGATGCTTTTAAGATTGAAAACAAGCTGGAACTTTAGATATATTACAGTTTGACCCCCCTCTCATCGGTGCTATAAATAGATCTAAATGTCTGATTTTACCCTTAATATTTCCGGACACACACATTTGGACAACAAGGTAAAACCTATTATTTTGGCCACCCCCTTTTTATCAAGATGATAATTTCCTAAAGATTCGGACACTAAAAAAATTAATTATTTTTTTTCTGTCCGAATACATTGGCAAATTACGGTACAGATACAGATCAGCCTGAATAGACTGTACAGTCTGATCTTGATCTACACTATCTACAAAAACACCCCAGACTGCATTTCGCCGGTGATGGATTGATTTATTTGTGTAAAAATGAAGTATTAACTATTTACCATTATTATGACAACATTCTTTAACTTTTTACCACACAATCCCGACTTTTAACAACCCTGAAGAAAAAGCCTTTTGAAAACATTGTGGGAAATGGAGAAAATGCTGGTAACCAACATTTTCTCCGTTTCCCACAATGTTTTCTACCCTTCCCAAAACAAATTTCAATTTTTGAGCCACATTTGATTTGTCGTCTGCAGATGCTTTCAATTTGGACCAGTGTAAAATTTTGTCGTTTGATAAAGAGTTAACTGTCTACAAATAAAACATTTCCAGATCACAAATTAAATAGGGTTTCAAGTTATTGGATTAACAATATGTTTTGCCTGTCCACAATAAAACATTTGCAGATGACAAATTATCTAGGGCTTTAAGTTATGGGCCTTGTCTTTGAAAAAACAGAAACCATTGTGGGAAAAGGACAAAATGCTAAATATCAGCACTTCTTTCTTTTTTCCCCACAATGTTTTCAATAGCCCTCCTTCTCAGGGTAGTCAAAACACAGAATTGTATGGTTACGGGTTAATCATACCCTGATGTTTAATTGAAAGGATTAGATTGAGCATATTTTTTTGTTAATATATATGTACATGGAACGTGAATACACACTGTCCTGCAGCTATCCATTAATGTAAAGCCTACAAATATATATGACTATTAAAAGCAAAGCCTGTTCAAAAAATACAAAAACTCAAATTTCCTATAAGTTAAAACTGAACTTCCTATTGTGAAGCTATAGTATCTGGCTACTTGAATTACAGTTCTCTTAAAAATGAGCCATGCTCTGGCAAAAGGGGGCTTAATGCATCACAGTGATGCATTGTACCAATGAAGCCATCATATAATTATGTATCCATAATAGCCACCGGTTTTTAACAACCGACTTAATCCAGAGGTAGACTTGTCCATGGACATACAGAAAATTGACCAATAGCTAAAGTTTCAGTTCAGGTCTGCCTGCACGGACTCCACAGGCTGACCTGGGTCGATACTTTTTGCAGATGCATTAAGCCCCTTTTTCACAGTGCATGGCTCACTCAAATGTATTTTATTTATACTTTCATATTATATTCAACATCTTACATAAAAAACATTTTAGCCATTAACCAAAGAACTATGTGTTTTATGGGCCCTTGGGAACAAGGCTTTTGAAAACATTGTAGAAAAAGGATAAAATGCTGGTAACCAGTATTTTCTCCTTTTCCGACAGGGTTTCCTACTCATTAAAAGGCAAGTCCAATCATTTGAGCTGCATTTAATTTCTTGTCTGCCATTGCTTTTAATTCAGGCAAGCCTAGGATTTAGTTTTCCAGTAAAGAGTTAGAATATTGTGACACAAGAATTACTTATGTTTTTAGTCTGTACATTTTCTGAACTATACTAAATTCCTGCAATTTTACCTTTTCCACAGATTTAACAGTACAATTGTACCAACAAAAACAAATTTACAACATACCACTTAGAAAACATCCTTTGATCAACATGACATCTGATTTAATAAATTTAGAAAACAATCGCTGCAAATAGAGAAATTTCTTTTATACATGCAATTTCTCTTTTTGTCACAGTTTTCGTAAGTAATCTGCTCTAAAACCGGAAACAAAAAAGAGTGCAGTTGGAAGCGTGTTAAATACAGTAAAACCTGTCTCATGCAACCTTTTATATGGTAGTGCTTACACATGACCTCTAAATGCAGGTTATTGTTTAACTCTTTACCAAATGACAATATTTTAGATTAGTCCAAATTGAAAGCATTTGTAGATGACAAATTAAATGTGACTTTTAAAAATTGAAATTTGTTTTGGGAAGGGTAGAAAGCATTGTAAAAAAATAAGAAATTGCTGGTAACCAGCATTTTCTGCTTTTCCCACAATGATTTCAAAAAGCTTCTTTAACAGGACTGTTAAAATTCTGGATTGTGTGGTAAAAGGGTTAAAACACTTATAATTATACACATAACAAGACTCTTGGAGATCAAATTAATGGCTGCTTCATACAAGATGGCTGCTTCACACAAGTGGCTTATGACCACAGGTTTTGACAGTACCAACGATTTAGTAATACTATTATGCTGCAGAGTGAAATATTTCAACCATTAAGTGCCTTTTAAGACTAGTATACCTGCCTTAGCATCCAGTGTAGATCAAGATCAGGCTGCACAAAAACATGCAGCCTGATCTATGATCTACATTGTCTTTGCCTAACCATTATAGAGAAAAGCAACCTCGAAATTGCAAGTACATCCATGTGATCTTATTTCTAGCCTGGGAATGTCCGTCAGGTTTATTTGGTGCTCTACAAGTTTGAAAAAAACAAAACTTTCATTGTAAACCCTGTATCCCTTTTTACTGGCATCTTCTAAACTCTTTACCAGACAACAAAATTTCCGACTTGTCCATACTGAAAGCATTTTGCAGACGACAATTTAACCGTTTACCACACAATGCCAACTTTTAACAACCAAGAGGAAGAAGCCTTTTGAAAACATTAAGTCTGGTTCAAGTACGAGATTTCTCCACAAGAGGGTTAAAAACTTCGTGGAAAAAGGAAAAAAACCGCAAATGCTGATTCCAAGAATTTTCTCTTTTTCCCATAATAATTTTTATGGGTTGAAAAAATTGTAAGAAAAGGAGAAAATGCTTATCACCAGTATTTTTGCCTTTTCAATGATGTTTTCAAAAGTCCTCCATCTCAGGGATGCAAAAACAGGCATTGTTTGGTAAAGGGTTACACCTGTACGGAGTCATCCAATAATTATGCTTAACTAAGTACATCTAATATACAATAAACAAGCTCTTTACCTTTTACCAAACAACAAAATTCTAGACTCATTCAAATTGAAAGCAATAACGACAATTCAAATGTTGCTCAAATTATACAGCTTGTCTTTGAAATGGTCAAAAACACTGTAGAAAACATTTTGGGAAAAGAAGAAAATAATGGTTACCAGCATTTTCTCCTTTTCCTACAATGTTTTCAACAGCTTAATTTCTCAGCATCATTAAAAGCTGGGATTGTTTGGTAAAAGGTTATTTTACCCCTAAAATCTTAAGTCTTTAACAATCAACAAAACCCAAGAATCTGTACCCATAAGATCAAATAAATACAAAAATAAGCTATGTTGGTTCACCATTCACCAAACAATATCATGTTTTTATAACCCTGAGGCAGACAGATTTTGAAAATATTATGCAAAAAGGAGAAAATGCTGGTAATCAGCATTTTCTACTTTTTGTACTATGTTTTCTATCCCACCAACAGCAAATCCCATACCTCAAGTTATATTTGATATCACATGGGCTGCTAAAACACAGTACTGTTTGGTAAAGTGATATAAAAATTTAATGTACCTGCTGAAATGATAAAACCTTTGTATGAAAACTTAAAATCGAGAACAAATTTTACACAAGAGGCTCGTGGTATTAAAGGGGACAATTAAGATTTTTATAATCTCACCAACTTCAAATATGATTCATCACTGAACCAAGTAAGACAACAGCTCGCAAACCATCACCAGAGAAGAAAGACAAAAATAAGAAAAAAAAAATCAACGGTGGTATTTTCTTACACCTTTACCATAAAATCCAGAGTTTTAACGACCCTGTGAGAGGAGCCTTTTGAACACGTTGTGGGAAAAGGAGAAAATGCTGGTAACCAGCATTTTCTCCTTTTCCCACAATGTTTTCTACTCTTTCAGACACAAATTCCATCTTAGGAGCAAACATTTAATTTGTCTTCTGCAAAAACTTTCAATCTGGACTAGTCTAAAATTTTGTTGTTTGATAAAGAGTTAATGGGCTTCCTGGCTTAACCCATTACAGCACAACGACCCCTTTTAATGCCCCTGAGGAAGAAGCCTTTTGAAAACACTGTGGGAAAAGGAGAAAATGCTGGTAACCAGCATTTCCTCCTTTTCCCACAATGTTTTCTACCCTATCAAAGAAAAATTGCACCATTTGAGCCTCAGTGAAATTGTCGTCTGCAAATGCTTTCAGTTTGGGCAAGGCTAAAATTTTGTCACCTGGTAAAGAGTTAATTTATTTTTGATTTTGCATCAGAAATTCCCAAAGGTTTGTGGGAATGCCATGTGATCCATAACATGCATCAATTATCTAGAATTATATTCCAATGAAATGACGATGTCAAATTTGATCTGGTACAAAGAAACGGAGTAACCGTTTGAAAAGCGACCAACCCATTATTTGAAAACAAAATCTGCACAAACTTAACCCTTTAGCAAACAATCCCGGGTTTTCCCGACCCTGAGAAAGAAGCCTTTTGAAAACATTGTGGGAAAAGGAGAAAATACTGGTTACCAGCATTTTCTCCTTTTCACATATTGTTTTCTTCCCTTCCCAAAACAAGTTTCAATTTTTGAGTCATATTAATTTTGTCATCTGCAAATGCTTTCGATTTGGATTAGTCTAAAATTTTGTCTTTTGATAAAGAGTTAATGCTTGTAAGTGTCTAGGATAAAGTATATTTTGTAGAAATTATCAGTCTTCAACAATTATTTTTATAATTTGCAATAAAAAAAATCTAAAAGGCCTCTTTCAAAAAACTTACACATGATAAAGCAACAAAAGAACAGAATATACATACAAATGAATTAAATGTCCGACTGAGAAGTTCCAATAAAAAATAATTTACGACAAAGATCACTGGTTTGATGCATCACTAGGTTCCTTATCATTCTCTAGCACCGAGGTCACATATTGGGACATGTCAACTTCCTGATTCTCGACATCTTTTAAAAATGGGTGGGACAGTAGTTCCCTGTAGTTGGCCCTGTCTGTCACCTTCTTTTTCAAACTGTAGCAAAAGAAAAACGGGAACATGAATACAAACTTATCCCTTTACCAATCATCCAATGACTTAACTATTCCCAAAAGGCAGCTTTATAAAAGCATTGTAAGAAATTGAGAAAATGCTGATTACCCGCTAATCTTTATGACCAAAACAGATTCGTAAAGAATGTAGCCAAGAAATTTACAGGCTAAATTTCAGGAAAACCAAATACACAAAATTTATTGTAATCTGAATGCATAAGAATTGAAATTGTGTTTTTCCCCAAATCGATAAAAATTTATGGCTGTAAAAATAACCCATGATACAGTATTGGAACCATTCTAAATGTCTTATTCTAAATGCAGCCAGTAATACAGTTCCTGATTTGTTGAGCCATTTGGTTTGCCAATCAAAAATTGTGTTCTTTTGAAAATTAAAACATTCTTGAGAATTAGGGACAACATTCAACCATATTCACCAACCATTCTTTAGAACGTTCTTTGTCTTATTCTCCAAGATTTTCCAAGTTCGAAAGTAACACAACTTCTGATTGGCTAAACAATTTGGTTCAGCCAATTAGAAGTTGTGTTACTTTCAAATTCAGAAAACCTTGGATATTTAGACAAAGAATGTTCTTCAGAATGGTTGGTGAATACGGATCCAGATTTTTAATTTTATTCAGAATAGTTGGTGAAAACATCCTTATGTGACCTAAAAATAGAAATAACTTGGGTCATTCAAAGAGATGATTGTAGAACAACATACCATAAAGAGATGAAGTCTTCAAATTCGGGAGAGTATTTACCCGCTGGCAGTTTTGGAGGTGGGTCTTTGACAACCTGTTTTAACTGCTCAAACGGCGTGGGAGAGGCAGCATAGGGAAATTTTCCTGAGGCTAATTCAATCTGAAAATTAATGTGTAATTACATGGTCAGCATCTATGATCAAATAAAGTAAGATTTGCACGATCCTATTTTAAAGAGCCCCGAATAAATTCAATGGACATTTTCATTCTTGAAATCAGACCCCAATACGAGCAATTTCAAGGGTGGCCTTGTCCCTAATTTCTCAGCAAAGTGGACAGAGTAGGTCAAAGATTAGACTGAATGTTTTGTGCCATCTGATGTTGATCTATAGTGACTTCAAAAGCAACTAAAGTAGTGAAAGGCACTTTAACTATTAACCCTTTCCCAAACGACAAATTTTGGACTGGTCCAAACTGAAAGAGTTTGCAGGCGACAATTTTAAATTTGATGAAAATGGCAGAAAGGTCTCAAACAGGGTAGAAAAAACACTGTGGGAAAGGGAGAAATTGCTCATTACGAGCAATTTCTCCTTTTCCCACAGTGATTTCAAAAGACTTGTACTGCAGACACATGAAAACCAGGGCTTGTTTGGGAAAGGGTTAATCATGCGTTGTTTTTGTAACCTTCCCTCTACCTTTTACCAAATAAAACGATTTGACAGAAATGTGGGAGAGAGAGAAAATGCTGGCAACCAGCATTTTCCCCTTTTTCCACAATGTCTTTGACCTTTTCACGTATAAATCCCATAATTTGAGCCACGTTTACAAGTAACAAAAGCTGCCAAAAGTAAACAAAGAAGGTGTTAAGATGCATTTACATTTAAATCACACCATTTAAAAGTATGGAAATTATTGTGAAGATATGGTATGTAAGGTCCAAGTGTTAGTCACTGGTAGAGAAATTAATTTCAAAGCTAGGCTAAAAGTTGCCAGGTCATTCTATCTTTTGTTTACTTTTTGCCTGGCCTATAGCATATAAAGGGTTGAACAAATAGGTGACTAGTAATATGGACTTTCCCATAAAAACAAAATAAATCAAAGGAAACAGGAAGAATAATGGCCAAGGGTGAGACTGACTCTATTTCAGTCAGATCCAGGAAATAGCTCACTTTTTCTTGTATTGCCTAAGTTTGACAGGTATGAGGCTGGGCTTTTGCAGTGTCTTGCCCAAAGACACTTTAACTAAACTCTACCAAACAAAATGTTTTTGACTGGTCCTAATTCAAGGCATCTGCAGACATGAATTTAAATTTTGCTAAAATGATGGAATTTGGTTTTGATAGGGTAGAAAACATAGTGTGAAAAGAAGAAAATGCTTTTCATCAGCATTTTCAATGCTGTTTATCAGCATTTTCTCCTTTTCCCGCTATGTTTTCAGAAGTCTTCTTTCTTGGGGGGGGGGGTCGTTAAAACTCGGGACTGTGTGGTAAAGGGTTAAGACACAATCCTGTGTTTTAACAACCTTCAGTTAGAAGGTTTCTGAAACCATTATGAAAAAATCAGGAAATGCTGTTAACCATTATTTTCTCCTTTTCACACAATGTTTTCTACCCTTTTCAATACAGTTTACTCCATTTGAACTATATTTTAGTTTTCATCTTCAAATGTTTCCAATATGGTTGATTCTAAAATTCTGCTGTTGGGTAAAACACAGGATATTTGGTAAAGGGTTATCTCTTTACCACTGACTCAATTTTAGACTGGTCCAAATTCAAAGCATTTGCAGACAACAAATCAAGGTTGGCTCAAATGATGAAACTTGCCTTTAATTTGGTAGAAACATTGTGGGAAAAGAAGAAAATACTGGTTACCAGCATTTGCTCCTTTTCCAACAATGTTTTCTAAAGCTTTATTCCTCAAGGTCGTTAAACTTGGAATTGTATGGTAAAGCATTACTAGAAGTTAGACTGTACTTACGAGGGTTATCCCAAAGCTCCATACATCTGACTTAATATCGTATCCTTGCTGCCCCATAAGAGGATCAATTCGTTCAGGCTAAAAGACAGAAAAACAAATGAGCAGTGTCCTGGGAAAATGTGGTTTAACCCTTTACCAAACAATCCCGGGTTTTAAAGACCCTGAGGAAACAGCCTTTTGAAAACCTTTTAGGAAAGGGAGAAAATACTGGTAACCAGCATTTTCTCCTTTTCCCACAAGGTCTTCTACACATTTTTTTTAACAGACAATTCCCATCGATTCAACCAAATTTCACGTCGCCTGCAAATGCTTTCAGTTTTGACAAGTCTAAAATTTTGGTAAGAGTTAATGCATCTAGAATTTCAAGCCAAGTTCAACATAATTTCATTTTTATCATGTCAGCTAGTGCACTAGACTTTCCTGGAATTTCTTCTCCCAGTACTTTGAACAACATTCATTCCAAGCCACTGGCTGCTTTCCCACATTAACACTGACAAAACAATAAGAGAGAATCAAGCCATAATTATGACTCTGAAACTTGGAATCATTCAACACGATAGAAACAAAATACGAAACAAATCTTCTTACAGAAGATTTCTCCATCAGAAAATTCATTTACTACCTCAAATATTAATTACCACAAATGTTAATTAACCCTTTACCAAACAAACCTCTTTTCACAAGCTTGACGAAGAAGAATTTTGAATACAATTAGGGAAAAGCTTCTCCCTTTCCAACAATGCTTTCTACCCTCTACCCTTTTCCTACCCTTCCATAGCTAAAGTCAATAAGTTGAGCCACATGTGAATTGCCGTATGCATATTCTTTTGAACTGGACCAGTCTAAAGTTTTGTCCTCTAATCAAGAGTATGGTTCTGTACATTCATTCTCCAGATGCTGTCCCAAAAAGGCATGGAGATTTACGTTAATGAATTAAAGGCATTTGAAGCAACAGAAACGCAGAAGTAAGTGGTAGAACACATGTCCAATACTGCTACGGGATTTGAACTGGTGTCCTCCTGGCATTTCCTTTAGCCATGGGAACAACCAAAAGTCATAAGGTGGCTGGTCATGGCTGTATGGAGGATGTTCTAAAACATCAAGCCAAGATTCTTTCAAAAACTTGTGTATTGTGGCTGATTTATGTGCCAAAGGGTTATCATGCTGCAACTTTATGCTGCAAAAACAGTGTACAGTCTGCATTTCTGATAGAAATCAACAACTTGCATCAGAACTTCCTTTGGGAACTGGTATTTAAGAACTGGGCCACTTGAATCAATGAAAATCACAAATAACATGCAATTTGAGGTCTTATTTTGACGAGTGATAATTGGTCTTTCACCATCAGAAGTGATCCAAACCTTATTTTTAAGCTTAGACTCAGGTTCAAAATGGTAGATCCAGGCTTCATCACCTGTAACTATTTCTTCCAAATCACATGGATCACATTTATGATTTATCATACTTTTTTATTACTTTAGATGCCATCAGTGAGCAAATGTGGGACCTTCAAAACAGACCTACACAAGATTGAAATATAGCTTTCAATATGGCAGAAATTATGTCTGAACAGAGGGTATATGGTAAAATTATAATAATTCAGGCACAGCTTGGGTGTCCATCGGCAGAAATTCATGCCAATTTGCAGAAACTTTATAAAGGTACTACAGTTTATAAAGGTACACACATTATGTATACATCATGGGATATATTATGAATTTCAACTGATACCTTACAGAGGGAAAACATGGATACATATCACCTTGCAAATTTGTGACAGAAGCTGTTACTTGTTGTAAAACAAAAAAACACAAGGATACTTTTTCAGGCACCCGCAGTCACCACAAGCAAAAAATGAGCTGCACATATGCATGTATTGTGTTATTTCAAGAACATAAAAGGAGTTGGAACTATTTTCATGAGATTTTATATGATGATGATCTGGAATATTGGAATATACATAGAAATAAATATATTTCAGCGAAAAATGACTAAGTGCACTGTTGACACATTTTTTTCAGTAAATGGGCCAGTATGTGGAGAACAGACAAGATTTCAACTCTTCCAACTTTCAGCCTTGTAACTTTCATCAATCCATGGAATTAACTTCAGCACAGCTGACTCAAAATCCCTGTGATGAATCACCATCCCTGCCCAACACTGAGCAATCGGAGCCTGGGCTTTTATGGTCAAACAGTCAAAATTACTCACAGCCATGTAGGGTTTACATCCAGCTTCTATGGTTTTAGCAACAGAGTCCACTAAATAACCACTAATACCAAAATCACAGATTTTGACTTGTCCCTGTTTATTTATCAGTATATTTGATGGCTTCACATCCCTGTGGATAACATGTAACTCTGTGTGAAGGTAGTCCAGTGCTTTGACGACCTGTATAATAATAGACAGTAGTTGTGAAAATGCCGGTTAACATGCCTATGGTAATCTATCCATCATTGAATTATGATCATGATCTTTCTGGTGATAATTAAGATTTCAGTGCAGATGCAAGCATTCAGTGACCTCAGTATATGCCTTGGGTCACTGAATGCCTGCATCAGTACTGAAATCTTACCAACCAACCATCTGAGGGAAAAAAAAAAATATATTACTTAAAAAAAAAAACACTTTTCACCCTTTACAAAACAACCCTATGTAACATCAACCTAGAGCAGAAGATTTTTGAAAACATTATGGAAGAAGGAGAAAATACTTTTTGGATAGCCCAAGTATCACAATAATCTGAGGATTTGCTTGTCCCCTTGGATTATTAAGGTTTTACTGTACTTACAGAAAAAGCAATTGTTGCCAGTTTTATGTACTTAGATAGAAAGCAACTGTTGCCAGTTTTATGTACTTACAGAAAAAGCAATTGTTGTCAGTTTTATGTACTTATAGAAAAAGCAATCATTGCAAGTTTTATGTACATACAGAAAAAGCAACTGTTGCAAGTTTTATGTACTTACAGAAAAAGCAATTGTTGCCAGTTTATACATATATGTGTACTTACAGCAAAAGCAATTTTAGCCAGTTTGTCCTCAGGTATACTTTTGCCCTGTTTGTAAACCATTTGGTAGAATTTGTCAAGGGAGCTATCCATCACCTCCATGCAGATCCACACATCTCCCTACAATTGTACACTGACTTTTTGAGTGTCATGCACAACTCAAGTCATTCTTTGAGATACAGACCATTTAAGATCAGACTGCCTTTTGCAGACAGTGTTGATCAAGATCAAACTGTAAAGAATGAGCATAACTGTCTTGATCTACACTGTCTCCAATTTTATGACAAAAATTACACCAGACAATGCAGTGTTTTGGTCTTTTCATCCTGACGAATATAATAAAAATCAACTTGTTTTTGTTTTAATGGTTGAACTCTTTATGGTGTACTGACCAGTTTTTGAGGGACTTAATTCACTGTTTCAGTATTCTCATATTTAAATGAATTACTAATTACAAGAACATTTTGTAAGTAAAACAGTCAATTTCACATGCCCCTGAAACCATAATTTCTCCTTGAATCATGGATATTAAAAAGTGATTACACATTTCCCTGTTCAATCTTTAACTGCAAACTGTATTGGTGTCCAGAGAAAAACGCCCTAATTTCAAGGCATTCAATTTTTATACTGTAGTATAGTTCATAAATAAAGGACTGTAAAAAAGCAATTTAAACCAAACCTCAACTAAGTCCATATTACGAAGACAAGAGGAAACTGTCAAGAACATGTAAATGAACAATTTTAAATTTATAAAAACAGTACTCTCTAATATGTGGTGAAAAATGAAAGGGACACAAAAGTGTCATGGCCTCTATGGACTCTCTCATAACACTCACGCAAAAGTTATGGCTATTTTGTCCCTTTCACATATCCCAAGCATCATGGAGGGCAAATTAGGTATGGTAAAAACACCTTTTTTTATATGATTTACCTCAAAATATTGAATATCTAAACAAACTGAAAACCTTTACTTTCATAAAAAGTGCTAGTTCTATAACAAAAAACTTAGAGGCCTTGAGAGCCCGAATCGCTCTACTGGAAGTGATTCTGCTAATTTTCTAGCATACATCATAAATTCATTATGCAAATAGAAAAGAGAAACACAAAACAAGAGGGCCATGATGGCCCTGGGTCGTTCACCTTAGTAGAGTGCCTTAAAGGTTTTTCTTTAATTTGACCATGTGACCTAGTTTTTGACTGCAGGTGACCCAATTTCAAACTCATATTTCATGAAGACAAACATTCTGACCAATTTTCAAGTCAACTGAGCAAAAGATGTGGCCTCAAGTGCCCTAAAGATATTTCTTTAATTTGACCTAGTGACCTAGATTATGACCCCAGGTGACCAAAATTTGAACTGGTCTTTGACTATATCAAAACAAACATTCTATCCAATTTTCAAATCAAATGAATAATAAATGTGGCCTCTAGAGTGCCCACTAGCTATTTCTTTAATTTGACCAAGTGACCTAGTTTATGACCCCAGTTGGCCCAAATTCAGACTCATGTGAGATTTTACAAAGACAAACATTCTGACCAATTTTCAAGGCAATTAAGCAAATAATGTGGCCTCTAGAGTGCTCACAAGGTATTTCTTTATTTTGACCTAGTGACCTAGTTTATGGTTCCAGGTGACCCAAATCCAAACTCATCTGGTATTTCATCAAGACAAACATTCTGGCCAAATTTCAGGTCATTTGAGCAATAAATGTGGCCTCCAGAGTGCAAACAAGGTATTTCTTTAATTTGACCCAGTGAACTAGTTTATGACCCAAGTTGACCCAAATTAATCTTATGTGAGACTTCATAAAGACAAACTTTCTAACTAATTTTCAAGGCAATTGAGCAAATAATGTGGCCTCGAGTGTGCCAACAAGGTATTTCTTTAATCTGACCTAGTGACTTAGTTTATGACCCAATTTTGAACTCAATGAAATTGTTGCACTTAGATGGGCAAACAAACTTAGAAGAGAATCACTACATACCAAATATCAAAGCTCTACGCCTTCCAGTTTTAAAGAAGAATTTTAAAGTTTTCCTTCTTTGTTCCTATGTTTGAACTTGTGACCCCCGGGGCTGGGCCAGTTTTGACCCAGGGGCATCATATGAACAAAGTTGGTAGAGGTCCACTAGGAAATGCTACATACCAAATATCAAAGCTCTACACCTTCCCGTTTAAGAGAAAAAGAAATTTAAAGTTTTCCTTCTTTCTTCCTATCTTCGAACTTGTGACTCCTGGGGCTGGGCCAGTTTTGACCCAGGGGCATCATATGAACAAACTTGGTAGAGGTCCACTCTGAGATGCAACATACCAAATATCAAAGCTCCACACCTTTCGGTTTCAGAAAAGAAGAATTTTAAAGTTTTCCTTCTTTGTTCCTATGTTCGAACTTGTGACCCCAGGGGCTGGGCCAATTTTGACCCAAGCAGCATCCTTGGAACAAACTTGGCAGAAGTCCACTAGGAGATGCTACATACCAAATATCAAAGCTCTATGCCTTCCCATTTAAGAGAAAAAAAAATTAAAGTTTTCCTTCTTTGTTCCTATGTTTGAACTTGTGACCCCCGGGGCAGGGCCAATTTTGACCCCAAGGGCATCATATGAACAAACTTAGTAGAGGTCTACTAGGCGATGCTACATACCAAATATCAAAGCTCTACGCCTTCCAGTTTCAGAGAAGATGATTCTTAAAGTTTTCCTTCTCTGTTCCTACGTTCGAACTTGTGACCCCCGGGGCAGGGCCAACTTTTGCCCCAAAGGCATCATATGCACAAACTTGGTAGAGATCCACTAGAAGATGCTACATACCAAATATCAAAGCTCCATGCCTTGCTGTTTCAGAGAAGAAGATTTTTTCCTATGTTGGAAATTGTGACCCCTGGGGCAGGGCCAGTTTTGACCCCAGGGGCATCATATGAACAAACTTGGTAGAGGTCAACTAGGAGATGCTTCATGCCAAATATCAAAGCTCTATGCCTTCTAGTTTTAGAGAAGATGATTTTTAAAGTTTTCCTTCTTTGTTCCTATGTTGGAAATTGTGACCCCCGGTACAGGGCCAGTTTTGACCCCAAGGACATCATATGAACAAACTTGGTAGAGGTCCACTAGGAGATGCTTCATGCCAAATATCAAAGCTCTATGCCTTCTAGTTTTAGAGAAGAAGATTTTTAAAGTTTTCCTTCTTTGTTCCTACGTTGGAAATTGTGACCCCCGGGGCGGGGCCAGTTTTGACCCCAGGGGCATCATATGTACAAACTTGGTAGAGGTCCACTAGGAGATGCTACATGCCAAATATCAAAGCTCTACACCTTTAAGTCTCCGAGAAGAAGATTTTTAAAGTTTTCCTTCTTTGTTACTATGCTCAAACTTGTGACCCCCCCGGGCGGGGCCAGTTTTGACCCCAGGGGCATCATATGAACAAACTTGGTAGAGGTCCACTAGGCAATGCTACATGCCAAATATCAAAGCTCTACGCCTTCCAGTTTCAGAGAAGATGATTTTTAAAGTTTCCCCTCTTTGTTCCTATGTTCGAACTTGTGACCCCCGGGGCAGGGCCAGTTTTCACCCCAAGGGCATGATATGAACAAACTTGGTAGAGGTCCACTAGGAGATGCTTCATGCCAAATATCAAAGCTCTATGCCTTCTAGTTTTAGAGAAGAAGATTTTTAAAGTTTTCCTTCTCTGTTCCTATGTTGGAAATTGTGACCCCCGGGGCGGGGCCAGTTTTGACCCCAGGGGCATCATATGAACAAACTTGGTAGAGGTCCACTAGGAGATGCTACATGCCAAATATCAAAGCTCTAAGCCTTCAAGTTTTAGAGAAGAAGATTTTTAAAGTTTTCCTTCTTTGTGACTATGCACAAACTTGTGACCCCCGGGGCGGGGCCAGTTTTGACCCCAGGAGCATCAAATGAACAAACTTGCTAGAGGTCCACTAGGAGATGCTACATACCAAATATCAAAGCTCTGCGCCTTCTAGTTTCAGAGAAGAAGATTTTCAAAGATTTTGCTTTTTTTTCCTTTTTGTTGCCATGGCTACCAGAGTTGAGGGTGGAATTCAATTCTTTGAACACTTTTGGTAGAGCTTCACCCAAGAAACATCCCTGCCAAGTTTCATCAAGATTGGCCCAGTGGTTTAGGAGAAGAAGATGTTTAAAGAAATTGTTGACGGACGACAGACGACGGACGATGGACGCCGGACATAGGGCAATCACAATAGCTCACCTTTAGCACGTTGTGCTAAGGTGAGCTAAAAAGGAGGGGGGGGGGGGTTTATTGTTGCACTAAGACAGCATAACAAGACTAGTAGGCATGGTGAATTGAACAAATTGTGAAATAATCAAAGTTCAATTTTTCAAAACCAACAATGTTGGGATCCAGCCATATTTGATAGGGTTTCAGTACTCACTGTATCAACCCTTTACCAAACAACAAAATTTTGGACTGAACCAAATTGAAAGCATTTGCAGATGACAAATTATATGTAACTAAAATGGTGATTTCTGTCCCGAGTAGGATAGAAAACATTGTGGGAAAAGGAGAAAATGCTGGTTACCAGAATTTTCTCCTTTTCCCACAATGTTTTCAAAAGACTTCTTTTTCAGGATTGTTAAAAGTCGAGACTGTGTGGTAAAGGGTTAAAAAATCCTAGAAAGTTTCAAAGAAATGGGACCAATAATGTTGACTTTGTTGTGTATACAAGACTACAACATCAAATGGCTGCTTTTTCTGAACTTGTTGCTGGATTTTCTTCATTTCAATGTGAAGATATATGGCATAGCCACTATGACTATTCAAGAATATTAAAAATTATTTTTTAAAAAAAGTTCTTGGTCTGTCACAGTGTTTTCAAATTATATCATCAGCAGACATAATGCAATCTCCATATCCCCATTCCAGTTTATCTGTGAAAGTTTCAAAAAAACTGGATCAAAACTTATTGTGTAAACAAGAAATGTAAATTTTCAACATTAAATGGCTATTTTTTTCCTTACTAATTGTTGGATGTTTTTCAAAATCAAGAGGATTCAAGCTATTGATAATTGATATCATTCATGAAAATCCAACTACAAATACAGACTTAGTCGCACGAACAAGAAACGAAAATTTTCTACTTTAAATGGTTAATTTTCTCTTACAAACTGTGCAAGTTTCATGAAAATCTGACCACAATTTTGGCCTTTATGGTGTAAACAAGAACAAGATGGATGGTCAGACAGACCGATGACAGAAACCACACCTTGACATAAGCTCTGCTGACCTTCAGCTAGTACAGCTAAACAAGAGGGCCATGATGGCCCTGGGTCGCTCACCTGAGTCAATAGGCGAAATTCACTCAACATGCATAATCCAATTTCTGACCAACTGTCAGGTCAATTGAGCTTAAAATGTGGCCTCTAGAGCATCCACAAGGAATTTCCATAAGTTGACCTAGTGACCTAATTTATCACCCCACGTGATCCAATTTAGAACTCATCAAAAAATTGATTAAGACAAACATTCTGAACAGTTTTCAAGTTAATTGAGCAATAAATGTGGCCTCTAGAGTGCCCACAAAGTGTTTCTTAAATATGACCCAGTAACCTAGTTTATGACCCCAGCTGACCCAATTTCAAACTCTCCCAATATTTCATCAAGACAAACATTCTGACCAACTTTCAAGTCAATTGTGCATGAAATGTGACCTCTAGAGTGCCCTAAAAGTATTTCTTTAATTAGACCTAGTGACCTAGATTATAAGCCCAGGTGACACAATTTTGAACTCATCCTAGATTTCATCAAGACAAACATTTTAAGCAATTTTCAAATCAATTGAACAATAAATGTGGCCTCTAGAGTGCCCACAAGATATTTCTTTAATTTGACCTAGTGAGCTAGTTTATGACTCCACATGACCCAATTTAAAACAGTTTAAACTGATCTGAAAATTTATCAAAACAAACATTCTGAACAATTTTCAAGTCATTTGAGCACAAAATGTGGCCTCTAGAGTGTCCAAAAGGTATTTCTTTAATTTGACCTAGTGACCTAGTTTATGATCCCAGTTGACCAAAATTCAGACTCATGTGAGATTTCATCAAGACAAACATTCTGACCAATTTTCAAGTCAATTGAGCAAAAAATGTGGCCTCTAAATAGCCTTAAAGGTATTTCTTTAATTTGACCTAGTAACCTAGATTATGACCCCAGTTGACCCAATTTAAAACTTATCTGAAAGTTCATCAAGACAAACATTTTGAATAATTCTAAAGTCATTTGAGCAATAAATGTGGCCTCTAGAGTGCCCACAAGGTATTTCTTTAATTTGACCAAAAGACCTAGTTTATGACCCCAGGTGACCTAATTTCAAACTTATGCGATATTTTATCAAGACAAACATTCTGACCAATTTTCAAGTCAATTGAGCAAGAAATGTGACCTCTAGAGTGCCCTAAAGGTATTTCTTTAATTTGACCTAGTGACCTAGATTATGACCCCAGGTGACCTAATTTTGAACTCATCCTAGATTTCATCAAGAGAAACATTTTAACCAATTTTCAAATCAATTGAACAATAAATGTGGCCTCTAAAGTGCCCACAAGGTATTTCTTTAATTTGACCTAGTGACCTACTTTAAGACCCCACATGACCCAAATTCAGACTCATGTAGGGTTTATCAAGACAAACATTTGGACCAATTTTTAAATCAATTGAGAAATGAACGTGGCCTCTAGAGTGCCCACAAGGTATTTCTTTTTTTTTGACCAAGTGACCTAGTTTATGACCCCAGGTGACCCAATTTCAAACTCATCCTATATTTCATCAAGACAAACATTCTGACCAATTTTCAAGTCAGTTGAGCAAGATATGTGGCCTCAAGAGTGACCACAAGGTATCTCTTTAATTTGACCTAGTGACCTAGATTACGACCCAGGTGACCCAATTTTAAACTCATCCTAGATTTTTTCAAGAGATTTTATCAAGATAAGCATTCTGAACAATTTTCAAGTCAATTGAGCAATAAATGTGGCCTCTAGAGTGCTCAAAAGGTATTTCTTTAATTTGACCTAATGACCTAGTTTATGATCCAAGTTGACCCAAATTCGGACTCATGTAAGATTTTATCAAGACAAACATTCTGACCAATTTTCAAGTCAATTGAGCAAAAAATTTGGCCTCTAGAGTGCCCACAAGGTATTTCTTTAATTTGACCTAGTGACCTAGTTTATGATCCCAGGTGACCCAAATCCAAACCCATTTGAGATTTTATCAAGACAAACATTCTTACCAAATTTCAGGTCAATTGAGCAAAAAATGTGGCCTCTAGAGTGCCCACAAGGTATTTCTATAATTTGACCTAGTGACCTAGTTTATGACCCCAGGTGACCCAAATCCAAACCGATTCAAGATTTTATCAAGACAAAAATTCTGACCAAATTTCAGGTCATTGGAGCAATAAATTTGGCCTCTAGAGTGCCTACAAGGTATTTCTTTTAATTTGACCAAATGATCTAGTTTATGACCCCAGGTGATCCAATATCAAACTCATCTGATATTTCATCAAGACAAACATTCTGACCAATTTTCAAGTCAATTGAGCAACAAATGTAGCCTCTAGAGTGCCCTCAAGGAATTTCTTTAATTTGACCTAGTGACCTAGATTATGACCCAAGATGACACACTCTTGAACTCATCATAGATTTCCTCAAGAGAAACATTTTAACCAATTTTCAAATCAATTGAACAATAAATGCGGCCTCTAGAGTGCACACAAGGTATTTCTTTAATTTGACCTAGGGACCTAATTTAAGACCCCACATGACCCAAATTCGGACTCATGTGAGATTTTATCAAGACAAACATTCTGACCAATTTTCAAGGCAATTGAGCCAAAAATGTGGCCTCTAGACTGCCCACAAAGAATTACTTTAATTTGAACTGGTGACCTAGTTTTTGATCCCAGGTGACCTAAATCCAAACTCATCTGAGATTTTATCAAGACAAACATTCTGACCAAATTTCAGGTCATTTGAGCAATAAATGTGGCCTCTAGAGTGCCCACAAGGTATTTCTTTAATTTGACCTAGTGACCTAGTTTATGACCCCAGGTGACCCAATTTCGATCTGACTGAACATGTTGCGCTAAGGTGGGCTAACAAACTTAGAACAGGTTCACTACATACCAAATAACAAAGCTCCACGCCTTCCAGTTTCAGAGAAGAAGAATTTTAAAGTTTTCCTTCTTTGTTCCAATGTTTAAACTTGTGACCCCTGGGGCTGGGCCAGTTTTGACCCCAGGGGGATCATATGAACAAATCTGTTAAGAGGTCCACTAGGAGATGCTACATACCAAATTTCAAAGTTCTACGCCTTCCAGTTTCAGAGAAGAAGAATTTTAAAGTTTTCCTTCTTTGTTCCTACGTTTGAAACTTGTGACCCCCGGGGCGGGGCCAGTTTTGACCCCAGGGACATCATATGAACAAACTTGGTAGAGGTCCACTAGAAGATGCTACATGCCAAATATCAAAGCTCCACGCCTTCCAGTTTCAGAGAAGAAGAATTTTAAAGTTTTCCTTCTTTGTTCCTACGTTTAAACTTGTGACCCCTGGGGCTGGGCCAGTTTTGACCCCAGAGGTATCATATGAACAAATCTGTTAGAGGTCCACTAGGAGATGCTACATACCACATTTCAAAGTTCTACGCCTTCCAGTTTCAGAGAAGAAGAATTTTAAAGTTTTCCTTCTTTGTTCCTACGTTTGAAACTTGTGATCCCCGGGGGCGGGGCCAGTTTTGACCCCAGGGACATCATATGAACAAACTTGGTAGAGGTCCACTAGAAGATGCTACATGCCAAATATCAAAGCTCCACGCCTTCCAGTTTCAGAGAAGAAGAATTTTAAAGTTTTCCTTCTTTGTTCCTAGGTTCGAAACTTGTGACCCACGGGGCGGGGCCAGTTTTGACCCCAGGGGCGTCATATGAACAAACTTGGTAGAGGTCCACTAGGAGATGCTAGATGCCAAATATCAAAGCTCCACGCCTTCCAATTTCAGAGAAGAAGAATTTTAAAGTTTTCCTTCTTTGTTCCTATGTTCGAAAATTGTGACCCCCGGGGCGGGGCCAGTTTTGACCCCAGGGACATCATATGAACAAACTTGGTAGAGGTCCACTAGGAGATGCTACATGCCAAATATCAAAGCTCCACGCCTTCCAGTTTCAGAGAAGAAGAATTTTGAAGTTTTCCTTCTTTGTTCCTATGTTTGAACTTGTGACCCCCGGGGCGGGGCCAGTTTTGACCCCAGGGGCGTCATATGAACAAACTTGGTAGAAGTCCACTAGGAGATGCTTCATGCCAAATATCAAAGCTCCACGCCTTCCAGTTTCAGAGAAGAAGAATTTTAAAGTTTTCCTTCTTTGTTCCTATGTTCGAAACTTGTGATCCCCGGGGCGGGGCCAGTTTTGACCCCAGGGACATCATATGAACAAACTTGGTAGAGGTCCACTAGGAGATGCTACATACCAAATATCAAAGCTCTACGCATTCTAGTTTCAGAGAAGAAGATTTTTAAAGATTTTGCTATTTCTTTCCTTTTGGTTGCCATGGCAACCAGAGTTATGGGTGGAATTCAATCTCTTGAACAACTTTGGTAGAGCTTCACCTGAGGAACATCCCTGCCAAGTTTCATCAAGATTGGTCCAGTGGTTTAGGAGGAGAAGATGTTTAAAGAAATTGTGGACGACAGACGACGGACGATGGACGACGGAAATAGGGCGATCACAAAAGCTCACCTTGAGCACTTTGTGCTCAGGTGAGCTAAAAAATGTTCAGTAAAAAGTGAGTGAATGTATTTGTAATGAAATTCTTTCACTGAATTATAGATCGGAATCTCACATTACTCCAGTATAGCAGAATGACTTATTAGACTGTGTCATATGTCAGGAACTTTCCAGGCATGAAAAAGTCCTTTACAAAAACAGCAATGACATTACCTCTCTGAATAAAGCTCCGTAAAATGTAACAGTGTACGGACAAGACCCGCTTCTCATGGATATGTCAAGGTCCATCAATAAACGCTTCTGTTCTAATGTGTTTACCGTAGCTGTGATTCTCTGCAATAAAATTTTCAATACTATCAATTGATACAAGCATCTACTCTAGTACAAAAGTTCCAATGGATACCCACAACACAAGTTGTAGTGAGGAAATAAGTAAACTGATTATTCTCCATTTAAACCCCATTTAAAAGGAGGAGGAAGAGGGCTCTTCATTTTTAACACAAGAGGGCCATTGGCCCTAAAGCGCTCAACTGAGTTAAGTCATCTAGGATTGATAAAGCGGAAGACATCCTGGTGATGTAAACACATGATTGTAAGTGACCTACTTTTTTATCCGACATGACCCCAATTTCAAACTTGTTCAAGATATCATCAAGACAAACCGTTTTAATCAATTTTCATGAGTCTCAGACTGAACTTATGGCCTCTAGACTGCACACAAGGATCATTCTAAGATTTGTTCCAGTGACCTACTTTTTGACCCAACATGGCCTAATATTGAACATGCCCCAGATATCATCAGGACAAACATTCTGACTAAGCTTTGCGAGTATCAGACTCACATGGTGGCCTCAAAAATGCAAAGAAGGTTTCCCTATGATTTAACCTAATGACCTACCATACTTTTTGACCCATCACTGACACAGTTTCAAACTTGTCTGAGATATCAACTAGACAAATATTCTGAACAAGTTTCAAGAGTATCTTGAAATAAAGAATGCACAAAATGTTTTTTCTAAGATTTGACCTAGTGACTGCTTTTTGATGCAACATCACCTTATTTCAAACTTGCCCGACATGTCTTCAAGCCAACATCCTGACAAAATTTAATGAGTATCAGACTGAGAATCTGGCCTCTAGAGTGCAAACAATGTTTTTCCAAAAGATTTGTCCCAGTGACCTATTTTTTTAAACTCAACATGGCCTAATTTTATACTTGTTTGAGATATTATCAAGGCAAACATTCTGACAGTTTCATGCCTATATGGCAGGATTTGTGGCCTCTAGAGGGCACACAAGACTTGGCCCCGTGACCTACTTTTTGACCTGACATGACCAAGTTTTGACCTTGTCCGAGATATAATCAAGACAAACATTCTGACCACGTTTCATAAGTATCCGACTGAAATTGTGGCCTCTAGGTAATTGTTGACAACCACAGGACAGACGACAGACACAGCACGGTCACAAAAAAGCTTACCTTGAGCCTTTCTTGCTCATGTGAGCTAAAAGGAGGGGGCACGATAAATCAGGGTTAACCTTGGGACCATTCTAGCATTAAAGCATTAATGTTACAGATGATTATTCCAGGACATTGCCCTTCAGTATCTTTTTTCTAAAAGTTCTTCCTGGTTTGTAAAGATGTTTAATGTTACCTGAATTGTAATTCAGAAGAGTAAGTATAATCAGATAGTCTGGAATAAAAGGTAAACCTTTGAAATCAACACTAATTCTTAAGAAACACAAAAATATGTAGACTTGTCCAAATTGAAAGCATCTGACCTGACATGAGGCTAAAATGATAGAATTTCTCTTTGACAGGGTAGAAAACATAGTTGGAAAAGGAGAATACATGTATGCTGGTTACCAGCATTTTTTTCTTTTCCCACAATGTTTTCGAAAACCTTCTTCATCGGGGTCATTAAAACATGGGATTGTGTGGTTTAAAGTTAAGAGAGGAATTAAAATGAATTTCTATATTGAAAGTTAGCAGATTATTCTATCGCATGTATTAGTATCTTCTACATCAATGGAATTTCATGCTTCGCTGTGCTGAGCATGAAAATAGTAAATATAAGCAATTTACAAAACCATTACAAACCTTCACAGCTAGAATGGTATTTGTAATCCTGTGTTTATACTTCTCCACCACCCCATAGGCCCCTCGGCCCAACACACTTATAAACTCTAAATCATTGGCTTCAACCTCAAACTCTCGGTCATCTATGCGTATAGTAGCTTTGGAATCAAGCCCTTCTCTCGGCGGTCTATAAATAGAAACATAGAACCTACATGTATTATAAAGAAACATTGGTTTTTACATGTGCTGTAAATAGAAACAGAGCCTACATGTGTTTTAAACAGAAACATAGCACTAACATTTACCATAAATAAGAACATTAAACATGTAACATAAAAATAACATGGACAAGAAACACAACAGATAGAAAAACAGCTTACATGTGCTTTATACAGAAACACAGAACTTAATGTATACTATGTAACCTCTGTGTCCAAGGAGACAAATAGATGAACACACGTATGTTACAAACAACCATCATAAAGACCATGGTAGATGAATGGACTTATGTTACCAACATCTACCATAAAGTTAAAGATCATGGTAAATGAACTAACATTATGTTACAAACAACTATCATAAAGACCATGGTAGGTGAACAACAGCCTCTTTGGCCCTCAAAACAGAAGAGGCATGATACTGTGGAAGAGAATTTCACTCTCTTCGTGACAAATCAGTGGGACAAATATAAGCCTTTTCAGGAAACATGTTTTAGCCCCTATCTGTTTCTTTACATCAAAAAGACTTTTGGAATATAACATTCTTGAAAACACATTGCATGTGCACCAGTTCGGATTAGTTGATTGATTGAATGGTGTTTTATGCAACATTATTTAAGACATAAATAACTTTCAGCAACAACTCACTTATTTACTTCACCCCACCCTTGTTAACCCAGGTGTGAAGTATTACCATTCATCACCCCTGGGACATTCAGTTGCGAAACCGTCGTTTCTATGAATATTCACAAGACTGCAAATTACACCCAATAGCCAATCGGATTGTCGATGACATAATGATACTCTCTTATAGTGAAGGATAATCACATTTCTTCCGTTGTTAAGAATAAACCTTGAAAACCCACGTCATTACCAACGAATATGGCGGCTGCCGGTGGGCCTTCCTTCTGTGGCATTTGCCTTAATGACAATCCAGGACAGACATTACAAATCCTTGTATACAAAGGCAAATATTCAGAAATACAGCATGCTGTTGCAGTCCATAGGGGTATGTAGCAGGGAAGACGTCATCCTCGTTGACCCAGTCCCCATGTATTCTGTAAACTACATTCGATTTGATTGGTTGTAGATGAGATAAAAAATAGAAATGATGGCATGTGGTTGATAAAAATAGATAAAATTTTCTCACTGAAAAACTGAGATTACTAATCAAAATGTCTCATGAATAAGTCATGAGAACGAGAAAACATATGCGAGATAACCCAGGGACGATGAATATAGTTTACTGAATACAGTAAAACCCCTCTATTAAGACCACCCGTGGTACTTTTGAAAATTGGTCTTATTAGCGGGGTGGTCTGATTTCCGGGTTTCACCTACCTAGATTTTGAATCAAACCCAGACTATGTGTAGACTTATGTGGATTTAAATTATGTTCCAAGTAATGTATACATATTTTAGTCGGGGAACCCTATGCCCACACATTTAAATGACAACAAGAAAATTTTCATGTTTATTGTAAAGTTAATATGTGCTTGAATTTTTATGAATAAATTCACATGACAGTGAATGCCCATTCATAATTGCCTATTTAAACTCTTACAGCAAGATATGTACATTAATCAAGAATCTGAACTTAAAGACTACATAATTAAATGTTACTGATAGAACTTGTCATATTCCGTGTTTTAATCTGCTTTTTTTTTATCTTGTGTAGTCTCAAGAACTCCTACTCCATGCGCTCATTTTCATTTTTAAACAAAGAATTTCGAATATTATTGAAGAGCCCGACATTTTTTTTGTTTTTTTTTCACATTTTGATTCGAGTTGAATGTTCGAACAGTCCTACTAATCGTCGATCGCAAGGTTGAAGTGTTCACCAGTTCAAAAATCGCATATTCTCTACGATATAAGTATGGTTTTAATGTGTAACAAAAACCAAATAATTATCCCATCCCGATCGCTAGATATTAACCCAAGCGTCTCAAATTACAAAAGCTAGATGTACAAAACAAATCGTAATTACCCGGATGTTGACATGTTTTTCACCCGTGTCAGCAATGTGTGAAACGCCTGATTACCGAATAAAAGCCGAATTAATCATCACCAATTCATTGGTCATTTGATTATGTAAGGTAACACCTTGATCACTTAACATGATTGTGTTACTGTAGTCAACAGATAAACAAAAGATCGCTAATTGATTGTCTACTCCATGGGACCCACGAATATTCGTACATGAAGCACGGCCTCCAGTTCGCGATTATGGACGCGTGAAAATTAGCTGGTAGTAAAAAAACTGTGAAAATTAGTGGTCGTTTCACGGGGTTAAAATCTATTGGTAATTACTCATTGGTACTGAAAATGGTGGTCGTAATTTCGGAATAGCGGGGTGCCCGTATTTCCGGGGTCGTGGTCATTGATTATGAAGAAGGAAAAATTCCGTTCTGACAAAAATCGTTCATAATAGCGGGTTGCTCGTATTACCGGGGTGGTCGTGAGGAGAGGTTTTACGGTACATCGGAACTGGGTCAATGAGGATGACGTCACCCTTGAATATACCCAAACTAGGTTTGGACCCTGAATGTGTTCTGCCCAAGGAAAAATGTGTCATGTGTACCTATGTACAACTCTCATTTGGCCATATATAATCCTCTAGTACATGTATTTAATTAATTTTCTATCGGACTACAAAATTTTAGGTCTGGCTGAATTGAAAAGTATTAGCAGACACCAAATAAAATGTGCCTCAAATGATGAGATACATACATCTCTACAAAGGGTGGTAAATATTGTGGGAAAAGGAGAAAATGTTGGTTACCAGCATTTTCTCCTTTATCCACAATGTTTACAAGAACCGCCTTCGTACATGAGATTATTTGGTAAAGGGTTAATAAACTCAGGGATTTACTGCAATACACAGGGGAAATCAAGGAAGTTTTAAGGTATAGATAATTATAACCGAAAGTGAATGAAACTGACAAGATCAACTCTTTCTGTTAAAAGTTCCATTCAGTTCCTTTTCTGACATTTCTTTCCTTACATTCAAATGTTTGTCCTTCACTTTTTTGTAATTTGTAACAGTTTTTTGCTAGGCCTATAAATAGTCTGTATGGTTAAATGTTACAGGGTCATTCACTTGAAAACGGCATTAGGCAATTTGAAAACTACAAATTTAGTGATTGGCTAACTTCCACTAACCAGACAATCACAACCCTAGGAAAAAGGCCTTTGAAAACCTTGTGGGGAAAGCTGATACTGCTTGCAATCAGCATTTTCTCCTTTTCCCACAATTCTATCCTGTAACCCTTTACTAAACAATCCCGAGTTTTAACGACCCTGTGAAAGAAGACTTTTGAAAACATTGCGAGTAAAGAAGAAAATGCTTATAACCAAGCAATTTCTCTTTTTCCCCACAATGTTATCTACCCTTTCAGCAACAAATCCAGTCATTTGAGTCACATTTAATTTCTCATTTGCAGATGCTTTTAACCTTTTACCACACAATCCTGACTTTTAACGACCCTCAGAAAGAAGCTTTTTGAAAACATTGTGGGAAAAGGAGAAAATGCTGGTAACCAGCATTTTCTCCTTTTCCCCACAATGTTTTCTACCCTTCTCAAAATGAATTTCAAGTATTGAGTCACCTTTATCTTGTTATCTGCAAATGCTTTCAATTCTGACCGATCCAAAATTTTGTCGTTTGGTAAAGACTTCAGACAAGTCTAAAATTTTTTAGCAGAAATGAGTCAACTCTTCAACAAATGATAAAATTTTAGACATGTCCAAATTGGAAGCATTTGCAGACAACAATTTAAATCTAAAATGATTGGAAACGTTTTTAAAAGGATGGAAAACATTGTTGGAAAAGGAGAAAATGCTAAAATGCTGCTTATCAGCATTTTCTCCTTTTCCCACAATGTTTTCAAAAGGTTGTTTTACCATGGTACCAGTAGTTAAAATTCTTGATTGCCGAAATCTCTATTTCACAAATATTCATGAGCTGTGAAAGTTAACTGATCAAACAATCAAAACTTGTATTTAACCCTTTACCAGATGACAAAATTTTAGCCTTGTCCAGATTGAAAGCATTTGCATACAACAATTTCAATGTGGCTCAAATGGTGCAACTTTTCTTTGATAGGGTAGAAAATATTGAGGGAAAAGGAGAAAATGCTAGTTACCAGCATTTTCTCCTTTTCCCACAATGTTTTCAAAAGGCTTCTTTTCCAGGGGCGTCAAAAGGCGTTATTTGTGCAGTAAAGGGTTAAGTTGCAAACTCTTCAACATCTAGCTACATATATGTTAACTCCTTACCAGACGAAAAATTCTTAGACTCTTCCAAAAAAAAAAATTGAGAGCATTAGCAGACAACATATTGAATGTGTCTAAAAGGAATTTATCTATGACAGGGAAGAAAACATTGTAGAAAAAGGAGAAAGTGCTGATTACAGGATTTTCTCTTTACCCAATGTCTTCTCTTGAGGATCATTGCAATGGTTTGGTACAGGGCAGGCAAACTAGGGACTTTGAATCTAAATCTAATATTTCCCAAACCTACAGATTTCACTGGGCCTCAATCGCTCTACTGGCAGTGACTTCGCTCATTTTCTAGCATGCATCATTAATTTATGATTCAAAAAGGAAAAAGACAAATACACACACACACAAAATATGGAAAGGGGGGGGGGGTTGTAGTCTTTGCAACTGGGCTTGAACTCACTAAGACAGCGCAAGTAGGCATGGTCAATTGAACAAATGGTGAAAATCAAAGGACTCAGAGTCCTGGAAAGCGGATTTGTGGAGTAGCATAAAGCTGTAATATGTTGTAAAAAAAAATAACATGCAACACATGTGCAATCATTTTAAAATGGAGTTAGCAAGGGCTGAGAAAGTCAATGCTGTTCTGTCAAGCAGGGCGCGCTGCAACTGTTATTCTATTACTGTTTAACCCTTTACCACATAATCCCGACTTTTAACGACCCTGAAAAGGAAGCCTTTTGAAAACATTGTGGGAAAAGGAGAAAATGCTGGTAACCAGCACTTTCTACTTTTCCCACAATGTTTTCTACTTGTCCCATAACAAATTTCAATTTGTAAGTCACATTTATCGTCTGCCAATGCTTTCAATTTGGACGAGTAGACATTTTCGTTGTGTGGTAAAGAGTTAAGGCATGGTAATTTGGTCTGTCAATCTTATGCAGTTTTATTGCTGGTATTCGATTTCGAAAGAAATATGTATACATGTGTAGGACTGTATATACGGTAGTGACAAGAGCGAGGTTAAAGTGTATTAGATAAAAACAAAAGCAGAATGGTTACAGCACAAGCGTTAATGACAGTATATTTGGTTCAGGTCAAACTGATATCATAGTACAGTTTGAGCGTGCATGCGTCATTACGCTGCAACTGTTATTCTATTACTGTTTAAGGAATGGTAATTTGATCCGTCAATCTTACGCAGTTTTATTGCTGGTATTCGATTTCGAAAGAAATATGTATACATGTGTAGGACTGTATACAGTCGACCCTCATTTATCCGGCCACTTCTGTTTCCTATGAATGATTCCGGATCAGCCGTATTTCCGGATCAACGAACTGGGATTGCTGGCATGGCATCAAACTTAAGCTAGGTCCATGCTGATAAGGGACACCGTGCATCATAAGAATTACAACAGCGTATGTTTTACACAAGCACTTGTATACATGTCATTACTGCTCCTACGATTGTTCAGGTTTATAAAATAAAGGGTGTCATAAATTTGCATTTTGCCTTTTTGTTATTTGTCTGTTTTTGTACATGTCTCTTTACTTGTACCTAATTACATGCACATGCATACCTATTGTGTAAACAGGTGCGCTTGTAAAGTTCGGCACATTTATGACTTTTGAAAACACCATGAAAAGGGCGAAACAAAAAGAAAACACGATATTTACAGTATTTTAAATGTACATGAAGTGTTGTCGAATTCCTGCGATAGTGTTTTTTTGGATGGTCTTCTTTGTACTGACAAATGTCTTTTTTCACGAAAGTCGAAACTTCAACTCGTCTTTTACTGGTAGTGTAGACATTCTGTTGGCTTCTGATAGTTGTACTTTCAAAGTGGTAAAATGGCAAAGACTAATTGAGAATATAGATTGCCAATTGATTCGATATCAAAGACAGGCATATTTTCAATCATCTTTACAGTCTGTTAGGAGTAAAATATTTTCGAAAAACCTAACGAAATTTATCGTGTTTGGCGGCCATTTTGTGTGTACTTTGGGGAACATAAACATCTCGAGTAACACATGAATCAAACTGTTTTTTTTTCCCTATGGTTACCATTTAAATTGAAAATATTTGTTTTTGAAATGAAGGATTATTGAATATGCAAACAGACGGTATGTTCATATTTTAGTTTTGCGTTTAATTTTGAAAGATAAGTTTAAAAATACCCACAAAATCTTTGCCAACATTTCAGTTATTTTTTTAGTGATCGTTACTGTAATCAAGTAGATCCAGTAATAATTAAACAACAAAAGCGTGGAATTGTCACTTCAGTACTATGTGTATGGATAATCTGTTAAGTTGACAATTATCGATGGCACAAGAACGTCATTTCGTTTTCGAAAACACTACTAATTAACACACGTGTTTTCAAAACGTGTGAAAATCGTCTGCAACAATTGACACTATTTAGACTGATACCCGTGTTATTCACAACGCACCAGTCCGAAATCGCTCGAAGTAGACTGTATTTATGATATTTATGATAACCAGTCTATGGTCCCGGGGAAAATAACAAGTCAGCATTGTGTGTAAACTGGTAGCCAGTTATTGATTTTTGTATCCGTCGGACGGTAACGGGAGATACAACGGATACCAGTTTAAATTGTGTAATACACAGTCAGGCCACGTCCGGTTTCTCGGATAAGGTTTGTACTAATTTTTAACCCTTCGTTCCCGACTTTTTCATTCCGGTTCCGGAATGCGGAATTCCGGAATAAAAAGTAAAATTTGTACAGAAAATATCCGTTTCCTGATGTTTTTGTCCGGATCCTGAGATTTCCGGAATTATGGAGCCCGGATAAACGCGGTTCGACTGTATACGGTAGTGACAAAAGCGAGACTGAGGTGTATTAGATAAAAACAAAAGTAGAATGGGTACAGCGCAAGCGTTAATGACAGTATATTTGGTTCAGGTCAAACTGATATCATAGTACAGTGCATGCATTGTTACGCATGATGTATTTGGTTCCGGTCAGAACTATTACAGTAAGTGGATTTGCTATACAAATCCACTAAAAATGAAGAACAATTTCTCAAAACCAATCATTTGATGGGGTTTCAGTACTCATTGTATTTAACAATCCCTGCAAGTTTCAAAGAAATGTGACTTACAATGTGGACAGTGTTGAGTAAACAATACTTAGTCATCAAAACCGATAGGGTTCAAGCTATTCATGATATAAAGCAACTATGCATTTTTCACGAATGCTGACCCGATTATGTAAACAAGATATGTTTCAACTTTGAATGGCTACTTTTTCCGTACTTATTGTCATTTTTTTTTTTTCAAAATCAATAGGGTTCAAGTTGTTAATGATATAAAGCAAATCCCACAACAAATGCTGACTTTCATCTTTGTGAAAAGAAATGTTAATTTTCACATTTAAATGGCTCCCTTTCCCTCATTAGTGGTCGAATTTTTTTTCGAACTCAATAGGATTCAAGCTATTGATGATATAAACAAACTATGCAAGTTTCACGAAAATCAGACCACCAATACAGACTCAATCGTGTAATCAAGAAAAAGACTACCAGACATACAGACAGACAGACAGACAGACAGATGGACGACAAAAACCATGCCATGACATAAGCTCTGCTGGCTTTCAGCCAGTAGAACTAAAAACCCCCTTGGTCTTTGAAAAATTTGGGGAGCACAAAAATTTGTAACTAAATTCAGAACAGTAAAATGGTTTCTTAAAGGAGATCCTTATCAAGTCAATTTATTGGCCAATAGATCAACCAAATGTCCAATTAGAACCAATGAAATGCTTCATTTGAACTATTCATAACCCACAATAGACTTACCCTGGAGGAGGAGGATCTGGTATCTTTGTAATTCTTAATCCTGGAGGCCGTCTTTTATGACCTGGAAATATAAAAAAATTCAGTGTAGAAATCAAATTTATCTATCTTATCCTTAATTGTCACACAACGACAAATTTTGGATAAGCCCTAATTGAAAGAATTTGCATATGACAACTTAAAGGTGGCTCAAATGGCTGATATTGTCTTTGATATGTTAGAAAACATTCAGTGTTTACCAGCATTTTCTCCTACTTCCACTTTCTGAAGGTAATTAAAATTCGAGGAATGTGTGGTAAAGGGTTAACCATGCCATGTTATATCACATCCTGGTGTAGAGTTAAGAGGTAGCCCTTTATCATGCTGACACAGACTTAATCTGCTCATTATTGCTGTTGCCCTCAGTTTAGATCATGATCAGACTGTACATTCTGCACAGTCTGATCTTGATCAACCAAACGTTGTCTGCTACTCATTTTCTGGCCAAAACACCCTTGAAATAGCAATAAATCACCCAAAATTTCCAGACTGAAGAGATTTATTTCATGAACTCTTAACCAAGCAATCCTGAGTTTTAACATCTCTCAATCTCTGAGAAAGAAAGCTTCTAAATCTTTGAGGGAACAGAAGAAAAAGCTGGTAACCAGCATTTCCTCCTTTTCCTACAGTTTTTTCTATCCTTTCTATGAGAAATTTTCATCATTCCAGCCACTTTTAGTTTGCCATCTGCAACTGCTTTCAAATTAGACAAGTCTGAAGTTTTGTAGTTTGGGAAAGGGTTAATTCAGCATTCTAAGACAGAACTCTTTACCAAATGATTGCAGTTCATACTTGTCCTTTATCTAGGTGTTTGCCAATGACCAATTAAATCTAGCTTGAATAGTATTTATCTTTGGAAGAGTAGAAATCATCCTACAAAATGCTGTCATCACTATAATTATCCCTTTACCAAACAATCCCGAGTTTTAACCACCCTGATAATGAGAGCTTGTATAAACATTGTGGGGAAAGGAGAAAATGCTGGTTACCAGCATTTTCTCCTTTTCCCACAATGTTTTGTACCGTTTCACAACCAAAAAGCATAATTCCAGTCACTTCTAAATTGTCGTCTGCAAATACTTTCAATTTGACAACCCCAGATTCTTGTCCTTTGGTAAAGAGTTATGGTGACCAAAATTTTAAACACTTCTGCTCTCACGGTTGTTGAAACTTGGATTGTTTAGAAGAGGCTTAATTACCGTATTGTCCCTTATTATTGCCCCACCTCTAATTTACGCTCCCCATGCTTTTTTTCTAAAAAAGAAATAAACTTACCAGATGGCCAATCCATCAATAAAGTTGAAAAAATCAGCTGGAAAACAAGACATCAACACAATACGATGTCACTAACACCTGACTATCCGAATAAACAAACACTTCTGATTACATTTTAAACTTCCAGTAACACGAAGTGTTTAGTAACTTAGAAAAAAACTTAAAGAAAGTGAAAGTATCGAAGACCAGTGTCACAAATTAACCGTGAATGCAATTTTAATTCCAAATGAATCACAATCAGTTGTAAAATTGATATTCTGTATTGAATACAATGGGTGACTCAAATGAATCTTCACAGCCGGCACTGACTAAAACCTGGACAGTATATGTTATCATCATCCTCGGAAAATTATATCTCTTTTAACTGCCCCCCCTTTCAGAAAATGTAAACAACCCCCCCCGCAAGTGTGTTAAAAAGAGACAGTATGGTATCTACAATACATAATATGTAAATGAATACTTGTGTGACTGACAAGTGCTCTATGTGCATGTAACTCATTACCCTTCCTTGAAAAAAATTAGCACACCAACTTTGAAAACATCCTTGTAAACTGAGGACAACAAAAGGTCCTGGTTTAATGAAACAACATCTACTGTGACAATATTTAAGCAAAAGGAGAAATTGTCACTTTGACTCCTTTCACCATAATGCTTTCAAACTGCTTTGTAGCAAGACAGCAAAATGTCTTCAGGTAGAAATGTGTCAACTACTTTCAAATTCAAACTTGAAATTTTCAAATCTGACACAATTTATGGCAATTAATTAGGGAGATTCAATGTAACCTTTAACTCTTTACCAAACGATGTAATTTAAGACTGGTCCATACTGACAGCATTTGCAGGTGACAAATTAAAGGTGGCTGAAGAACTGATATCTGTTTTTGGAAGGGAAGAAAACATGGAGGGAAAAGGAGAAAATGCTGGATACCAGCATTTTCTCTTTTCCAAAAACTTTTTCTAAAGGCTTCTTCCTTACTGTCATTAAAAGTCGGGATTGTGTAAAGGGTTAACTCTTTACCGACAACAAAATTCAAGACTTGTCAAAATTGAAAGCATTTGCAGACAACAATGCAAGTGTGGCACATACTTTGGAATTTGTTTTGAAAGGGTAGAAAACATTGTCAGAACAGGAGGAAATGCTGATTACAAGCATTTTTTACCTTGCAAAATTATATTTTCAAGAGCTTTCTTCCTCAGGGTTGCTAAAACATGAGATCATGCAGTAAAGAGTTAAACTCCATTTGCTACCTTTTTCGCCTTTGCAGCTACTACAATATATAAATATCAAGATCAGATGTGCATTCTGATCTTACATGGCTCATTGGTAAAGTCAATAAAGCATTCATAATCTGAGGGCCTTGAGTTCGAGTCTCACTGGAAGCACTGGGTTTTCAGTGGGAGTGTCTCATATAGGATGCTAAACTCTTTACCACAGAACAAAATTTTAGACCTTTCCAATTTGAAAGCCTATGCAGACAACAATTTCAGTCTCACTCAAATGAAGCGATATATCTTTGATAGAGCAGAAAACATTGTGGGAAAAGGAGAAAATGCTGGTTACCAGTTTCTCCTTTTCCGACCATGTTTTCAAAAGGCGTCTTTCTCAGGGTCGTTGAAAATCGGGATTGTGTGGTAAAGGGTTAAGAATCCTAGCCTAGTATTGGTGAAACTGATATGACTAAAACAATGTTGAAAGTGCTATAAAAATACCACTCAGTCAATAAGCATTTGGTTGGGTTTTTTATCCCTGGGAAAAAAACGTGGTTTAATGAAAGCATTTGCAAACAAGTCATTAAACGTGGCTGGCCCAAATGACTGAATTTGTCTTTGAAAGAGTAGAAAACATTCTGGGAAATGGAGAACATTAAACAATATGATATTGGGAAACTTATAAATATTAAAATCGGAAAACGGCAGAAAAACGGTTGTGTGCAAATGCACTTTACACCATTGAGTTAAACCTGACTCTGTCATAAAAATAAGGGCATCCCATGCCAGTGCACATGCTTGGCTGCAGTTGCTAAATTTTTGGTGAAAAATTAAGTTGAACAAGGGACATAAATGTGTCAAAACTATTTTAATGGTTGTCTGCCCCAGTAGTATGGGTTCTGCTTTTGACAATTAATAACTTATCAGAGTTTGAAGTAAATATCTTATCTCTTTACCAAACGACAAAATTTTAGATCAGTGCAAATTGAAAGCTTTTGCAGACGACAAAATAAACGGGAATCGAAAATCAAAATTTTGTCTTGGGAAGAGTAGAAAACATTGTGGGAAAAGGAGAAAATGCTAGTTACCAGCATTTTCTCCTTTTCCCACTCTGTTTTCAAAAGGCATCTTCCTCAGGGTCATTTAAAGTCGGGATTGTGTGGTAAAGGGTTAAGTTGTAAGAGAGATATTGTAAAATGCCAAAGTTCTTGCATGACGACACAGACACAATGCAAGGGCTAAGAAACTACCTCAACTTTTTCTTCAAAAACAGCCGGGCTTATAATGCTGGTCTCTCTTGCAAGCAACTATATTTGCCACATGATTAAAGAACATCATTGGCATTTTTCATATGCTCTTCAAGCTTGAAATATTTCAAACCTTGAAAACATACTAATCACAACTCTTCTACAATGATAAAAAACTGAAACTGTAACATGATTGTTAAGTTAGCCCAAAACAGGAAAAAAGTCATATTAACTAGGTTATTAAAATGAAAAAAAAAGCAAGGAAAGTGTGTCATTTCCATTTCAATCTCAAGTTGTTATCTGTCTACATTTTATCCAGAGAAAGGAAAAAGAAATGATAAAAGTAAACTGGGTGAACCCTGGCCTTATAAGAAGGTTGATCTATCGGGCAATCTTCAAAGTTTACACCCTTATCAATCGACAAAATTTTAGACTGTTCAAAATAAAATCATTTGCCGATGATAAATAAAAAATGCCAACAATAACCAGATTTGTATCAGAAAGAGCAGAAAACATTTTGGGACGGAAGAAAATGCTTCTTTTCTCTCAATGATTTCAAAAGTACTCTCTCCAAGGGTCGTCAAGAACTGGGATTGTGTGGTCAGGGTTAAAACCTTCACCATCCGACACAATTTTAGACTTTTCCAAATTGAGAACATTTGCACATACCAAATTATATGTGGCTTATAAAATTGGATTTGTCTCTGAAAGTATAGAAAATATTATAGACAAGAGGACCATGATGGCCCTGGATCCCTCACCTGAGTCAATAGGCCAAACATTCTGACCAAATTTCACAAGTATCTGACTGAAAATGTGGCCTCTATGGCGTGTACAAGGTTTTTCGAAGATCTGACCTAGTTACCTAGTTTTTGACCCCTTATGACCCAATTTCAAACTCGTCCCAGGTTTTATCAAGACAAAGATTCTGACCAAATCTGACAAATATCTGACTAAAAATGTGGCCTCTAGAGCGTACACAAGGTTTTTCAAAGATTTGACCTAATGACCTAGTTTTTGACCCCACATGACCCAATTTCAAACTCGCCCGAGATTTTATGAAGACAAACATTCTGACCAAGTTTCATGAGGATTGGACTGAAAATGTGGCCTCTAGAGCGTATACAAGGTTTTTCTAAGATTTGACCTAGTGACCTAGTTTTTGACCCCTCGTGACCCAATTTTGAACTCATCCGAGATTTTATCAGGACAAACATTCTGACCAAGTTTCATGAAGATCACACTGAAAATATGGCCTCTACAGCGTACAAAAGGTTTTTCGAATATTTGACCTAGTGACCTAGTTTTTGACCCCTCATGACCCAATTTCAATCACGTCCCAGAATTTATCAAGACAAACATTCTGACCAAGTTTCATGAGGATCAGACTGAAAATGTGGCCTCTAGAGCATACACAAGGTTTTTCTAAGATTTGACCTAGTGACCTAGTTTTTGACCCCACATGACCCAATTTCAAATTTATCTCAGATTTTATCAAGACAAACATTCTGACCAAATTTCACAAGTATCTGACTGAAAATGTAGCCTCTAGAGCGTACACAACGTTTTTCCAAGATATGACCTAGTGACCTAGTTTTTGACCCCACATGACCCCATTTCAAACTCGTCCCAGATTTTCAAGACAAACATTCTGACCAAATTTTACAAGTATCTGACTGAAAATGTGGCCTCTAGAGCGTACACAAGGTTTTTTGAAGATTTGACCTAGTGACCTAGTTTTTAACCCCACATGACCCAATTTCAATCACGTCCCAGAATTTATCAAGACAAACATTCTGACCAAGTTTCATGAGGATCAGACTGAAAATGTGGCCTCTAGAGCATACACAAGGTTTTTCTAAGATTTGACCTAGTGACCTAGTTTTTGACCCCACATGACCCATTTCAAACTTATCTCAGATTTTATCAAGACAAACATTCTGACCAAATTTCACAAGTATCTGACTGAAAATGTAGCCTCTAGAGCGTACACAACGTTTTTCCAAGATATGACCTAGTGACCTAGTTTTTGACCCCACATGACCCCATTTCAAACTCGTCCCAGATTTTCAAGACAAACATTCTGACCAAATTTTACAAGTATCTGACTGAAAATGTGGCCTCTAGAGCGTACACAAGGTTTTTTGAAGATTTGACCTAGTGACCTAGTTTTTGACCCCTCATGACCCAATTTCGAACTCGTCCCAGACTTTATCAAGACAAACATTCTGACCAAATTTGACAAGTATCTGACTGAAAATGTGGCCTCTAGACTGTACACAAGGTTTTTTTAAGATCTGACCTAGTGACCTAGTTTTTGACCCCACATGACCCAATTTCGAACTTGTCCCAGATTTTATCAAGACAAACATTCTGACCAAGTTTCACGAGTATCTGACAGAAAATGTGGCCTCTAGACTGTACACAAGGTTTTTCGAAATTTTGACCTAGTGACCTAGTTTTTGACCCCACATGACCCAATTTGAACTCATCCCAGATTTTATCAAGACAAACTTTCTGACCAAATTTGACAAGTATCTGACTGAAAATGCGGCCTCTAGAGCGTACATAAGGTTTTTCGAAGATTTGACCTAGTGACCTAGTTTTTGACCCCACATGACCCAATTTCAAACTCGTCCGAGATTTTATCAAGACAAACATTCTGACCAAATTTTATGAGGATTGGACTGAAAATGTGGCCTCTAGAGCGTACGCAAGGTTTTTCGAAGATTTGACCTAGTGACCTAGTTTTTGACCCCACCTGACCCAATTTCGAACTCGTCCGAGATTCTATAAAGATAAACATTCTGACCAAGTTTCATGAGGATCAGACTGAAAATATGGCCTCTAGAGCGTACACAAGGTAAAAAGTTGACGACGCACGACGGACGACGCACGTCGCACGACGGACACAGCACGATCACAATAGCTCACCATGAGCACTTCGTGCTCAGGTAAGCTAAAAAAGGAGAAAATACTGTTAAACTGAGCATTCCTGACCAAGTTTCAAGAGTATCAGTCTGAAAATGTGGCCTCCAGAGTGCACTTAATGCTTTTCTAAGAATTAGTCCAGTGTCTTTTTGACCCAACATGACCCAATTTCGAACATGTCCAAGATTTTATCAAGACAAACATTCAGACTGGTCCGACGAATCACCGAAATACCGAAATGCCACCGAAACACCAAAATACCCCAGACTTTTTTTTTTTTTATTTTTGATTTCAAACAACTGAAGTTGTGGTGTTTGACACAAATTGTAATCATACTGATGAAGGAGGGTTAGTTTAAAACCTAATGACAAAATAACAACATGCCATTGAAGCCTGACGTGAAGAATGTGCACCAGAATATCCCACCGATACTGTAAATGTTCACTGAAATACCCACCTGGCGTAGTAAAATTTGTCGATTCAGGGATTCTACATCAGCAATCTAACTAGCTGTGCTTGTGCACACGGTTGATGTGTCTGAGTTTTATCGATAACTATGCTGGCAAAAATAGTTTTCACTTTTATGTTGGATATAGATGAAATTAAAAATCACCAAATCGGAAAACCGGCAGCCATTTAAAATCTGTGGTTAACACGTTACCAGGCGTAAATTGACAAGACAATTATAATTCCACCGATAAGATTATTAATAATAACCATGTCATTTTAAAAATCACAATGACAAATTTACACAAAATAAGTTTGATCATATCAGCCGAACGCCTTCAATTACGATTGCATCACTTTAACAGAACAGAACAGAACCGAGCTATTTGTGCGTTTCTATGGATTAGAGACCTACATTCTGATTTGGGTCTACTTCGTCCGCAAATGATTTTGTATGTGTATTTATCATTCAAAGAAATAATAAATTCATGTGATCATTTTGTATGTGATCATTTTGTATGTGTATTTATCATTCAAAGAAATAATAAATTCATGTGATCATATGACACTGATAATTCTTCGGGTCTAGATTAGCGTAATCAACCCTGAAGAAGGCTTTTGAAAATGTGAGACAGACCCCTGAAAAAGAGGGCTTTCGAAAACACTGAAGGAAAAATTGGTTAAAATACTAGTAAGCAATTACTTTTCCTTCTCCTACCATGATTTCTGTCATTTGAAAGATTACCTCTTTATCATTTGAGCCACATTTTAACCCTTTATCATACAATCCTAATGTTTAACAATCCAAAGCAACAAAGCTTTTAAAAACATTGTGGAAACAGGGTTGCCTGCCTGCAAGACAAAGACAAGTCCCCTTCCCTTAGCAGATTATCGAAACAACACAAAATCGGCAAGTATTATCAAGGGTTAGTAACCATTGCACTTGGTCAACTTTTTGTTTCTACACATTTGATAAAAATCTACAGGTAGATCTTAACAAAGCTATGTGCACTTTAAACAATTTGCCTGTGACTCTCTACTAGACCACAACATTTTAGACGGTTCAAACTGAAATCAGGCAGCTGACAAAAACTTAACCCTTCATCACACAATTGAGTTTTAACGACCTTGAAGAAAAATGCCTACTGAAAACATTGTGGGAAAAGGAGAAAATGCTGGTAACCAGCATTTTCTCCTTTTCCCACAATGTTTTCTACTCCTTCTGACTCAAATTCTATCATTTAATTTGTCGTCTGCAAATGCTTTCAATTTGGACCAGTCTAAAATTTTGTCGTTAAGTAAAGAGTTAAAGAGTTATTTACTTATCAAATGACAAAATTTATAAGGCTTACAGTGATGCTATGAGAAACTTCAAATTGTGAGACATGGCCCTTATTCTAACAAAGAGGGTGCACTTTAATCTAACAAGAGGGCCATGATGGCCCTGGATCGCTCACCTGAGTCATTAGGCGAAATTCCACTCCAGGGTCATAATGACCCAATTTAAAACTTATCTGAGATATTATTAAGACAAACATTCTGACCAACTGTCAGGTCAACTGAGCTGAAAATGTGGCCTCCGCAGTGTCCAAAATGTTTTTCTTCAATTTGACCTAGTGACCTAGTTTATGACCCTATGTGACCATATTTCAAACTCATCCGATACATCAAAACAAACTTGTTGACCAAGGTTCAGGTGAATTGGGCAAGAACTGTCACCTCTAGAGTGCCCGCAAGGGATTTCTGTAATTTGACCTAGTGACCTAGATTATGACCCTATGTGACCCAATTTCAAATCCATTTAAGATATCATCAAGTCAAACATGCTGACAAATTTTCAGGTGAGTTGAGCAACAAGAGGGCCATGATGGCCCTGTATCGCTCCACTGGCTTATAATTATAAACCATAAATACTAAACATTTCAATTTTGAGCCAAATGGTTTCAAAATGAAGACTTACAAAGTTTTCTCTGTAAAAGCCCATGTGAAAGTTGAGACCCTCAAGGCAAAGCCATTTTCGATCCCAGAGCTATAATTACTTGAACCCTGGTAGAGGTCCACAAGATAAAGCCGAAATAATACAGGTCTATGCTGTATGGTTATAAATAAGGTGATTTTCAAGTTTTGTCCATATGAAGCCTCTGTAAAACATCAGACCCCTGATGCAAGGCTAATTTCAAAAAAAAAAAAAATCAAAACAGGAAGAATTCTTAAGTTGTCACTATGTAAGCCCATGTAAAACTTGTGACTCCTGCGGCGGGGCCAATTTTGACCCCAGGGTTAAATTTCTAGCCCGCTTGGAAGAGGCCTACTAGATATAGCAACATGCAAAATTTGGTGGCTCTAGGCCTTATGGCTAGGTATAGGAAGATTTTTAAAGTTTTCTCTATATAAGCCTATGTAAAACTTGTGACCCCTGGGGCAGAGCCAATTTTGACCCCAGGGCTATAATTTGAAGAAACTTGATAGAGGTCTACTACATAAAGCTACACGCCAAATTTGGTAGCCCTATGCCTTATGGTTTCAGAAAAGAAGATTTTTAAAGATTTCCAATATTTTTCAGTTTTGTTGCCATGGCAACCAGAGTTTTTGAAGGAATCAAATTCTTTCAAGAAATTCTGAAGAGGACCATGGCAGGATCATTTCTGTGAAGTTTCATAAAAATTGGATGGGTAGTTTCAGAGAAGAAGATATTTGAAATAAAAGTTAATGCATGGACGGACGGACGCACGACGGACACCGGGCCATGACATAAGCCCGCTGGCCTTTGGCCAGTGGAGCTAAAAACTGTGGCCTCTACAGTGCCCACAATACATTTCTTTTATTTGACCCAGTGACCTAGTTTATGACCCTATGAGACGCAATTTCTAATTGATCTGAGATATCGTCAAGTCATATAGGTAGACCAATTTTCAGGTCAATTTAGCTAGAATTGTGGCCTCTAGAGTGCCCACAAGGTATTTCTTCAATGTGACCCAGTGACATTGTTTATGACCCTATGTGACCCAATTTTGAACTCCTCTGAGATATCATCAAGACAAAAAATGTGGCCTCTAGAGTGCCCACAAGGTACATGTATTTCTTTAATTTGACCTAGTGACCTACTTTATGACCCCAGATGACCCAATTTCAATCTCATCCAAGATTTAATTAAGGCAAACATTCTGATAAATTTTCAAGTCAATTGAGCAAAAAATGTGCTCTCTAGAATGCCCACAAGGTATTGCTTTAATTTGACCCCAGTCACCAGAGCCATGTTTCTTGACGGATCAAGATTTCGCGAACAATTTTTGAAAAAGGTCACCCAAGGAACATCTCTGTGAAATTATTTCAAAATCTGACCAGCTGTTTCAGAGAAGAAGAATTTGTAAGAATTTCTTCATTTCCGTATAGTGCAAGTAGCCCCCATTCACCAGAGCCATGTTTCTTGACGGATCAAAATTTTGCAAACAAGTTTTGAAAAGGGTCACCCAAGGAACATCTCTGTCAAATCATTTTAAAATCTGACCAGCCGTTTCAGAGAAGAATAATTTTTAAGAATTTCTTCATATCCATATAGTGCAAGTAGCTCCCATTCACCAGAGCCATGTTTTTCAACATATCAAAATTTCGCGAACCCTTATTATTTCAAAATCTGACCAGCGGTTTCAGAGGAGAAGATTTTTAAAGAATTTCTTAGAAAATTCCATTTCGTTGCCATGGCAACCAGAGTTTTTGATGGAATCAAATTTTGTGAACACTTTTTAAAGAGGACCTCCCAAGGAACATTCCTGCCAAGTTTGGTCCAAATTGGCCCAGTGGTTTAGGAGGAGATACTGTTTAAAGAATTGTTGACGACGCACGACGAACGACGCACAGACACTCGACGGATGACGGACACCGGGTGATCCTAAAAGCTCCCCTTGAGCATGTTGTGCTCAGGCGAGATAGAAATAGGGCACTTGATTTTCAGAGAAAATAAAAAGAACAATTGATTCGATAAAGGATAAAGGATACAATAAACCTAAGATGTGCCGCATTTCTAATGCATCTTACAATGATACAACCCATACAAATAGAGGAATAACGGAAATGTTTGGTACTCTCTACAGCTAAGGCCATCACTTATAATGATACAACCCATACAAACAGAGGAATAACGGAAATGTTTGGTACTCTCTACAGCTAAGGCCATCACCATCACCAGTTTTCTAGGGGTCCGACAAATCATTGAAATACCGAAATACCCCCTCCTTTTTTATTATTATTGATTTTAGCTCACTTAAGTTGTGGTTTTTGACACAAATTGTAATCATACTGATGAAGGAGGGTTAGTTCAAAACCTGATGACAAAATAATAACATGCATTTGAAGCCCGCCGTTAGGAATGTGCACTGGAATTGCCTACCTGTACTGTAAATGTCTACCAAAATACCTGCTCAACATAGTGAAACTTACTGATTCAGAGATTCTACCCCAGCAATCTCACTACAGTAGCTTTTATACAAGGCTGATAGGTCTGACTTTCATCCGTAAGTATGCTAGAAAAAATAGTTTTCATTTCTTATACTGGGCACATGCAATTAAAAATCACCAAGAATTAGAAACCCAAAAGCCACTTTGAATCTATGGTTTACAAGTTACCAGACAACAATTTTAACTCCACCGACAGAATATTAGTAATAACCATATCATTTTAAAACTTACAATGACAAACTTATACATCAAATAAGTTGACCATATCAGCCGAAAGCCTTCAATTATGATTGCTTCACTATAACAGAACAAAATGTGCCAAGCCACTTGTGCGTTTTGACGGATCAGAGATTTACATTATGCAATGTCTGATGTAGGTCTACTTCGTTTGCAAATGATTTTGTGCGTGTGTTTATCATTCAAAGAAATAATAAATGCAAGTGATAACGTCAAATTGGTAATTCTTTAGACTGGTGCAATCAAGAGTAGTGTGCAACAGACCAGACATGCGAGTATTTTCGTGATTGTCCTCCACATAAATCAATGATCAGAATATATTTACATCATTCTTCTCAGTAATGATTAAAACTTCAATTAAGCGATTTTTCTGTTAAAAAAAGAAAGAAAAATCCCGCATGCTTATATCAGTTATCTGATCTCAATAATGAGAAAAATAGGGATATTTCAATGGTTTGGTGGCATTTCGGTATTTCCTTGATTCGTCGGACTGGTTTTCTAGGAATCGGAGTATGACGATATCATGCACACACAGTTCACCTCACTTTAAAATCAAAGATTTGTAACAAATAATATTGTCCGTAAATTTCAAAATTATTATATATTCCCCAAAATAACGGTATCTGCTGCTGTTTCCATTGATGACTCATGAAATTCGACAACTTAAATTTTTATCCAATCAAATTCATGGGATGTTATGCGGCATTCTACTTTATGATGATATCCAACAACTTCACTGGGATATTCCTGGAAAATCCAGTGACCTCTTTAAAGTAAGAGTCATTTTCCTTACACTAGCAATATCATGGTCTTTAGACGGAACAGTTTTTGAGACCGTGTTAGGTTTTGGGTATTGTGCACTGTACTTTTAATAATGAGCACATTACAGTAAAAATGTGGCATTTTGGGTGCATTGCCTTTTTAATTTCTGGGGCATTGTCGGAAAGAAGGGGGCAATGCCGCACACTGGAGGCATTAATGAGCTTATTCAAATTGAAAGCTTTCGCAGACAACAAGATTTTGATTAACCCTTTACCAGGCGACAAAATTTTAGCCTTGTCCAAATTGAAAGCATTTGAAGATGTCAATTTCAATGTGGCTCAATGGTGCAATTTTTCCCTTGATAAGGTAGAAAACATTGTGGGAAAAGGAGAAAATGCTGGTTACCAGCATTTTCTCCTCTTCCCACAATGTTTTCAAAAGCCTCCTTTCACAGGGTCGTTAAAAGGTGGCATTGTGCAGTTAAGGGTTAAATGTGGCTCAAGTACTGATAACTAGCAACTATCTGAAAAGGCAGAAAACATTGTGAAAAAGCAGAATATGCTGGTTACCAGCACTCACTCCTTTTTCCATAATGTTTTCAAAGCCAGATTCCTATTGGCAGTGAAAACTTTAAATTGTTTGGTAAAGAGTTAAACCTTTACCGCACAATGCTGACTTTTAACAACTCTGGGAAAACACTGTTGGAATAGGAGAAAATGCTGGTAACCAGCATTTTCTCCTTTTCCCACAATGTTTTTCTACCCTATAAAAGAATAATTGCACCATTTGAGCCACACTGAAATTGTCGTCTGCAAATGCTTTCAATATGAACAAGGCTAAAATTTCATTGTTGGGTAAAGGGTTAATTAAGACACTTTCAACAGTATTCAAGCTCCCCTTCATAATGTCTGTTCTTGGGTTTCATCTGTAATAGGCCCCTGACCATCAATTTACCATCAATTTGTTTGTTTCACAGTAACATGGGAGTTTCTCTTTTTTCTTTTTTTTATACTCATTCTGAAGAGGCACTTTTGTTTCCCCAATTCAACCCTTTACAACACAATTCACAGTTTTAACCCTTTAACCCACAATCCTGACTCTTAATGACCCTGAGAAAGAGGCCTTTTAAAAACATCATTTGAAAAGGCAAAAATGCTGGTAACCAGCATTTCCTCCTTATTCAACAAGGTTTTCTAGCCTATCAAAGAAAAATCACATCATTTACGCCACGCTTGAATTGTCTTCTGCAAATGCCTTCAATTTGGACAAGTCCACAATGTTGCTGTGAGGTAAAGAGGTAATGACCAGCATTTTCTCCTTTCTCCACAATGTTTTCAACCTTATCAAAGACAGAAATCGTCATTTGACCTATACATGCATTTAATGTATTATCTGCAAATGCTTCCTGTTTGGTCGAGTCCAAAATGTCCTCTGGTAAAAAGTTATTGGATGCTGGATTGTCTAAAAATATATTGTAATACAGTGTATTGGGCAAACTATGGTAACAGCTGACCAATTCTTTATGAGACAACAAAATTTCGAAATTTTCCAAATTGAAAGCATTTACAGACAGCGTAATTATTGAATGTGACTCAAATGATTGGATGTGTCTGTGAAAGGTTAAAAAACACTGTAGTGAAAGAAGAAAATGCTGGTTACTAGTACTGTACATGTATTTCCTGCTTTTCCCACAATGCATCCATTTTTTTTCTATATAGGGTTGTTGAAACTGGGGATGGTTTTGTGTAGGGATAACTCTTTGCCAGAAAAGAAATTCTGGGACTTATCCACATTGCAAATGACTAGTACATTGAAGGCCAATCTGATGTCGTGTAAAAAAGATAGTGAAACAAGAGCGGCAAATTGTCGCAAGATACGCCCGTCTTACCCCAAGTTGTAAAGTTGGGGCATAATAATGATAAAGGGGAGGTATAGAAAAATAGTAGTGCAGAATATTTTTTTTACTGTTGATTGAAGATAATGGCAGTGTATTTGTGTTGATGGAACTCTTGTTTATTATTGTATTACTATTAACTCTTTACCACACAGCAAAAGTTTGGACTAGTCCAAATTGAAATCATTTGCAGTTTACAAACTAAATGTAACTCAAAAATTGAAATTTGGTTTGGAAAGGGTAGAAAACATTGTGGGAAAAGGAGAAAATGCTGGTGCATAAAAAATAAGCAATTTATATTTCATGTGCACTGCACTACCCCTTGATGAGATGTATCCAGCCCTAAAATTTCATAACCCGAGGTAGTATAGTTTGAGAGATATGCATCATACAAAATTTAAGTTCGAAAAAAAAACAAGAAAGGGCAATAACTGAAAAATTAAGCAAGCAAGAGTTGAAATTTATATGCACAGCACTTCCCGTTGATGGAATGTATCCACGCATGAAATTTCATATCCTTAGCTAGTATAGTTCTGAAGATATGCACTGGACAAAATTAAAGTTTCAAAATAAAGAAAGAGCAATAAGTCAAAAATTAAGCAAGAGTTATGGTTCATGTGCACTGCACTCCCAGTTGATGAGATCTATCTACGCATGAAATTTCATAGCCATAGGTAGTATAGTTTTGGAGATATGCTCGAGACAAAATTCAAGTATGAAAATAAGTCAAAAATTAAGGAAGGAAGAGTTATGATTCCTGTACACTGCACTCCCCCTTAATGAGATGTATGCAGGCATGAAATTTCATAACCCTAGGTAGTATAGTTTTGGAGATATTCACCGGAGAAAATGCAAGTATGAAAAAGAAGAAAGGGCAATAACTGAAAAATTGAGGAAGCAAGAGTTATGATTCCTGTGCACTGCACTCCCCCTTAATGAGATGTATGCAGACATGAAATTTCATAACCGTAGGTAGTATAGTATTGGAGATATTCACCGGACAAAATTCAAGTATGAAAAACAAGAAAGGGCAATAACTGAAAAATTAGGGAAGCAAGAGTTATGATTCCTGTGCACTGCACTCCCCCTTGATGAGATCTATCCACTCATGAAATTTCATAACCGTAGGTAGTATAGTTTTGGAGATATGCTCCGGACAAAATTCAAGTATGAAAAACAACAAAGGGCAATAACTCAAAAATTAAGGAAGCAAGAGTTATGATTCCTGTGCACTGCACTCCCCCTTGATGAGATCTATCCACTCATGAAATTTCATAACCCTAGGTAGTATAGTATTGGAGATATTCACCGGACAAAATTCAAGTATGAAAAACAACAAAGGGCAATAACTCAAAAATTAAGGAAGCAAGAGTTATGATTCCTGTGCACTGCACTCCCCCTTGATGAGATCTATCCACTCATGAAATTTCATAACCCTAGGTAGTATAGTATTGGAGATATTCACCGGACAAAATTCAAGTATGAAAAACAACAAAGGGCAATAACTCAAAAATTAAGGAAGCAAGAGTTATGATTCCTGTGCACTGCACTCCCCCTTGATGAGATCTATCCACTCATGAAATTTCATAACCCTAGGTAGTATAGTATTGGAGATATTCACCGGACAAAATTCAAGTATGAAAAACAACAAAGGGCATTAACTCAAAAATTAAGGAAGCAAGAGTTATGATTCCTGTGCACTGCACTCCCCCTTGATGAGATCTATCCACTCATGAAATTTCATAACCCTAGGTAGTATAGTATTGGAGATATTCACCGGACAAAATTCAAGTATGAAAAACAACAAAGGGCAATAACTCAAAAATTAAGGAAGCAAGCGTTATGATTCCTGTGCACTGCACTCCCCCTTGATGAGATCTATCCACACATGAAATTTCATAACCGTAGGTAGTATAGTTTTGGAGATATGCTCCGGACAAAGAACTGGACGCCGCCCGCCCGCCCACCACGGGTGATCCCATAATACGTCCCGTCTTCGACGGGCGTATAAAAAGGAGAAACTTGTGGTCACTACCGTTTTCTCCTTTTCCCACAATGTTTCAAAAGCCTTCTTCCTCAGGGTACTGAAAACACAGTTATACAGTAAAATCATGCTGGTTACTGAGAAAATATGAGCCGAATTGCTAAATTATGAACTGTTTCTTCATTTACTACTGTTATATCATGAGTAATATCTTAATTTGCTATGTTGTGAGCAATTTCTTCATTTGCTAAATCATGAGCATTTTTTCTATATTATTCATGAATAGTTTCATCATCTGCTAAATTAATGAGCAAGTTTTTTCTATCTTATAAGCAGTTTCTTAATTTGCTAAATTATGAGTAATTTCTTCATTTTGCTAAATTATGAGCAATTACTAAATCTTTTTGTAGACTTCTTCTGCAAGTGATTACAAAACAAAACAATTTCGGAGCAAAAGGTTAAATAGGGAAGTGTAATGAATTTCTTCATCAGTTCAAACCCACCTTTTTTAGCTGACATGTTTTGATGATCCTGATCAATTAGAACACTGCCATGTGCTGAGACACATAACCCTGACATTGTCAGCTACACTGTCACTAAATTCCTTGCTTCATGTTGATGTACACCATGTGCACACCTCAACCTTTGAAGTCAAAACTGTCACTTCATAGATACCCACTAAAAAACCTTCAAATCACATTACTGATAAAACCACTGAAGTTTTACTCCCTCTCCCTTGTACACTGTTTTACTTCCAGGAAAGTTCAGACCATTCTGATGATTTGTCTGATAAAATACTACAGCATGTCCTGTTTTCTGATTGGTTGATTTTCCAATAGTGCACTTTGTACACCATTCATGTTTACCTTAGTCATGTGACAACCACTGTGTGATTGGCTGTTATAAAACCCGACTAGATTCCCCAGTTAGCCCTTTACCCAACATTCCCTGTTGTGACATTGTGGAAAACAGCATTTTCTCCTGTTCCCACAATACTTTCTATTCCTTTCAAATTCAATCATTTAAGTCTGATTTAACCTGTCTCCTACAAATACTTTCAATATGGAAAAGTTTATAATTTGGTCAGCTGGTAAGGTTAACTCTTTACCACACAACAAAAAAGTTGTCTGACTAGTCCAAATTGAGAGCATTTCCAGACATTTCTGATGTAGCTCAAAACATAAAATTTGTTTCTTAAAAGGTAGAAAACATTGTGGGAAAGGAAGAAAATGCTGGTTACCAGCATTTTCTTCTTTTCCAACAACATTTTCAAAAGGCTTCTTTCTTGGGGGTGGCTAAAAGTCAGGTTTGTGTGATAAAGGGTGAAACATGTTTGTAGTATTTTTAATTTGTTTATCAAATAAGCATTTGGGGAAATTTAATCTCAAAAAGGCTGGTATTTCAAATTACTCACTCTTAAGAAATCAGTCTAGAAATGAGGCCCAAATAACAGCTACTTCACTGTTAGTTTTGTCTATGGTGTTAACCCAAATCAGAAAGTGAAGATCAGAGATCAGACTACATGGTTTGTGCAGTCTGATCTTGATCGACGCTGGCTGCAGAGGTAACAATAGTTGTGTAAGGTGCTGTTAGAGTTAATTCTTCACCAGATTACAAAGTTTTAGACTCTTCCAAACTAAAAGCATTAATTTTATTGAGTCTGGATTACCTGCCCCTACCACTATGTTATCAGGTCAGAAAAAGCGCAATAATGGCAGCCTCCTAGGTGTCCTCAATTGTACCCCTACATGCTTCCCCGTTTTCCCCAATTTCATGTGATCCAGTCTGATCAGTGAATAAAATAAGATCAATTTAGTACAAAAAATACATTACCGAATGTAAAATGTGTTGTTGGGGTATGGTTTGACTATGAATCATTTTAAAAGTAGCCCTGTTTTCGGACATTATATAGGTCCATTGACATTTCGGATACTTAGAGCATTTCTGATATGTAGTTTTTCTCGCTAAATAAGGATGACATGTGGAAAAACTCACTGCCATTACTTTATCGCAAGTGATCTGTTCTGAATTCAGCCTATGATCCGATTTGATCATGTGAAATAACATTAGGTATCCTGTCTCCTCTACATATTACCAATGGGGGCCGCCGTTATTACGCTTTGCCTGACGTTCTCTTGAAGTATGGCGGGGTACCAGACTATAATTTTATTGAGGTCAGTAGCCGATGTCTGGTTCAATGTTTGTTTGGTGTTTAAAGCCTTTCTTTTTAAGTATCATTTCATTTGCATAGGAGCTGGTCAGTGATATCCTTGAGGTTCATAAGTCTCGCACAATATTTTTCTTATTTCTTTACCAGACGACAAAATGTTAGACTTGTCCAAATTGAAAGCATTTGCAGACCACGTATTAAATGTGGCTCAAATGATTGGATTTGTTTCTGAAAGGTTAGAAAACACTGTGGGAAAAGAAGAAAATGCTGGCAACCAGCATTTTCTCCTTTTCCCACAATGTTTTCGAGGGGCTTTTTCCTAGGGTTGTTAAAACTCGGGATTGTTTGGTAAAGGGTTAAGCCACTGGCTGCTTTCCTTCAAAAACTTGGCCAAAACAATTTTTGGCAGTAAGAAAGTAATGAATCCTGTCACTATCACAATCCTCAGAAAGAATTTGGCCAAACTTGGGAATCAAACCAGCGAGCCCCTGCTTTCATGCCTTGTACTTTACTTGCTTATCTATCGTGATTGGCATCTATGCAGCTCCTAACATACTTAACTCTTAACCACACGACAGAATTTCAGCCTTTTCCAAATTGAAAGTGTAAGCAGATGACAAATAAAAAGTGTCTCAAATGATGAGAAGTGTGTGGAATAAACCAGAAAACAATGTGGGAAAAGGAGAAACTGTTGGTTACGACCTTTCTTTACCCACAATGTTTTCCAAATGCCTCTTTCCAAAGGTTGTTAAAATTTAGGATTGTTTGCTACAGGGTTAAGCTACCTCTTCCAGCACAGCAGTGCATCATTGGCAGATTATAATCTGGTATCTTTTCAATGGCATATTTCAGCCAATCACAAAACAGTTTAACCCTTTACCAAACAATCCTGAGTTTAAATGACCATTAAGTAAAGGGCTTCTGGAAACATTAAAGAATGGTAACCATCACTTTTTCCTTTTCCCATCACGTTTTCTACACTTCAACCACATTCAACCTGTCATCTGCAGACTGCTTTCAATTTAACCATGTACCACAATTGAACCTAACAGAGAAGGCTTTGGAAAATATGATGGGGAAACAAGAAAATGCTGTTAACCAGCATTTTCTCCTTTACTCACAATATTTTCTGTACTTTACTTTAACTCTCACATTCCATCATTTCAGGCACATTTAATGTATCATCTGCAAATATTTTACAACTGGACAAATCCTTTTTTTTTTTTCATTTGTAAATGGTGAACAAGCTTAAAATGCTAGACAAATTACCTTCAGTCAATTTCCTAGCTCGGTAGTTTTTGAAGAAAAAGAAGAGGTATTGCCGTAGCCCTGGCGTCGTCATCTGCTTTGTTGTGCAAAAACCTTGACATTTTATTATACCTCGGTTATTATTTAAAATAGATCTATTTGCTTCAAACTTGGACAAGTTATCAAAAGGGGGACCTATACAACATGGGAAGGTAACCATTAAAGTATTTTTGACAGAGTTATGCCCCCTTTTCCACTTAGAATTTTCTCTGAAAATCGAGCATCTTCAGCCGAGTGTTGGAATCCACATGCAGTGCTCTTGTTTAACACTTTACCAAACGACAAAAATTTAGAGTCGTCCAAATTGAAAGAATTTGCAGTCGACATTTTAGATGTGGTTGAAAGTTTCCTCTTTGATTCTGAAGGGATAGAAAACATTGTGGGAAAAGGAAAAAATGCTGGTTACCAGCATTTTCTCCTTTTCCAACAATGTTTTCAAAGGCTTTTTTTCTCAGGATCATTAAAAGTCAGGAATGTGTAGTAAAAAGTTAATCTAACAGCAGATCACTTTCAAAAACATTGCAACCAAAGAACAAATTTCTCAACACTAGCAATTTTACCTTTTGTCAAAATGTTTTATGTTGATTATCAATTTGTAAAAATACATGGATGTGTTGGTTTTTTCTTTCAGTCTTCAGCAGCACTTTTCTTTTTAACCCTTCACTAAACAAGCCTGTCTTTTAACCCTTTCCCAAACAAGCCCTGGTTTTCACGTGTCTGCAGTACAAGTCTTTTGAAAACACTGTGGGAAAAGGAGAAATTGCTCGTAACAAGCAATTTCTCCTTTTACCACAGTGTTTTCTACCCTCTTTGGGACCTTTCTGCCATTTTCATCAAATTTAAAATTGTCATCTGCAAACTCTTTCAATTTGGACCAGTCCAAAATTTGTCATTTGGGAAAGGGTTAACCAACTTGAGGAAGAAGGAAAAGATTGTGGAAAAAAGAGAAAATGCTGCTTACCAGCATTCTCTCCTTTTCCATAAAAGTTTCTACCCTTTCAAAGACAAGATTCATTATTTCAGCCACCTTTGAATTTGACGTCTGCATTGGATTCTGACATCCTAAATTTTGTTAATGACCAGCATTGTTTCCTTTTCCCGCAATTCCTCACACAAATTTCTTCTCTCCCATACATATTTAGATTGTGATCTGCATAACTAATGCTTTCAATTTGAACAAGTCCTGAATAACAAATAGTTGAAATTCCTAGCCATAAAGTGTTGAGACACTATGAATGGCACTATATTACACTATTGTGATATCCACATGTCCATCTCACATCATTTGACATTTGATCACTATTTCTTTTTTTCTCATTACCATTTTGATATTCATGATCAAAATTAAATTAACAATTTTACCATATGATCTCTAGTTCAAATGACTCAGAAGACAAGGGCTTGTTTGAAAACATTGTGAGAAAAGGAGAAAATGCTGGTAACCAACATTTTCTCCTCTTTCCATAAAGTTTTCTAATCCTTTGAAAGAAAAATTTTATGTTTTGAGCAACATTTTATTTGTCAACTACAGCTGCTTTCAATTTGGACAAGTGTAAATATTTATTATCTTCTTGGGAGTCAACCCTTTACCACACAGCAATATTTTAGACATTTCCAAACTGAAAGCATTTGCATACGACAAAATAAATACAATTCAAAAGTTGACAATTGTTTTTGGAAGAACAGAAAACATTGTGGGAAAAGGAGAAAATGCTGGTTACCAGCATTTTCTCCTTTTCCAATAATGTTTTCAAAAGCCTTCTTCATCAGGATCATTAAAGGCGGCATTGTGTGGTAAACAGTCAATATATGTGTAATTTTCCAACAATGGGAAATAAAGATTTCCCTTTACTCTTTATCACACAATCCAAATTTTTAGTCCCAAAGATGGAAAGTCCTCAAAAATGTCCTGGCCAAAATATCTGTGGCCAAACGTCCATCCACCAATATCTAGATTAGGGATAAAAAAAATGACACCCAAAATATTACATCTGGAGAAAACACTGAATTATAACTGATATATCAATATTCTGATTATAATGGATAGATTGATCAGCTGTATGAATTGAATTTCAAAGTGGGCAAATCATTAACCCTTTACCAAACACTACAAAGCAATAATAGTCCCGAGAAATAAAAAGAACTGCATGGAGAAATTGGTAGTGTCAACTGCACTTTTTATTTTTTCCTACAACATTTTACCCTATTGAAAAAAAAGAAAGAAACATTTCAGCTATATTCAAATAATTGTCTGCAAATGCTTTCAATCTGGGTAAGTCCCAAATTTTGTCATCTGGTAAAGAGTGCAGCACTCAGGGCAGAACTGCTTTATAACCAAGGTTGGCAAACCTTTCAAATAAATGCTCATTTAACACTTTCCCAAACAACAAAATTTTGGACTTCACCAAACTGAAAACATTTGCAGACGACAAATTGAATGTATTTGAAATTTATTTTTGTCTTTGATAGGGTAGAAAACATTGTTTTCAAAAGGCTTCTTCCTCAGGGTTGTTAAAACACGGGATTGTGTGGTAAAGGGTTAATCAGCATTATGAATTTCACTGCAACAAATCAAAAACCCTTTACTAAATAATCCAGTATTTTAACAGCTCTGAGGGAGGATCTTTAGAAAACAAAGTGGTCACCAGCATATTAACATTCTGCAATTTGTTTTAACATAATTTGTCATCTGAAAATACTCCAAGTTGGTCCATTCTAAAAGTTTGTCATTTGGTAAAGAGTTAATACAATGCAAGAGTGCAGACAACAAGGTATATGAGCAAGCAAGTATTGCTAGAAGTTATGCAACAAGCAGATTTCAGGTCATTTATCTGGAGGGTCAAATAGCAATTCCTTATTGCCCCATTTTGATACTAAGAGTAAAAAAAGGATCATGTGTTTCAGGTAAGGTATACATTATAAGTCCTAAATTTAGTTTCTAGACAGAATGTAACCTTTGCACCCCCTTTTACAATGCATGAACTTCAAATTATTTATGCCAAATATTGCAAAGTAAATGTTCACTTTGAGACCATTTCTGTTGATTGTTAATTCGCAAATGTTATACAAGTGCATCGGAGAATATCTTCTGTTGATTAAATTCCATCATTTTGACATTACATCAACGAGTTAAATTCTAACGTCCTCTTCCAACAAGACAAAAGTGTGCCCGTTAAAATGGACGTAGTCATGTGTGAAAATGCTGTAAACGAAATGGGATGCGCCCTCAAATAAAATGCACGCACTCAAATCTACAGCAATGTGATACAGGAGTCCATCGGACATTGTAACTTCCACGGAATAGATCCTGTAATTCAACTAAGTAGTATGCAACAGTCTAGTTCTGTATAATTGGTTGTGTCATCTTGCGTTCCAGCAACGAACAACGGAAGTCTCCACCGATTTTGATCAAGGCAATATGCAAGTTGCAGCATTTATGTAACAATGCACAAAAGAAACATCATTAAATGTGCAGTAACTCTGCCAGAGGCATATGATCTATATCTGCACAAAAAAGTTCACAAATTGCAACTAACCTTGACCCGACATCGTTGCTGTCAGTCCACCATTCAGTTGAATTGCAGCAGGTGCCCGTCTAATCGGAATTTCTTGTGATCTCCCTTTACCTTACTTGTGTGACACCATGAAACAGGCGACAAAAATCTATGTGAGGTTGTATAAGGCAAACTTTTAACACAAATCTCTAGATTTATACCAATGAAAACAAAACAGTGTGTATCTATTTCAACACAGCTTACTTTGATAGAAACTTCACAGGAAATGCAACAATCGCGCTAGGCGTGACTAACTGGGAAAGCCCGCTGACGTCATTTAAACGTGACTCACTAGCGTAGGGGGTATGCCTATTTCTAAATAGCTAAGCCAATCGTAAAATACACAGCACTTTTTTTCCCACACAAGTGCAGGTTATTTCACTATTTCAACAAAAAGTCACGATCACCCGTCCTTGGAGAGAACTAGTCTGTCTGTCTGAAAAGCAAATAAATATTTGTGATGTCTCAAGGTAACAGTCTGGTACCTCGTTCATTTTGAAAGTCAGGGCACGGTTTACGAAATCCTATGAACCAGTCACAGCCAATCACGTGATCTAGCAATAAATTAGGTCAGCTTGATGCTGTCAATCACAATGGTTTCGGGGACTCTCACATGATAGTCTGCACTAGCTTGAGTTTACGAAGACTAAAAAAGTTTTGACCATGCCTGTAACAACTGGATATCGTGTAGACTGGGTTGCTGAATTCCTCCACGATTTTCCTCATATAGATTTTAAGTTCGAGAAGACAAACTCTACATTTGATCCAAGTTCAAAAAGTTACAAAGAGGTACAGTAAATGAGTAATAAACAATGAACCTGTGACTGATTGTATTTATGAATTTTCTTCACTGGACTTTACAGTTAACTCCTTTTCAAATGGCAAAATGTGGTTATTAAAAGTATTTGCTGACGAGAATTAGATGTGGCCAAACTTAAGGCCCTTTGCCTTGTGAAATGGTAGACGGCTTTTCCTTCCTCAGTGTTGTAATGTAAAATCAATAGTTAACCCTTTACCAAACAATTCTGAGTGTTTAGGACTTGGAGGAAGAATGTGTGTGAAAACATGGGGGAAAGGAGCTCTCCTTTTGGTGTGACATTTTCTACCATGTATAACTCGTACCCCATGAAAGAAATTTTGACCTTTCCCCCTTTTCCCACATTGTATTGAAAAAAAATTGAGTTGTAGAAAATTTTGGGTAAAAGGTTAAGTCACCCTTACAAATAGAACAGAACATTTCTTTATTACACTGAGATGGTACATATAGTACAACTAAAGGATTTAAAAAGAATATTTCGAACAAACAAAAAATAACTTCTGGTTATAACAGTATTGTCAAATTTTGACAGAGCTCTGAAGCTTGGATCTTTAGTACTCTCTTAACCCATAAAGTGCTGAATAAACCTGTTGGGCATTTTCATTCTAGAATAAGAAGCAGAAAAAAAACTGTAATTTTGTGGTTGCCTTTTGTCTGTGCTGTTTCAGCACAGCGGACAGTGTAGATCAAAGATCAGACTGCACATTTTGTGCAGTCTGATCTTGATCTACACTAGCTGCAAAGGCAACTATATTAGTGAAAGGCACTTTAACTCTTTACCACACAATCACAGGTTTTATCGACCCTGAACAAAAAACCTTTGAAAACCTTGTGGGAAAAGGCGAAAATGCTGGTAACCAGCACTTTCTCCTTTTCCCACAATGTTTTCTAACCTTCCATATACAAATTTCAATTTTAGAGTCATGTTAATTTTGCTGTCTTGTTGTCTGCAAATGTTTTCAATTTGGACTGGGCTGAAATTTTGTTGTGTGGTAAAGAGTTACGTGTTACTACTTATGTATATTCAGTTCAAGTTAAGCACTATGTGCAAAATAACACCTTGTTTTGTATGTTAGGTTATAGGCAAGGTTTGTCAAAAAAAAAAAAAATCTACCTGTGATGCAGCCATGCATTCCAATTCTTTGAGCCAGGGTGTTTCATTTGCATATTATATACATAGTGAACTCTTTAACAACAATCCCAAGTTTTAACAAACTTGAGGAAGAAGAAATGTTGGTTACCAGCATTTTTTCCTTGTTGTACAATGTTTTCAAAAGCATTCTTTGTCAGGGTTGTTAAACTCAAGATTGTTTGGTAAAGGGTTGACTGTGTGTATCTCTCACCCTTTGCCACACATCCCATTGCTTTATAATATAACTCTAAGAAAGAAAGTTATTGAGAATATTGTGCTGAAAGAAGAAAATGCGGGTACCCACAATGTTTCCTACCCTTCCAAAGACAAATTCATCACCTAAACCACATTTGTCATCTTCAGATGCTTTCAAACACTTGGTACAAGTCTTTGGCTCTTTGACTCCTCTGGCAAGGAATCAAAAGTTTTGCCATCCATCACTTACCTGTGTTTAGGCATTGTTAACTCTTTACCAAATGACAAAATTTTAGACTAGTCGAAATTGAAAGCAGACGACAAAATAAATGATACTCAAAAATTGAAATTTGTTTTAGGAAGGGTAGAAAACATTGTGGGAAAAGGAGAAAATGCTGGTTACCAGCATTTTCTCCTTTTCCCACAATGTTTTCAAAAGCTTTCTCCTTCAGGGTCGTTAAAAGTCAGGATTGTGTTGTAAAGAGTTAAAGATATGCTAATGAGGTAAATCTTTACTAAACCACACAATTCTAGACTTGTTCAAATTGAAGGCATTTGCCAAAGACAAATCGGAATAAAATGAATGGATATGTCTTGGACAGGGTAGAAAACTGTGGAAAAGAGAAGGAAATACTGGTTACCAGCAATTTCTCCTTTTCCACAATGTTTTGAAAAGCCCTTTTTGTCAGAATTGTTAAAACATGGAATTGTTTAAAACAGTATTATTTGGTACAGAGTGTTATAATATTGAACTGTATGTATATATTAGAGCTGAGATTGAAATACAGTGGTAGTTATGCAGCTCAAGCAGTAGGATATGAAACTTGAAAGTGAAATATCTCAGCATACTTGAGGGTGTAAGTTCAATTTCCATGGCTGGCTAACGAAAAATTGCTTATGGTCTTTCAGATGAGATATTATTCCTACCCCCATTGTGATGGTGCTATACAAGTACACCAAGCTTTTTAAAGAACCAGGTGCAGCCTGGGATGGGTTTCATCTTGCATCTTGCTATCTTCCTAGTAATATAATTAAAAGCCTTTTAGGGCTTTGCCCTTATGAGCAACCAGTGATGACAATATATAAACAAAAGTCAATCAGTTCAGTCATGTAAAGTGGTCAAATATCTCAGTCTGGTATTTGTATTCATTTAGTGTACGAGTAGAGAGATTATATTATGTATATGGCCAGTTGTATTGTTTAGCTGTGTGTTTGTCGAGGCCTTTGGTTTACTCTCCATGCAGAGAATTGTTTTGTAGTTTAACAGGTCTAGTATGTCACATTGTCAGGGTTAAGCTCTTTGCAAAATAACAAAACTTAAGATTGGCCCAAATTGAAAGCATTTGCAGATGACAACTTAAATGTACTGCAAATTGTGATTTCTGTCTTTGACAGGGTAGAAAACATTGTGGGAAAAGGAGAAAATGCTGGTTTCTCCTTTTCCCACAATATTTTCAAAAGCCTTCTTTTTCAGGGTTGTTAAAAGTCGGGATAGTATGGTAAAGCATTAACCATTTTGACGTAAAGTTGAGCAGGTAGCACTATATTGTTGTTGGAGAATAATCCATCTAAAACTTAGACCTTTGATAAAAAGTAACTCGATTTTTTTTTTTTTTAGAACAAGTCAATACCTTTTACTTTTGTAACATGCAACGGCCTGGTCACCTATCCGGGCACTTACCATAATGCATGTTGCTTAATTTTTACAGAGAAAATACACCAAACCACATTGCCGTAAAAGCTAGCTCAGCAGCAATGCAGGTTTTAAAAAAGTTTTAAGTGCTTATATAACTAACTGCTCTCCATGACATTTTTATTCCAGTCGATTGTGTTTTTGGCGGGAATACCAGTAGCATGGTGTGTGTTGGTATTGATGCTAACATCTTGTTGCCTGTGTATACAGTGCTGTAAAGAGAAACCAACCAAAAAGAAAAGAACCACATGTCTGAGACTGATTTCTGCACTTTTCATCATCTTTGCCATGTAAGCGAGCTGCTCATTTTTAACTTGGTTCTTTTCAAAGAAAATGTTGCTCAGGTATTTTCATAGCCCTGGGTCTGTATTCACCAACTATTCTTAAGAACAATCTAAATCTTATCCTACAAGATTTTCTAAATTTTAAAGTAGCACAACTTCTGATAGGCTAAACCAAATGGCTTAGCCATTCAGAAGTTCTGTTACTTTCAAATATAGAAAATTCTGGAAAATATAAGACCATAAACAATCTTAAGAATGGTTGGTGAATATGAACCTGATTGTAATTACTGAAGACAGTTACTCTTAACTTTTTACCGAATGGCATAATTTTGGACTCAACCAAAGTGAAAGCGTTTGCAGACAGTGATTTTTCTTCATTTCCCATAATGTTTTTCAAAGCTTTCTTCTTCAGGGTTGTTAAAAGTCGGGATGGTGAGGTAAAGGGTTAACCCTTTCCCGTACAATGCCGCCTTTTAATGCCCCTCAGAAAGAAGCCTTTCGAAAACATTAAGGGAAAAGGAGAAAATGCTGGTAACCAGAATTTTCTCCTTTTCCCACAGTGTTTTCTACCCTTCCCAAAACAAATTTCAATTTTTCATTTACATTTATTTTGTCGTCTGCAAATGCTCCCAAGTTGGACCAGTCTAAAATTTTGTCGTTTGGTAAAGAGTTAAACTTGGGCTAGTTGTTAACTGTAAAAAGGGGAAGCCACAGTAGTGGTAAAGGTAGGTATCTCTTTCCCTTCTCTGCCTCTGCCTAGCATTGATTGGACTGCAGTCTTTGGTTTGGTATGAGTGAATGGCACATTAAGAAATTTCTGGTTGTACAGTCATCTGATACCTATTAACTGCTTACAAGTGACTGTACAAATTTCTGTTCCTAACATGCCATTTTAAACGAAGGACAAGGAATAATGCAGTTGACTTTCTTCCCAAACATGTTTTCACAAAATTATGAATAAAGAAACTGTTTATACATTTTCCGTTGCAAAAACAGGCTTTTAACGCTGAGTAATCGAGTAAAAACTGCATTGTTTCAGGACAAAATCATCTGTATTTTTAGCACAGTCAAATGATCAAGGCATCCCCATTGCTCTAAGGAAGATTCACAGTGCACATACATGTCCCTGATACAGTCTATGCATGACAAACAAATAACTAGATATGAATTTTTCATAGAAACTCTCAAAATAAATGAAAAAGCTTCAGCATGACTTACCATGTGAACACAGTTTTTTACACCAAGTGACAGACTGTCACTTCTGGTCCTACACTATGGGAAACATTATGTTCAAATATCATATCCATTCTTCAGTTAAACTATACTGCAGCTCTGATGTATGTGTATACATGTACATGTATATATTATTGTAAAGAGTAAATAATACTTTTATTATTCTTTCTTTTTTTTTTTTTTTTTTTTTAAAGAAAGTAGATGGGTTTCAGAATGGGGGAAATAAAATGATTGGATATGCTTAAAAAAGGGCATGTCTGAGGTCGTTTTTGAGGTGAAATTTTCAACTTTAAAATTTCTTATATTTCAGAGGCTGCTTGGCTGTTGGTTTCTTTGGGAATGAGGAAGGCAATAAAGGGATACAGACCACAGTTGATGCTCTGCAGGACACCAATGATACCTTGTCTGGCTCCCTATCCACAGTATGTATAATTTTAGTTTGTCTGGTTTTTGTGTCTATTTACCAAATGTTTTTACCCAACATATATGGTACACACCATACATTGTACCATAAGAAGGTTTCTTTGGAATGTGGATGGCAGTTCAGGAATACAGACCACAGTTAATGCTTTAAGGACACTAATGATACCTTTTCTGGTTTCTGTCCACAATATAGGTGATTTTAGATGGTCATATTCAGGGTTTTGCCAGGACATTCTCATGAGGGGGTCATTTGACCCCCTTCAAAAGAATAAAAGAAGGCAAACATATAACTCCTTACCACACAATCAAGGGATTTAAAGATCCTGAAGAAAAAGCCTTTTGAAAACATTTTCTCCTTTTCCCACAATGTTTTCTAACGTTCCCAAAACAAATTTCAATTGTTGAGTCTCATTTATGTTGTTGTCTGCAAATGCTTTCAATTTGGACATGTCAAAAAATTTGTTGTTTGGTAAAGATTTAAAGTTTGGTGGACATTTGTAAAATTTGGGGGTCCAAATTCAAAGAAACAATATTTCGACTTGAACATCACAGTAAGGTTTAATTTCACAACAAACTTCGATAGATGTGCAGTTTTAATCGTACGAAAGTGTTGACTGAGAATTTGGGGCCCTCGTGAGGTTATTCATAACTGCAAATTCGTGCGCTTAACAGTGAAAGAAACAATTGGCAAACCTCAGGTGATCGTTGATCAAATGTTTTAATGTAGGTACGCAATCGACCGAGTTGTGACGAGTGCTGTTGCCAAGCACTAATCGGGATCGTTCGCTTATCCTTTTTCTACACACCATGTGAATGACAAATAATGATAGCGTATTTACACAGAGTGAGACGATGTGCTCTTTCTCTGAAAAAGGTGTCTCAAAACCTTGGCAAGATTTTAATTTTCGTAAAATTACTGTGCACCTTGTGTCTGAAGTTCTAAGTATGTATTTGATTGGTATATATGCCTTATTTCTTCCCGTCAGAATTGTCCAGATATGACATCTCTGCCCCATAACCATTTCGACCCATAGCAAACTCCGAGCAAACAATACCAAATATGTATGTGTATTAAAGTTTGTAACATGAGCCATTGAAAACCATTTAATCTTTAAAAAACGATGAAATTTTAGACTTGTCTAAATTGAAAACATTTGCAAACGGCAAGTTAGATTTAGCTGAAATGTTGTTTATTGGCTGTGAAAGTGCAGAAAACCTTGTAGGAAAAAAGAGAGCATATCTTTTTAGCTCCACTGGCCAAAGGCCAGCAGGCTTATGTCATGGCCCAGTGTCCGTCGTGCGTCTGTCCGTGTGTGCGTGCGTGCGTCCGTCCGTGCGTTAACTTTTATTTCAAACATCTTCTTCTCTGAAACTATCCATCCAATTTTCATGAAACTTCACAGAAATGATCCTGCCATGGTCCTCTTCAGAATTTCTTGAAAGAATTTGATTCCTTCAAAAACTCTGGTTGCCATGGCAACAAAACTGAAAAATATTGGAAATCTTTAAAAATCTTCTTGTCTGAAACCATAAGGCATAGGGCTGCCAAATTTGGCATGTAGCTTTATGTAGTAGACCTCCATCATGTATCTTGAAATTATAGCCCTGGGATCAAAATTGGCTCTGCCCCAGGGGTCACAAGTTTTACATAGGCTTATATAGAGAAAACTTTAAAAATCTTCTTGTCTGAAACCATAAGGCATAGGGCTACCAAATTTGGCATGTAGCTTTATGTAGTAGACCTCCATCATGTTTCTTGAAATTATAGCCCTGGGGTCAAAATTGGCTATGCCCCAGGGGTCACAAGTTTTACATAGGCTTATATAGAGAAAACTTTAAAAATCTTCCTGAACCAAGCCATAAGGCCTAGAGCTACCAAATTTTGCATTTAGCTTGATCTAGTTGGGGTCTACCAAAAGTGCCCAAATTATAGTCCTGGGGTCAATTTGGCCTCATGCTGGGCGGGGTGGGGGGGGGTCACAAGATTTACATAGGCTTACATAGGGAAAACTTTTAAATCTTGGTGTACATAGCCATAAGGCTTAGGCTACCAAATTTTGCATAATTATAGCATTATCTAGTGGACAACTACAAAGAGGGCCCAAGTTACAGCCCTAGGATCAAGTTTGGCCCTGCACCAGGGGTCACAAGTTTTACATGGGTTTATGGGTTTATGGAGTGAAAAGTTCTGAAACCATCTTGTTACTAGCCATAAGGCCAAGAACTCCCAAATTCAGCATGTTATTCTTCTAATACACATATTCCCCATTTAGTCCGACTGTAGCCCTTGGGTCAAAGTTTTATAAGGGCTTATATAGTGAAGACTTCTCTTCATGGTTTATATTTATAAGCCAGTGGAGCGATACAGGGCCATCATGGCCCTCTTGTTTTTCCAAAAGGTTTTCATGAGGCTGTACGAGAATGTGTGGTCAAGAGTTAAGTAACTGGTGGGCGTTTTATATTGAAGATCAGACTTGACATTCAGTGCAATCTGATCTTGATCTCCATAGGTATTTAGGCTGACCTGGGTCAAAACTTTTTGCTTTTTGCTTTTGGCAAATTTTTGCATGTCAAAGGACCAGTGTACCTCATGATTCAGTCAGTTGCTCCACAAAATGGATTTTATGGATCCATTAATATTATGATGGCTCGTTTCGATTGATGGATCACAGAGATGTATTAAACCCCCTTTTTCCTGGGCATGGCTCATTTGTGTTTTCCATAATGACAATCGGGAGCTCTTCAAATTTATCAATCCTAGATGAATTTACTCAGATGAGGACTTTAGGTCCAATGGCCCTCTTGTTCATGAAAATCAGCTTTCCAACTTGGTTTATCATGGCAACTTAGAGATTCCATAGACTTTCAATGCGAAAGCTGAAAAGTGGCATTTACGTCAGATATTTTGACAAAACTTTTATAGAAGCGTACCTTTAGCAGTCTTGTATCATCCATATGATTTTATTCAACTGGTAGTCTTTAGCTCATCTGTTTACGAAGAAAGCGTCATGCTATTTTCAAAACCTATGCATCATTGTCATTGTGCAAAAACTTCAACATTTTTAAATATCTCTCTTATTCCTGAAGATATTTACTTCAAACTTGTACAAGTTATTTACTGTTAAAAGGCATACCCATACAACAGGGCAGGTAACCATCAAAATATTTTTGACACAGTTACACCCCTTTTTTAGCTCACCTTAGCACAACATGCTAAAGGTGAGCTATTGTGATCGCCCTATGTCCGTCGTCCGTCGTCTGTCGTCCGTCGTCCGTCAACAATTTCTTTAAACATCTTCTTCTCCTAAACCACTGGGCCAATCTTGATGAAACTTGGCAGGGATGTTCCTTGGGTGAAGCTCTACCAAAATTGTTCAAAGAATTGAATTCCACCAACAACTCTGGTTGCCATGGCAACAAAAAGGAAAAAAAAGCAAAATCTTTGAAAATCTTCTTCTCTGAAACTAGAAGGCACAGAGCTTTGATATTTGGTATGTAGCACCTCCTAGTGGACCTCTACCAAGTTTGTTCATTTGATGCCCTTGGGGTCAAAACTGGCCCCGCCCCAGGGGTCACAAGTTTGAGCATAGTAACAAAGAAGGAAAACTTTAAAAATCTTCTTCTCTGAAACTTGAAGGTGTAGAGCTTTGATATTTGGCATGTAGCATCTCCTAGTGGACCTCTACCAAGTTTGTTCATATGATGCCCCTGGGGTCAAAACTGGCCCCGCCCCAGGGGTTTCAATTTCCAACATAGGAACAAAGAAGGAAAACTTTAAAAATCTTCTTCTGTAAAACTAGAAGGCATAGAGCTTTGATATTTGGCATGAAGCATCTCCTAGTGGACCTTTACCAGGTTTGTTCATATGATGCCCTTGGGGTGAAAACTGGCCCTGCCCCGGGGGTCACAAGTTCGAACATAGGAACAAAGAGGGGAAACTTTAAAAATCATCTTCTCTGAAACTGGAAGGCGTAGAGCTTTGATATTTGGTATGTAGCATTGCCTAGTGGACCTCTACCAAGTTTGTTCATATGATGGCCCTGGGGTCAAAACTGGCCCCACCCTGGGGGTCACAAGTTTGAGCATAGTAACAAAGAAGGAAAACTTTAAAAATCTTCTTCTCTGAAACTTGAAGGCGTAGAGCTTTGATATTTGGCATGTAGCATATCCTAGTGGACCTCTACCAAGTTTGTTCATATGATGCCCCTGGGGTCAAAATGGCCCCGCCCCGGGGGTCTCAATTTCCAATATAGGAACAAAGAAGGAAAACTTTAAAAATCTTTTTCTGTAAAACTAGAAGGCATAGAGCTTTGATATTTGGCCTGAAGCATCTCCTAGTGGACCTCTACCAAGTTTGTTCATATGATGCCCTTGGGGTCAAAACTGGCCCAGCCCCGGGGGTCACAAGTTCGAACATAGGAACAAAGAGGGGAAACTTTAAAAATCATCTTCTCTGAAACTGGAAGGCGTAGAGCTTTGATATTTGGTATGTAGCATTGCCTCGTGGACTTCTACCAAGTTTGTTCAAATGATGCCCCTGGGGTCAAAACTGGCCCCACCCCGGGGGTCGCAAGTTTGAGCATAGTAACAAAGAAGGAAAATTTTAAAAATCTTCATCTCTGAAACTTGAAGGCGCAGAGCTTTGATATTTGGTATGTAGCATCTCCTAGTGGACCTCTACCAAATTTGTTCATATGATGCCCCTGGGGTCAAAACTGGCCCCGCCCCAGGGGTCACAATTTCCAACATAGGAACAAAGAAGGAAAACTTCAAAAATCTTCTTCTGTAAAACTAGAAGGCATAGAGCTTTGATATTTGGTATGTAGCATCGCCTAGTAGACCTCTACTAAGTTTGTTCATATGATGTCCTTGGGGTCAAAATTGGCCCTGCCCCAGGGGTCACAAGTTCAAACATAGGAACAAAGAAGGAAAACTTAAATTTTTTTTTCTCTTAAATGGGAAGGCATAGAGCTTTGATATTTGGTATGTAGCATCTCCTAGTGGACTTCTACCAAGTTTGTTCCAAGGATGCTGCTTGGGTCAAAACTGGCCCAGTCCCGGGGGTCACAAGTTCGAACATAGGAACAAAGAAGGAAAACTTTAAAATTCCTCTTTTCTGAAACCGAAAGGTGTGGAGCTTTGATATTTGGTATGTTGCATCTCAGAGTGGACCTCTACCAAGTTTGTTCATATGATGCCCCTGGGTCAAAACTGGCCCCGCCACGGGGGTCACAAGTTTGAAGATAGGAACAAAGAAGGAAAACTTTAAATTTCTTTTTCTCTTGAACGGGAAGGTGTAGAGCTTTGATATTTGGTATGTAGCATTTCCTAGTGGACCTCTACCAAGTTTGTTCATATGATGCCCCTGGGTCAAAACTGGCCCAGCACCGGGGGTCACAAGTTCGAACATTGGAACAAAGAAGGAAAACTTTAAAATTCTTCTTTAAAACTGGAAGGCGTAGAGCTTTGATATTTGGTATGTAGTGATTCTCTTCTGAGTTTGTTTGCCCATCTAAGCGCAACAAGTTCATTGAGTTCAAAATTGGGTCATCTTGGGTCATAAACTAGGTCACTAGGTCAAATTAAAGAAATACCTTGTTGGCACTCTTGAGGCCACATTATTTGCTCAGTTGCCTTGAAAATTAGTTAGAAAGTTTGTCTTTATAAAGTCTCACATAAGATTAATTTGGGTCAACTTTGGTCATAAACTATTTCACCGGGTCAAATTAACTCTTTACCACATGACAAAATTCTAGACCTGCCCAGATTGAAAGCATTTCCAGACGACAATTTTAATGAGGCTCAAATGATGTGGTTTTTCTTTGATAGGGAAGAAAACATTGTGGGAAAAGGAGAAAATGCTGGTTACCAGCATTTTCTCCTTTTCCCCACAATGTTTTCAAAAGGCTTCTTTCCCAGGGGCGTCAAAAGGCGGCACTGTGCGGTAAAGGGTTAAAGAAATACCTTGTTTGCACTCTGGAGGCCACATTTATTGCTCAAATGACCTGAAATTTGGCCAGAATGTTTGTCTTGATGAAATACCAGATGAGTTTGGATTTGGGTCACCTGGAACCAAAAACTAGGTCACTAGGTCAAAATAAAGGAATACCTTGTGGGCACTCTAGAGGCCACATTCTTTGCTTAATTGCCTTGAAAATTGGTCAGAATGTTTGTCTTTGTAAAATCTCACATGAGTCTGAATTTGGGTCAACTGGGGTCATAAACTAGGTCACTTGGTCAAATTAAAGAAATAGCTAGTGGGCACTCTAGAGGCCACATTTATTATTCATTTGATTTGAAAATTGGTTAAAATGTTTCTTTTGATATAGTCAAAGACCAGTTCAAATTTGGGTCATCTGGGGTCATAATCTAGATCACTAGGTAAAATTAAAGAAATATCTTTAGGGCACTCGAGGCCACATTTTTTGCTCAGTTGACTTGAAAATTGGTCAGAATGGTTGTCTTCATGAAATTTGAGTTTGAAATTGGGTCACTTGCGGTCAAAAACTAGGTCACATGGTCAAATTAAAGAAAAACCTTAAAGGCACTCTACTAAGGTGAGCGACCCAGGGCCATCATGGCCCTCTTGTCTTTTATTGCTTTAAATTTTCAGAACCTTTGACATTTGAATCAGTGATACCCCGTTACGTATGGATGATTTTAGTGTGCCATAATTATGTATCAATTTAGGTAGAAGGCTCATCCATGAATGAGCTACCTTTACTCTGGATATAAACAATTATTTAACTGTTAAAAGGGGAGTAAAATATTAACTCTTTACCAAACAAAACAATTTTAGTCTAGTCCAAATTGAAAGCATTTGCAGACAACAAAATAAAAGTGACAAAAAATTTAAAGTTGTTTTTGGAGGGGTAGAAAACATAGTGGGAAACAGAGAAAATCTGGTTTCCAGCATTTTCTTCTTTTCCCACAATGTCTTCATAGGCTTTCTTCCACAGGGTTGTTAAAAGTCAGGATTGTGTGGTAAAGAGTTAACCTTATACTAGCCAGTCCTGTGATAGTTAACCCTGAAGAACAATGTTTTTGAAAACATGGGAAAAGGAGGAAATATCAGTAACCATTTTTTCGTTACTTTCAGAGACCAATCCCATCATTTAAATTTTTACCAGAAGGTGAATACATGTATTTAACCTTGATAGGGCAGAAAAAATCTGGGAAAAGAGGAAAATGCTGGCTACCATCATTTTTCCCTTTCTTGTCAAACATTTTTTTCAAAAGTCCTTCCTCTAAGGGTCATTAAAACTCAGGATTGTTTGGTGAAGGGCTAACTGACAACAGATTAATCGTAAAGATACCTGTATCTAGTCAAGATGTCACAAGACATCTGTATTTTTAGCAAGGTCAATGATCAAGGCATCCCCATCGCTGTAAGGAAGGTTCACGGTGCACATATGTGTTCCTGATATGGTCAATACATAACAAACAAACAAATGGATATGAAAATTTTATAATAAATATCAAAATAAATGAAAAAGCACCAGCTTGACTTACCATGTGGACACAGTTTTTACCACCCAAGTGACAGACCATCACTGTACAGAATCCCAAGTCACATACAATGCATACTTTTTGTCTTACACTGTGGTAGTGATGGGTCATACTCATAAATCCAATACTGGTAAGTTCCTTTTGCCTTTGGCAATTCAAAAAATGAATTCTAATTTTGTTTGACAGGCTCTGTCACTTGTAAGAACAATTTTTTGTTGTCCATTTTATCGTTCTATACATAAATTTTGTAGCATATGCTTTAACTCTTTACCAAACCAAATTTTAGACTTGTCAAAATTGAAAGCCTTTTGCAGACAACAATTTGAATGTGGTTTAAATGTTGAGAATTGTCTTCGACAGGGTAGAAAGTACTGAAGAAAAAGGAAAAATTTTAATGCTGGTTGACGGCATATTTTTCCTTTTCCCTCTAGGTTTTCAAAAACATTGTCTGAGGGTCGGTATAACACGGTGGTGTGGTAAAGGTTGAAAACCTGGTTGCACTTACAGGATTTTCACTGAGCACTGGTTTTCCTTGACAGATCTCATTTTTTTCCTTTAAATCTCTCATAGAACTATCTGGTTTTCTAATGATGCTGAGCAAGCTGGCTTTTGAAAACATTGTTGGAAAAGGGAAAAATGCTAGTTACCAGTATTTTTTTCCTTTTTAACCATTTTAAAGACAGAAATTATAATTAGGGCCACATTTAACTTGTCCTTTGCAAATGCTTTCATTTTGTTTAAGTTAAGATTTTTTTTATTTGGTAAAGAATTAAAATGGGAATATTTACCCACAAATCTCTCTTCAACTTTTACCATGATCTAACCATTGTGAACCTATGATTATCAAAGACATCTTTAGCACTTTACCACAACAATCCCACATTTTAAAAAGAGGGAGAAAGAAGGCACAATGGAACCTTTGTGGAAGAAGGATAAAATGCTGGTTACCAGCATTTTCTCTTTTACCCACATTGTTTGCTACCAATTTTCAAAAAAGAAAAAAAAAAAATCCTTGATATAAGTCTTGTCTAATATGTTGTCTGCAGATGTCTTCATATTGGACATGTCTTCAAAGTCTTGCCCCCAAAAAATCTAGTAATCACTCACTCAGACTTAGCGAGATTTTTCAGTTAGAACAACAGCCTAGAACCTTCTTACTGCACATTTTATGTTACTTGCCATGCTCTGTGAAAAAAGGCTTAATACATCTGCAAAAAAGTATTTACCAGGTCTGCCTGCAAACTGACCTTGGCCAAAACCTTCTGCTTTATGTCAATTTACTGCATATCAAAGGACCAGTGTACCCCATGATTCAGTCTGTTGTTATACAAAACAGATTTTAGGGCTGTATAATAACTGGGATGACTTGCATGGTATCATGCATCACAGAGAAGCATTGAGACCCTTTTTGCCAGAGCATGGCTTATAATTATATTTACCCTTTCCCAAACAAGCCCTGGTTTTCATGTGTCTGCAGTACAAGTCTATTGAAAAAACTGTGTGAAAAGGAGAAATTGCTCGAGCAATTTCTCCTTTTCCCACAGTGTTTTGTACCCTTTTCAAGAACTTCCTGCCATTTTCATCAAATTTAAAATTGTCGGCTGCAAACTCTTTTAATTTGGACAAGTCTAAAATTTGTCATTTGGGAAAGGGTTAAATACCTACTTGGAATGAATTACATGCATGATAATGTTGACCACATGGATGATTAAACTGTTACCAGACAACAAAATTTTAAACTCATCCAAATTCAGCTGCAGGCACCAAATTACATATGGCTCAAATGATGAGGTTTTTCTCTGAAAGGATAGTAAACATTGTTGGAAAAGGAGAAAATGATGGTTTTACCAGCATTTCCTTGGTTTCCCTTAACTTTTTCCCAAAATCTTGTCAAAAGCTTTTTTACTGAGGGCTTACAGTATTTTCTCCTTTCCTTGCAACATTTTCTACTATTTCTGATACAAATTACATCATTTCAGTCACATGTTGTCTGCAAAGGCTTTCACTTTGGACCAGTCAAAAATCTTGTTGTCTGGTAAAAGGTGAAATGTCCAAATTGAAAGAATTTGCAGACAGCAAATTAAATGTGGCTTAAATGATGGAATTTGTCTTTGACACGGTAGAAAACATTTTTGGAAAAGGAGAAAATGCTGGTTACCAGCATTTTCTCCTTTTTCCACAATGTTTTCAAAAGGCTTCTTTCTCAGGGTCATTAAAACTCAAGATTGAGGGGTAAAGGGATGACCCATAAAGTGCAGAACCTGAGTTAATTTGCTTTTTCAGACAGTTTAGAATCTGCTGATTATATTGATTGTATGGTGTTTAACGCCGTTTTCAACATTATTTCAGTTATATTGCGCAACCAGTGTACCTATCCATGCTGCCCTGGAGTTTCTTTTACCAGTACTCTGCACAGTATTCTTTCCAAGCCACTGGCTGCTCTCAGATCTTTGATATACATCGTTTGGCACTTTGCCAGATGCTGGTATTTTGGCAAAACCAGCTTTGAAACTGCACTAGCTGCATATTTTTGCACTGACTGCAAATGTTCATGTCACTTCTTTAGGGCTGTAAAAGTTTAACCCTTTTTTCAGACGACAAATTGAAGGCTTGTGTAAAGTGATGGAATTTGTCTCTGAAAGGGTAGAAAACATTGTGGGTAACCAAGAAAATGCTTTTATTCCTTTTCCCACAATAGTTTCAAAACATCTCGGGGTTGGACTGTTTGGTAAAGGTTTAAAGCAGAAGGAATTTTTTTTACAAATGTTTTGGATGCTATTGCAGGAAAAGGAACAAACAAAAGCTTCTTAGCTTGTTAGAAAAATGGCTTCTGAAAGCATTGTAGCCAAAGGAGAAAATGCTAGTAGCTAGCATTTTCTTCCTTTTCCAGAAAGGTTATCCTTGCAACCACATACATATATCCAGTCAATTAAACTATATTTTTATTGTCATCTGCTTGAAATTTTGATATGGATGAGTTCTAATATTTTGTTGTCTGGCTGCATATTGTATAACTCTTTACCACTTTAGACAATATTTTAGACCAGTGCAAATTAGAAGTGTTTGCAAAGGATAAATGAAATGTGCCACAACTTACTGGATATACATGTATATCACGAAGGGTAGAAAAAATTGTAGGAGAAGAAGAAAATGCTGGTGACCAGCATTGTCTCCTTTCCCTGAATATTTTCAAAAGCCTTCAAGACAACGAAACTCGGGATTGTGTGGTAAAGGGGTAATCTTGATCAAATTTTCCTACAAAAACACCAAAAAATAATGACATAAAATGTTGACATGTGTAAATACATCTGTTACTTTAACCCTTTACCCAACAATCACATTTTTAACAACCCTGAAGAAGTAGGCTTTTCAAGACTTTGTTGAAAAAAGAGAAAATCCTGGTAACCAGTGTTCCTAACCTTCGAAACCTTCCGAAACAAAAAGCATTATTTGAGCGACATTTTTTGTTGTCTGCAGATGTTTTCAATATGTAAGAGTTCAAAATTTTGTTGTCTTGTAATTATATTGTATAAATATTCTTAAAAAAGTTTTGGCAGAGTTTATGAGTTGGTTATTCTTTAACCCATTACCACACTATCCCCAAGTTTTAATGACCCTGTAAGAGAATGCTTTTGAAAACATTGTAGGAAAAAGAGAAAATACTGTTAACCAGCATTTTCTCCTTTTCCTTCAATGTTTTCTACCCTATTTAAACCAGAAAACATCATTTGAGCTACATTTAATTTGTTTCCTGCAAATCCTTTGAATTTGGACCAGTCTAAAATTTTGTCATTTGGTAAAGAATTAAAAGGCAAAAAAAGGGGTAAACTTGAAATGGTTTAGGGCACTTAACAAGTATTTAGAACTGGGTACAGATTAATTGTACTTCCCAGTCTTGGATCCTTCGCAAAAATATGACTTTCAAATCATTTTATCCCAAATATTATAATGTCATGTAGGGTTCTTGTAGTACACAAGAATTTCATAATGTATCATTTTCTTTATGTTCATTTATAGCTGACAACATTGAATGAATTAACAAGTGACATTGAACAGAGAGGCATAGACAGTTTGAAAAGTGTGTTCAGTACCAGACTGTCAAACCCAGCACTCAGATTAGAAGTTCTCAATTTGGTGGAGCACATGAAAAACCGGTCAGAGCTGGTGAGAGGAGATATCAGTACAATAAAAGGAGAAGTTTCGAAGGTGTCTCTTACAGAGGCTATCCAAAGAACAAAGCAAGTGGAATTCTACAGGTATTGTTTGTTACAATTTTTTTCAAAGATATCAAGTTTTGACTGGTTACCAGGCAAAAATATTTTAAAGATACTCCCTTACAGTCAGAGAGTTAAAAACACTTTTAAAATGTGATAGACTGTAGTATGGTTCAGAATACAGTCAGCTGTGTAAACATAGATAAATCACTGATATATGTTGTAAGGGTTAAATAGTAAATACATTTATTGGAATTCTTCAATTTAAAATCAGAAACTTGTCAACAGTGATTTCTTGTGTGGCCTACAGAAGAAGAAATGCATTTTTCTATCAGTCATAATCTATGCAATCTTGCAACCGTCGAGGACAAAAGTGGGCTTGAAAATGCAGGAATGATTATAGTTCAATAAAATAAAGATGAAATGGGTTAAAAACTGGCTGAAAATGAGAACAGATATATCTTTAAACTCATCCTAACTGAAAGCAATAATTTTGCATGTTGGTCAACTGATGTGACTCATCTTTGAAAGGGTAAAAATTAATATGGGAAAAGAAACCCACAATGTTTGCCTTAGGCTGTTCAAACTGGGGATTGTTGGGCAAAGGGTTTAAATATTTTTGAGTTAGATACCTATAAATCTTTAGATAATGCTTACAACTGGATACATGTAACTAGGTGAAAGCAATCAACTAATATGACCCCTCAGTCATACATGTGGTCCTCTGCATAGCTGATGTTAAAAAATGAAGTCTGTTTTACATTTCAGATGGCTGGGTACCATTGTTCTATTTTGCTGGCAGATTATTGTATTAATGCTCTACATTGTGTGCACACTGAAAAAGTCAAAATATTGGATAGTCTGGTATGTTTTTAAACATTAAATTGCTATTCATTGCCTTCCCCTTTAACACACAATCCCAAGTTCTAATGACCCTGGCGCAGAAGGCTTTTGAAAACATTTTTGGAATGGGAGAAAATGCTAGTCACCAATGTAGAAAAGTCTAGAATTCATTTTTTGTTTGTAAAGAGGTAACTCTGTATCAGACCACAAAAATAAGGCTCCTCTAAATTTAAAACATTTGCAGACAAAATATTGAATGTGACACAAATGATGAAATTCGTGTAGGAAAAAGTTATAAGCAGTGTGGACAAATGAGAAAATGTTGGTTACCAGCATTTTCTCCTTTAGCAATTATTTTCAAAAACTTTCTTCCTCAGGGTTGTAAAAACACAGAATTGTTTGATGAAGGGTTTAGTATAAAAGAAAAGAATTAAATCATGGGTTTTGTAGGTACTAACTAACTTACCATGTTATGCATTCTTTGTAAATGGAGAATCAGTTCCTTTCGTGGCATTTTTTTTTTTACATATTGATGTATATATGTATTCATGCGAGTCATGCTTTGTGAACTTATTATCAGCTCTTTATGGACCTTAATAAAAAATGGGTTACAACTGCATATGGGCTTTTCTAGAGAAATCTTTGAAAATCCGGCCGTTTTGTTTCAAATCATCACATCAAAATATTCTTTGTCAAGGTTCATTGGTATTTGGTATGAATGATGCTTGATTAGACCTGCTTGTGTTCAATAACGTCATCCAGGCATGTGGAAAACATAATGATTTTTAGGGGTGCTAGGCTCATTTTTCTGTATGAAATTTTTTTGTAGTACAGGTTTCTTACAGTTTAATGACTGTCAATATCAATTACATATATTGGCCATTTATTAGCCAGTGGAGTGATACATGGCCATCATGGCCCTCTTGTACCTTTGGCAATATATTCTGAATTTTTGTTCTTATCAGCCATGTGTAATGGTGTATGTTGCAGGGGAATCACATTGGGTTATGTGTCCTTGTTTTTAGTCTGGGTGGCAAGTGGAGCATATTTAGGTGGTTCTGTGGTAAGTATAATTCCACTTTACAATATATGATTGATAGGTGTGAAATGCTGGTTTCAACATTATTTCAGTTATATTGTGGCAGCAAGTGCACCTGTCCATACTTAATATGATTGATTGATTTGTGTTCAGTGTCGTTTTCAACAATATTTCAACTATATTGTAGCAGCCATTGCACCTATTTATGCTCTTGTGGATTTTCATTTACCCGTACCTCTCACACTGTACTTCCACTGGCTGTTTTCTCAAACTTCATCAAATGAGTGGTCAATGGTGAAAAAGAAATGAACCCTTTGGCAAAGACTATCATGAGCCCACAATGCATTTATGCAGTTTCTTGGACAAATAGACATTACTCAACAGCTCTTGCCAAGCCACCAGCTTCTTTCCCACCTAATCAAAGTGGAAAGAAAGTTCAACAGTGGAAGAGATGAATCCTGTTGCAATCACCTTAATAAATACTGGGATAGAGTTACTGCCCTTCCGGTATTGTGAACTCGGAAGTCACTGACACTGATATCAACTCTTTACCAGACATTTGTCCATATCAAAACCATTTGCAGATGTAAAATTATATGTGACTGAAATGATAGAATTATCTTTCAAAGGGTAAGGAAAAAAATGTGGGAAATGGGAAAAATGATGATGAACTGAATTTTCTTCTTTTTTCCAGTGTGTTTTCAGTGGCCTTCTTCCTTAACTCTTTACCAAACAACAAAATTTTGGACCTGACCAAATTGGAAGCATTTGCAGACCACAAAATAAATGTAGCTCAAATGATGATTTTTGTCTTTGACAGGGTAGAAAACATTGTTTGAAAAGGAGAAAGTGCTGGTTACCAGCATTTTCTCTTTTTCCCACCATGTTTTCAAAAGGCCTCTTCTTTAGGGTCATTAAAACTCGGGATTGTGTGGTAAAAGGTTAAGGCCGTAAAATTATGGGTTTGTGTTGGTAGAGGGTAAAATCACAAAACTATTCTAATATATAACATAAGTTTTGCGAATATAATTGTAGGGGTTGAGTGACTTTTGTTACGACCCAAACCATTATGTGATTGAACAACTTGGATCCAGAGTGCCTTTGGGTAAGTAGGATGCACTCATTGTGTGTGGCTAACATCAGATTGCATTTTCTTTTTGTTAAATGGTCACCCACAGTGTCATTTTTGTTTGTCTTGTAATCACATGACTCTAGTTCAGAGGCCTCCAATAGGTGCCGCATCAGATGTAGAGTTGAGCGAGATGCTTTGTGACAGAAGCCAGTTTCACATGTTATGGCTCATGTGATTCATAAACAAGACCAGAATTAATTCTTTACAAGATAACAAAATTGTATGTTCATCCAGATTGAAAGCATTTTTAGACCACATTTTTATCATGGCTCAAATCAAGGTTTTGTCTTTGGTAGGGTAGAAGAGAAAATTGTTGGAAAAAGAATAATGCTTGTGACCAGTATTTTCTCCTTTTCCAACAATGTTTACAAAGCCATTTTCCTCAGGGTCTAAGACCCAGGTTGTTTTGTAAAAGGTAAAATACATTATGTAATATTAGCTTAGGCACAACAGAGGTATATTGCCTTTGAATTATTGTATAACCTCTCTTATTTTTGATGTAATACAGCCATCACAAATTTTCTTATTTTACAAACATTTGAGGTAAGCATTACGGTTGATGCAATATGTGATTTCATATATATCTGCACTCAGAGAAGTGAGTCAGGTTTATGGTTCCCACACATGTTCTTATGGTTTTGTGTATTCTGACCTATAATTTGTGAGATATTGTTATGTGATAAAAAACAATATGACATATGTTAACTATTGAGTTATTATACTCTTCTATAAAAAATGTGATTGTGCTTACTAGAGGCTCGGTTAATAACATTTTTCTAGACTTGTTTAATTTTATCTCAAATGCCAACTTAATATGTCAGATCCTGTATGTCTCTATTTCAGACATTGTGGAGTCCTACATTGAATGTAAGAATGAGCAAGATCCACAGAACTTTTCAAAGGTAAGCAAGCTGTGCTGCTTATTGTTTGTGAGTCATGCTCTGTGACAAGGGGTTTAATGCATGTGCAGAACGTATTGACCCTGGTCAGCTTGTGCAGACTGTGTAGGCTGACCTGGGTCAAAACCGTTTTCTTTTGGTAAATTTTCTGCATATCCAAGGACCAATAATGCATCATGGAGATGCATTAACCTTTTACAACACGGTCCAACTCTAAATGGCCCTGAGGAAGACAGCTTTTTTCCTTTTCCCATAATGTTTTCTACCCTTCGAAAAAAAATTTAATTTCTGAGCAAAAATAGTTTTTGTCGTCTGCAAATGCTTTTAATTTCAACAGTTTCAAATTTTGTCGTTTGGCAAAGGGTAAAACCCTGTTTTGCCAGAGCATGGCTTATATTTATAAGAATGTTATCTCTACTGCTTCCTGCAGATGATGGTTATGTTTTTGTCTTGCAGCAGACCACAGTCTTTACAGATGAGGCATGCTCTGTGAAAAGGGGGCTTAATGCATCTGCAAAAAAGTTTCTGTCCAGGTCAGCCTATGCATTCCATGCAGGCTGACCTGGGCAGAAACTTTTTGCTTTTGGTAAATTTTCTGTATGTCAAAGGACCAGTGTACCTCATGACTTTGTCATTTGTTAGACAAAATTGATTTAATGGATCCATAAATATGTAATGACTTGCCTGGAATCATGGATCACGGTAGTGTATTAAGCCCCCTACTCAGACAGAGATGGTTCTAGGGTGCGGGATTGCGGGAATCCTGCGAAAATTAACTACTGGGTGCAAAAAAGTCGTGCCTCTGCACCCTATGTACAGCACACTTCAAAAGAGTCCCGCAATTTTGGCTGTTGTTGCGCCCAGTGTGATAAATTTATTAGTGGATTGCAGCCTCTGTAGAATTATTAGTGGAGTGCAGCCTCCATTTTTTTTCCATGAGACCTCGTATTGACATGACCTTGTATTGACGGCAGCGACTGGTCAGAAAAATGGTTCCCCTTGGTAGCCGACCAGTCAGTCTGAAAAATCCTGAGAATCATGTAATCGCCTAGCAACCGCAGATAAGTCAAACATTAATCATCGTTTACATAAAATAAAGGGAAGGCCAAAGAAGCATCGCTGCCTGAAAATGATTTTTAAAAATCTAAACTCCAACATAAAACAGTCTGAATCAAGTGTGACAGATGCACACGTCACTGTTTTCACAGCTAAAGGAGCAAGCCTGTCATAAATGAGGAAGGTTTCAATCATGTTAGTCCACTTATCTACTGTGAAATGACAAGTTTTGAAGCTAACTGCAACCCTTATTGACAAATTTATGTAAAATCATGCGGATATATCCATCCAAAAATTACCTGACATGAAAAATAGATCAAGGGAAAAATACAGGAAAACCCATGACACAACAAAATGTCAGTTTGACAGTGTCAAATCAGTGGAACTTTAGACTGTCTTTTCAGGTTATATAATGACAGAGCAGAAAATCTACACAAATATCTGTGTAAAACAATAAATAGGTGCTGAGGAAAAATCTAAGGTGATTTTATGAAATGAAAATATTGGACAACCTAAAAAGACAGGGGTGGTAGGATGGGCATTAGGCTATCTTGTCTTGCAGTGTTAGCACTGGAACAAGTTTTGAAGAGGTAAAGGATAGGTATAAAGTTGTTTTGTATTTGCTGTAGTTAATTTCTCTCATTAGCTTTAAAACTATAACAAAAAATAACAAAAAGAGAAATGTCAAAAACAAAACATGCATCTGAATGGGTTTTTAAATAAACCTATATTTATTTTGCCAGTGGAAAAAAGCACTGGCAAAAATTTAAATGTGTGGGCCCCTTTTTGGGAAGTGAGGGGGGGGGTCCACAGGGCCCCATTTTTGATAATCCTAGAGGCAACACTGTGAGAGAGCATGGCTCAGATACATTTAGTGTGTATTTGACCTAAGTTCATGTCCGTTATCCCTTGTTTACTATGATGGATTAAAATTTGTTTGCTACAAATTTGTTTGAGATGGCAATAGACCATTACTCAACAGAAGAAGGTGTTAACTCTGAAACCTTCATTAACCATTTTCTGAATAATCCCGATTTTTACCTCGGCTGTTTTTGAAGAAAAGGTGGAGGTATTATCATTTATCCTGTCACCTACTATAAATTCCGTCATATAACAGGGGGTCATATAAACTTGGTGATATACGGTCACTTGACCATGTGACTAGGTTTATTATGTCAGTTGGTCACGTGATCAAGGTTTATTAGGCTAGTTGGTCATGTGACCAGCCGGAACTCCTTTTTTAGGTGCCGGTACACGAAATCAATATTTCAAAGTAAAATTATCGCATAAAATTCGATGCACATTTTAATTTTTCTTATTATTTAAAATAAAACAGAATTCTTCACCACAACATTCTTCCGAGGGTTTACGTCATGTTTATGACGTAGTCAGTATCATTCATGACGTCATTATTACAGCTGCATACCTAAAGCACTTTACACAGTTCGCCATACAAGTGTGTTTTTTTCAAAGCGCGAAAGATGTCAATATGTGCCATAATTTCGAGCGAAATATTCTATCTAGTCGGATTTATGTTTGTAAATATGAAACAGGATAAACAGAATAGTGTTGTGGATTGGAAAATTTGAAGAATAGACAATAGTGTCTTTGATTCCAGGAAAGTTTGTCAGGCTCGGCTCGGGAATTTTATGGTATCAGTACCGTAAGATATTGAATAAAAGGTACGGTCTATGTATCATGTTTGTTTTTTGTTTTGTTTTGTTCATTTACAGTGCATGACAGGATAAATAGAATAGATGGTTGGTGTCTTGGATGGTTTAAGTTTATCGGGCTCGGCTCCGGAAATTATCCGGTTCGCCTTCGGCTCACCAGATAAATTCCTCCGCCTTGCCCGATAAACTTAACCCATCCAAGACACCAACCATCTATTCTCTATAGCCATGACGCCGTTGTTGTTGTCTGCGTCATTATGCAAAAACTGACATTTTATAATATCTCTGTTATTACCGAAGATTTGTTTCACACTGGGATAAGTTGCTTACTATCAAAAGGGGAACCTATACAACTAGGGCAGGTAACCGTCAAAGTGTTTTTGACAAAGTTATGCCCATTTTTCAACTTTGAACCTTCACTGAAAATGATCTGTCTGTCCATCGGTCAGTCTGCCTGTCAGTCTGTCTGTCTTGTTTTTGTTTCCATACTCTAACTCATGAAGCTGTTTGAGGACCCTGAAACTTTATAGAAGTGTTCCTCAAGACCCAAGGAGGTGTCCTCTTGTTTTGAGGTCACATGCTTCAAAGGTCAAGGTCACAGGTGAACTTCGTTTGAAAATGGTTTCCGTGCTCTACGTCAATAGCTCTTTGACCTAGGACCCTGAAACTTTATACAATGTTGCTCATAACCAAAGGAGGTGCCCTATTGTTTTTTATGTCACATGGCTCAAAGATCAGGGTCACAGGTGAATTTTGTTTGAAAATTGCTTCCGTGCTCTAACTCAATATTTGTTTGACCTAGGACCTTGAAATTTTATACAATGTTGCTAATGATAAAAGAAGGGGCCCTATTGATTTTGGGTCACATGGGTCAAAGGTCAAGGTCACTGGTGATTATTTCCATTCTCTGATTGTGCTGCTTCAGTGACAAGGTGCTGGTGGGGGTACTTGCCTGCTTTGTTTTAGTTTGAACCTTACTTATGTTTGACACCTGCAGATCCTTTCAATTTGAACAAGCCCAAAGTTTTGTTGTATGGTAAAGGGTTCAACAAAAATGGGAAAAGTAGCTTTAGCTGCAGTCTAAGGTTTAAAGTCTCATCCAAAAGAAGACTATAAGTAATTGTAGTTGGCTGTCCTTGGGAATCGAACCCTCTCTCTCGAGTATCCCATGTGGTTTACTGTCTCAGGAGAGTGTATTGAAGTCTTTTTGTAGCTTATTAACATACAGTTTTCCATTCCCCAGGCAACTTGAAATTTTAATTTCCTGGTAGTCTTATATGTGATGAAACAGTTATTGTTGAAGTTCAACTGCATACTTTTCAGAGTTTGACAGAAGCATTGAACTATGTTAAAGATGCAAACGACACACTGACCCAGGCCATCAACAAAACATTACCTTACAATATTACTGCCTATGTGAGTATGCTCTTTTGTTCTCTCAGAAAAGGTAACATGTATATACTTTTTGCTGCCAGATGGATAAACACAATTTTATTAAAAGCTTTACCAGACAATTCATTGTTTTAAAGAAAAGGGCTTTTGGAACACTGTTTTCTGCCCTTTCTAAGGCAGATGCCATCATTTGATTCACTTTTAAACTGTGGTAAGCAAATGCTGTAGATCTGGACCAGACTGAACAGTCTGCAGAAAACAGTGTGGGAAAGCATTCAAATAATTGAAATTTTTGGAAAAACGTGTAAAGCTATTGTCATAGACCTTTTTTTGTCTTCTGCAAAATCCTCCATTTTCCAGTATCCTTGTTATTACTGCAGATATGACCCTGAAACTTGAGCTAGGTGTTTCTTATCAAAAGGAATATCCGTACAAGAAGGGCAGGTAGGCATCAAAATATTTTTAACACAGATAGGCCCTTTCCCTTGGCTTTTAATTTTCAATGAGATAGAAACTGCAGGCAAGCATTGGCACCCTCATGTGCTCTAGTTTGAATCAACAAAGACCATTTTTAGTTCACATTCAATTCTATCACTGTTTGCCAGATCAAAGAACCAGTGAAGATTTTACGAGATGATTTGAAGTTTGCTCAGGGAAACATCACAAGTCTTACAGACACAGTATTTTGCAAACATATACATGAGAATTATGTGAAAGCTTTGACTGGAGTGTGTAACAGAACTCTGTAAGTCATCCTGTTATTTTACTTTAGTAAGCTCATTTTTCTATAAATATCATGATTTGTACAGATACTGTATTTTGTAAAATATGCATGGGAATTATGTAAAAACTGTGAAAGGGGTCTGCAACAGAAACCTGTAAGTCATCTTGTTATCCTACTACATGTATATAGTTAGCTCATTATACCATAAGAGAAAGATCACAAGTCTTGCTGATACAGTATTTTGTATATATATGTACATGAGGATTATGTAAAAGCTCTTGCTGGAGTGTGAAGAACAAGCTGTAAGTCATACTGGAATCTTACTGCATTGAAACTTAGCAAGCTATGGGTAGTGGTGTTTTTAGTAGTTCTTTAGTGGTGTCCATGGTTGTGAGGTAGAGCATCGGCATCATAATCAAAGGGCCTGAGTTTGATACCTGAGAACGGATGTCAACTTTGGGACTGTTCATTGGCCCACACATTTGGCAGGAGTACTGTGTAGTTTCCAGGAAGTAGAATCAAGGGAGATCTGTATAAGTTGTAAGAAGTTGTTTCTCAATCGATGTAAAATAAATATGTTTAACCCTTTACCAAATGACAAAATTTCAGACTAGTCCAAATTGAAAGCAGTTGCAGACGACAAAATAAATGTGACTGAAAAATTGAAATTCATTTTGGGAAGGGTAGAAAACATTGTGGGAAAAGGAGAAAATACTTGTTACCATCATTTTCTCCTTTTCCCACAATGTTTTCAAAAGAATTCTTTCTCAGGGTCGTTAAAAGTCAGGATTGTGTGGTAAAAGGTTAAACTAGTTCTTATGAGTACCATCGACAGAGACATAGGATCAGATAATCTGGCAAAATTTCAGAAGGCGTGTTCTCATAGTCAGGCTGCACAGTCTGATTTAGATCTACTCTGTTATTAGAAGCAACTAGATTTCCCTGAAAATTCTGTATCAATTTAATCCTCCTTACAAGTTTACATATTAATGTTATGGAGCTAGTTATTGTTATCGTCCTCCATGGTTGCTGCATAAAAATGTAACCAGTTCCCATGCTTTGATGTTGTCACTTAAAAAGGTTGACACCTTATCAGAGAACTGCTGATAGGCTGATGTTCTATCCTATGCTACTATCTCCCACAATGTACAGTGTTGTAATGTATCTGTGACTCCAGATTTTTAACTTGGCATTTTTTTAAAGGAAACATCAAGGTATTTTCGTAGCCCTGGCATTGTTATCTGCGTCGTCGTGCCAAAAGTTTGACAATTTATTACATGTATATCTTTTTTTATTACTTAAGATATTTCCTTCAAACTTGGACAAGTTGTTGATTATCAAAAGGGGAACCTGTACAACAAGAGCAGATAGCTATCAAAGTATTTTTGACACAGTTATGCCCATTTTTCGACTTAGAATTTTCACTGAAAATCAGACAATGGCAGCTGAGTGTTGGCACCCGCATGCAGTGCTCTTTTTCATTAAATAACAGTTTTTTTTTGGACCTGTCCAACTTAAAAGCATCTGCAGATAACAAATTCAGTATGACTGAATGGATGGTATTTGTCTTTAAAAGGTTGAAAACGTTTTGGGAAAAGGCAATAATGCTGAATAGCAGCATTCTCTCTTTTTCCCACATTTTCCAGAAGACTTCTTCTACAGGGTCGTAAAAGCACATGATTGTTTGGTAAAGAGATAACAAAGAAATACAATTAAAATTGTTTTGGTTCTTTTATTTCAGTGTTGGAGTAGCTTTGATCCTTCTCATTCTGCCAATCATGGGATTCTGTTTCATATTTGTGCAGTGTCTGTCTCCTAGAATATGGCTGTTATTAGGAAAGAGGTACAGTTGTATTTTTTGTTTGTGAAAGTGTTTATGCGCTTAACCCTTTACAAAAGGATCACAAGTTTTAATGACCCTGAAGAAGAAAGCTTTTGAAAACATTGTGTAAAAAGGAGAAAATGCTGGTAACCAGTATTTTCTCCTTTTTACACAATGTTTTCTACCCTTTCCAAGACAGATACCTCCTTTTGAGCCACATTTCATCAGTCAGCTGCAAATGCTTTCAATTTGGATTATTCTAAAATTTTGTCGATTGGTAAAGAGTTACCTGTAACAAAATTTTAGACTCCATTAAATTAAAAAAATTTGGAGAAGAAAAATTCAGTGTAGCTCAGAAGACAAATTTGTCTTTTGAATTGTAAAAATACTGTGCGAAAAGAGAAACTACTGGTACCAACATTTTATATTTTTCCAATAAATATTTTCAAAAGCCCTCTTCAGGTTTGTTAAAACATTGGATTGTTAAGTAAAGGGTAAATTCATTGTGATACAAATGCCATGTTTTATGCCCAGCAATATTGTTATAAGTAATTTCTCCTTTTTCTTCAATGTTAATGATAACATGCAAGAATACATTTTCCTTTGCATCACATGTTTCTCCATTGCATCAGTCGAACTCACTCAGTGTTTTGCCTGTATGTTAAGAATGATTTTGTTGGCTTTTTTTTCTGTTCTGTTCAAAAATTAATACTGGCTGGAAGAAAATGGAAGTTTTAGAGGAAAAATATGGAAGTGAAGAAAGCACAAAAGCATTGCATTTGAAGAAATCTTTCTGTGATCACAACAACACTCCCAGAAATACCCATATGCATGTATCTGTGCTGGAAAATGCCTCAACAAGTCATTCTGCAAAATTTTCAAGAAATTTTGACATAGATATTTCTGCCTTGTACCAGTTAGGGATAAACATGTATTTTAAAATAAGTCAGTCAGTGACTCAATCGTGTGCTCAATTACAAATATTATCATTTATTGTAGGAAAGGTTACAGGCAAGTGGACTCTTCGGATCCATTCTTACCCCACCCACCTCCATATAATGGTTATGGTGCCTTAGATGATGAAAGGACATCGTTCAATGATGCAGAATACTCAGCTAACATGTAAGTCTGATTTTGTTTGTTTGTATTGGATTTTTTTTACCGTTGTAACCGCTCAGGTCATATCATGGCGGTCAGTGATGCACCCACGTGTTTCCTGGCTCTCTCACACCAGCACTGACACAACTTTCTTTTCAAAGCCACTGATTACTTTTCTCACATGCATCAGAGGTGAGAGGCAAAAAATCGCCATAAAGAAAGTTTGCCTCAACCGGGTATTGAATTCGCAACTACCAGGTCACAAGTTGGATATGCTAAACACTGAGCTACCCGGGCCTGCATGTAAGTCTGAGAAAAAGTTTGAAATCCCTTTGGTAATAAAGGTAAATGTATAAAATTAATTATGAAACAAGCTCTACATTAGGATCTGTTTTTTCCCCACCTGCCTCTATTTGAATTCTACAACTTTGATCTGTTGTGTTAGCCCCACCCACTGCCAAATATTGGTTCTGGTGCCTTAGATGATCAAAGAACATTGTCACAAGATGCAGAATACTCAACTAATTTGTAAGTGTGAGAAAAGGCTAAATAATCTTTCAGTTTAAAAGTAAATGTATAATATTAAATATTAAGCTCTACAATTAGGATCTGTTCTTACCCCACCCACTTCATTAAGTATATTTCCTATATTTTCAGTGTAGGTAAAAATTGATAACTGCAATATGAGGCTGTTTTTTGGACTGAATTGCCTCACAAAATATCACATAATATAGATCCTAGGTCAAACTGCTCATTCCTTGCAGTTAGATCTTGATATAAGTTGTGGCAAAATCAACTGAATGTATAGTTTTGTAAGACATTCCAAAGGGTATCCTTAAACCACCTTTCGCAATTGTAGTTACCTTTGCAGTCAGTATAAATTAACTCTTTACCAAACAACAGAATTTCGGAAAACATTCGCAGAAGACAAAATAAATGTTGCTCAAATGATGATTTCTGCCTATGATAGAGTTGAAACCATTGTGGGAAAGGAGAAAATGCCGGTTACCAGCATTTTCTCCTTTTCCCACAATGTTTTCAAAAGCCTTCTTCTTGACGGCTGTTAAAACTCAGAGATTGTGGGGTAAAGGGTTAAACTGCAGAAAAAATGCAGTCCAGCCTATTGGCTTTTCCAAAACATTCTAGACAAAAGCAACTTTGAAATATATTATAATTATTTGCGTTCTATTACTACACTGAAAATTTCAGTTGGGTTTATATGGCACTCTAAGGGTTAAAAGTCTATTTACCTGAAAATGGTTCAGGATGTCCGTCAAGATGTGGTTTGTGTGTCTTTCAGGGGAGATCACTCTGTGATGTCAGATGCTCCAAGACCTTCATCTATGTCAGACTCTCCACCTCCAGCTGTAAGTAACATACAAAGATATTTTCATCGAGGATTGTAGTCATACCCGGTATTCAAAGATGTACGTCCCTGATAAACCTGAAATATTTACCTATAGAAAGTGTAACCAGCATTTTCTCCTTTGTCCACAATGTTTTCTGCTGTTACTGAGGCAAAACCAGTCCTGTCTGCTGTTTTTGTCATCTGCAAATCCTATCAATTTGGACAGAATTAAAACTTTGTGATTTGGTAATAATTTTCAAGGAAAAGTATGTTTGCCCCTTTTTTAGATGCCTGGGACGGGTGTCCTTTTAGTGTATATAGCCAGACTAGGATCTAGAATTAAGATTTAACTTTTTACCAAACAACTGAATTTTAGACCCATCCAAATGGAAAGTATTTGCAGACAACAAATTTAGCTGAAATAATTGTCTGTGAAAGTCTAGAAAACCTTGCGGGAAAAAGAGAAAATGCTGGTTACCAGCATTTTCTTCTTTTCCCACAAGGTTTTCAAAAGGCCTTTTCCTCAGGGTCATTAAAAATCAGGATTGTGTGGTAAAGGGTTGACTTCTTTTTGCTATAGTATGGCATTGTTCTCTAAAATCCATAAATTGCTGAATAAGCTCTTTACCATACAACAAAAATACAGACTTTTCCAAACTGTCCAAACTGAAAGCATTTGCAGACGAAAATTTAATAGTGGCTCAATGATAGGATTTGTCTTTGATAGGGTAGAAAAAATTGTGGGAAGAGGAGAAATGCTGTCACAAGCATTTTGTCCTTTTCCCAGAATGTTTTCAAAAGCCTTTTTTCTCAGGGTCGTTAAAACTCGGGACTGCATGGAAAAGGGTTGATAAAGAAAACTTTTTCAATAAGGAAAAACTGCCAAAATGTTAGTAGTTTATGGTTATTTTAAGGTTGTTTTGCTAGAAAATGTAACAAAGTAGTGGACAGTGTAATTTGATCTTGATTATTTACTGCCCAAAATAGTCACTCAACTTCACAGGGTTAATCTTTGCACTGTAGTGGCTTAAGTTTGTTTCACAAGATTTATGCCGTCAAAAATGATATTGTTGTTTAAATGAATTGTGTTCTCCTCTTATGGGATATTTCTGCACATATATATTCCCTCTTTTTTCTACATATTACCTCCTGCAACTTTTTGTTTTCACTTTGAAGCAGACTATCTTTGAAACTGTTATGCATATATATTTTTGTCTTTTAGTAGTTCATACTTGTAAAAAACCACCTTTGAAAACACTTTGGGAAAAAGAGCAACAATCAGTTTCTCCATTTGCCAAGGTATTTTTATGTATGCAATCATTTTTTTAACCTTATTTCATTATACTTGGATATTTTCAGTCATCTGCTTCAATTCTGTTTCTCAGTGTAATGGGTGAAAACTATATGAGTTGTGCTCTAGCAAAAGGGGGTTTTATGCATCTCCATGATGCATTGTACCAAGCAAGTCATCACATAATTGTGGATTCATAAAATCCATTTTGTCCAACCACCAACAAATCACTAGGTAGAATGGTCCTTGGACTTGCAGAAAATTGATCAATAGCAAAAAGGTTTGATCATGGTCAGCCTGTGCAGACTGCACAGGCTGACCTAAGTTGATTATTTTTGCTAAATGCATTCAACCTCTTGTTACAAAACATGCCTCAAAACAAATTCTTTCTGCTATTCACTGTGTTGCACATCATCTCCCTATTACAGTACCATAGAGTGAGCAGTTATTCGGAGCAATTCAATGACCTTGGGACATTCCCGACGCGATACTCGGGTGTCAACCACTATGCTACGAGCCAAATCTAGGTTTTCTTGGTGTTCTTATATTTTGTCTAAATCCTCGATCCTTGTTGTTTACTAATAGTACTTACACCACACTCTTTCAATCCTGTCACAACATAATATGAACTTATTCAATTCTTTACCAAACAATTTTGTGTTTTCATAATTCTGGTAACCAGCATTTTCTCCTTTTCCTGTCATGTTTACAATAGTTTTCTTCATTGCAGTACTTAAAACAAGGGATTGTTTGGTAAAGGATTAATGTTACTTATTATCCACTGTTTGCTTGTTAACCTTTTCCTTGACAACAAAATTTCAGATTTATCAAAATTAATACAGCTTGAGGATGGCAAATTAAAAGTTGAACAGATGTTTGGGTTTTTCTTTGAACATGTGAGTCATTGTTAGAAAAGGAGGCAATGTTGGTTACCAGTATTTTCTAATTTTCCCATAGCTTTTACAAAAGCCTTCTCTGTGAGGGTCATTAAAAGTTAGGATTGTATGATGAAAGATAAAGTTGATTATGAATTTGCCTATCTAAAGGTTTCATGTGAAAGATTAGAATTCAAAGACTGTTAAGGAAGGGTAGCGGTGGTTTTAGGATGCAGTCAGAGGACTTCTTCTTGTTGTTAAAGTCTAGCTCCTCATATACATGTTACATAAATACTTTGCAGAGATTTTAAAGAAGAGCATAAAAGCAAATGCCTATTGTGAGAGGTCCTTAGGTTTGATTCCCAGCACAGCCAAATTCTTTCCCAGTATTGATGTCAGGCATTGTGACAGGATTCCTATATCTCTATCCACAAAACATAGTTTTGACAATGTTTATGTGGGAAAACAGCCAGTAGCTTGGAAAGAAAGTACTGGTGATAGAAACTCCAGGAAAACATGGATAGGTGCACTAGCCACTACATTAATAATTAAAATAATGCTGAAAAGGTAATTATACAGCAATCAAACATTTCCTATTCTGAGTGTTGGAAGACAGATATATTGTTCAATTTGACTCTTTGGTTTACTCTAACACTCAGGAACTGATGTTCCTCATCTATTTCATGCATTTCTATTTTTGTTTATATTTTTTATACTTCAGTTTGATCAGGTATGAAAAGATTTGTATAATGTGTGCTTATGCAGTTCAGCTAGGTGTGGGTTTTTTTTGGCTGGAGACAGCAGAAATTATATATGCCTATTTACATCAAATGATTTATGGACTCTTTTTCAATGCAGTACATTAAAAAAAATCATGATTCTGTGCTATCAACCCCATACCACAGAGAAAATCTTTTTACACTCTGCTGGGTAATAATGTTTTGAAAACCATGAAGGGGAAATGAGTTATTTCCTGCCTCCCTCACCAAATGTTTTCTCCATCACTTTTGGCCTTTCCCAGACAATCACTTGTTTTAAGAACCCTGAGGAAGAGGGCTCTTGAAAACATTGTGGGAAAAGGAGAAACTGCTGGTAAGCAGCATTTTCTCCCTTTTCCCATAGAAATTCCTTCCTTTTGAAAGACAAACCCAATAATTTTAATCACATTTCATTTCTGTCGCAAATGCTGTCAAATTGGGCAAGTCTAATATTCAGTCATTTTGTAAAAAGATAAAACTTTATTATCTCTTCTGTATCAAAGACAAACTCCATCATTTGAGTCTCGTTTAAATTGTTGTCTGTAAATGCTTTCAATTTGGACAAGTTTAAAAATTTTGTCGTTTGTTAAAGAGTTAATGACCACATTGAGTATACTGTGTATGGTGATTGCTGTAATACATTCTAAAGTTTCACAACAGTTACTATTAACCCTGCACCAGTCAAAAAGATTTTAGACTTGCCAAAATTGAAAGCATTTGCAGATGACAAATTACATGTAAATATAGCTCAAGGATATGTCTTTGAAAGGGTAGAAAATATTGTGTAGGCACTTTTTCCTTTTCTCATGATGTTTTCATTTTCCCACAATGTTTTCAAAAGGCTTCTTCCTCAGGTTTGATAAAACACAGGATTGTTTGGTAAAAGGCTAATGTTTTTTGAGGTCTGGGATTCAATAACATTTTTTTTGCATGTCAAAGCATGTATATTTTTATCTATTACTGAACAAATACAAATTTAAATCAAAAGACTGCTGTATGCAAATAATGTGGGAAAAAGAGCAATTACTGCTTTTCCCACATTATTTTAATATAATGAACATAAAGACATTTTTTGTTCATCAATAGTTCTTTTTTTGGACCATTTTGCACTAAGTTTTGCTTGGTCTGAAATTATCATTCATGGTCATGGTTTAACCTAACAATTATGTACTCAAGAATAACAGAGCCTCATAAAATATGCAGGAAATTGTTGCACAATATCAGTTTTGTAAAGCCTTGTAAGTGAAGGCTATTGTCATAGCCTGGTGTTTGTCATGTGTTCACCCAGAGAAGTTTCTGCTATAATCCCCTTTAGAATTCCATCAAAGAATGGTATTCTACATAGAAACTCTGGATGTCCTGGTAACAAAGCTAAAATAACCAAACATATGGATAGTCATCATGAATTTAGGTTTGATACATGTAGAAATACGGAGGCTAAAGGGGAGCCGATACCTCAAAGCATCTTTCGCTTTAACTTCCATCAACAGGAGATATTAAGTCAAAGATGATTTTGAGGAATTACCAAATGGAATTTTTGAAATTGTGAAAGAAGTATTCATTGCTCTGTAAGAACATTGCTTTTTGTAGAATCTGTATTTGTAGTACATAATACAAAAAAAACCCTGGAGACTTGTTGTTATCTTTAAATTCTATAAACATCCTGAACAAGACGCAAGCTGAAGTGTTAATTAAAAATTTTCAATGAAAGTCATACATGTTGTTATAGATCTTTTTTCCATGCATTAGTACATTATACATACACATAATACACATGTATACATAATAAATGTACATAAATACTGGTATAATACAGACTTAATCCTTCTCCAGACAGCCTCTTCATTTCAGTAGAATGCTTTTGAACATATTGTGGGTGAAGGAGAAAATGCTGTTAACTGGAATGTATTTTACTCATTTCAGATAAATTCCATTATATTAGCTACATTTGTCATCTGCAAATGCTTTCAGTATTGACAAGTCCAGAGTTTGTAAATAGGTAATGAATTAATTCTGATTTTCTGTCTTTTTTTTTTCAGTACTATCCAGGAAGTTTTGTGGAGCAGTACAATAACCTTGGTACATTTCCAAGATCTAACCGCAACAACACATAATGGAGCAAATGTAACCAAGCAAGGAGACAAAAGTGAATGTATTATGAGATTATTTGTGAATACTTTTCCCGCCAATTATATACCTGAATTAGCCTTTGTTGAGAAAACATGAAAGGATTGCATTGGCTGATTTTACATAATAAAATCAGCCAATGCAATCCTTTCATCTGAAACCAACCAGTAAAAATCCTGTGTAACATTCAGTCCACAAATCCTGACCAATTTTAATCTATTTCAAACTTAGAAAGCATTTACTTTAACCCTTTCCCAAACGACAGATTTTGGACTGGTCCAAATTGAAAGAGTTTGCAGACGACAATTTTAAATTTGATGAAAATGGCAGAAAGGTCTCAGAATGGGTAGAAAACACTGTGGGAAAAGGAGAAATTGCTCGTTACGAGCAATTCCTCCTTTTCCCACAGTGTTTTCAAAAGACTTGTACTGCAGACACGTGAAAACCAGGGCTTGTCTGGTAAAGGGTTAAGAATATCATGAAATTTGTGGATGGGTTACCACATAGAAATTAGTTTCGGTTAATTTTATGTAGGGGCTGTAGAACATGTGATAAATGGACTAATTGCTCAGAAAATGAGGAATTTATGTTTGTAACTTTATTACCGTGTTTACCAGTTAACCCAAATTTTATTAACTGCATTTCTTTCATAGATTATCGATTCTTAGTGGGATACAAAGATTTTATCGTGGAATACTAATATTTTTTAGAAATTTCAAATTTCATCTTGAGGTCAGCACAGGATTTGATAAAATCTTAGTTTTAACTAGGTGTTTCTTTGTTAAGGTTGGGGGAGGGGATGTAGAAAAGATATTGCCAATATTTTATATTGTCATTTAACCCATTACCATACAATGACAAGTTTCAGTGCCCCTGGGAAATTAGACTTTTGAAAACATTATGGGAAAAGGAGCAAATGCTGGTAACCAGCATTTTCTCCTTTTCCAAAAATGTTTTCTTAGCTTTCAGAAACAAATCCAATCATTTGCGCTGCATGTGTCGTCTGCAAATGAATTTCAACCAGTCTAAAATTTTGTTGTCTGGTAAAGAGTTAAAATGATAACGACATGATCTCTAATATTTGAGGAACAGTGCAGAATATTACAAAATTATGTGCTAATTTTACTGTTTATGATGTTTTAGTTTTCAACTTTTTTGTACTTATATCATATGATCATAATTTAACACTTGCAGTGTTTAATTCTATTGAAACATCCAAAGTTTTCACAAAGGAGGCATTTGAAAACAACATGGGAAAAGGAGAAAGTGCTGGTAACCGGCATTTTCTCCTTTTCCAAGAATGTTTTCTACCTTTTCAAACACAAATCCTTTCAATTGCCAAAATTTTATCTTGGGGTAGAAAGTTAACCCTTATCCTGCTGAATGATTTATATAAAACTTTCAAGCTGATAATAAAAACTTGAATAATATTATTTCATACTTGGATAAAAATATCTCCTTATTGGACAGTGTAGATCCAAGATCTGTTCTGTGCAGTCTGATCTTGATCTATAGTGTTCGCAAAAGGTCAGTGAGTTGGGCTTAGCAGCTTAGGGGTTAAAAGAAAAAACTTGTAAATGGCTTGAATGGTCTTTATAAGATATGTAATGGGCGCAGGAGTTATGAGAGTGGCAAGTTGTAACTGAATGTCAGAAGTTCTTTAACCCTTTACCGCACAATGCCACCTTTTAAGGATCCTGGGAAAGAAGCATTTTGAAAACATTGTGGGAAAAGGAGAAAATGGTGGTGACATCCCACAATGTTTTCTACCCTATCAAAGAAAAATTGCACCATTTGATCTACATTGAAATTGTCATCTGCAAATGCTTTCAATTTGGACATGGCTAAAAGATTGTTGTCTGGTAAAGGGTTAACCCTACAACTGCTAGATATTTTAAATGAAATTGTCCAGGCAATAATAAGATTAACCATAATCCTGCCAGATTTAATTTTTTAGTTATAACAAAAATGATTTATGTTAAACTGACATATAATGACCAAGACTACTGATAGGTCAGTAGAAAGTGTAAAGTAAGAACAGATTGCACCTATGTGCAGGCTGGTCTTGTTTTACACTCTTCACAAGACATGTCTAAGGTAGGAAACAGTGGCATAAGAGTTGAAATCCCCAAAATTGTCATTTGAAAGTTCTTTCCAGCCAAAATTTCCTACCGTATTGGACATTGTAGATTCAAGATTAAACTGCAAGTTTTTGCAGACTGATCTTGATCTACATTGACTTTTTTTGAGCAGGCTTATCGTGATCTATACTGTTTTGAAAGCAATACTGCCGTAAATGACTCTCTCTATGGGTAAATGTGAATGAGTTATGTATATTTGTATAAAATCGAGGAGGAAAAATCAGTGCTGAATGTGGAAATGCATGATTTTATGATAAAAAATGTATATTTTTATTTTATTCATTGTGTAATTTCTCCCCCTGAGTGGAAATCCTTTGTAAATCTCTGTCTCTTTTTATGTCACAGTATGAATTAACCACCTTTGATGTATTATAAACATGGAACGACCCTTTATGATATTGTTTAGAGAGTAAGAAAAAACATCTTTACCCTTTACCACATAATCCCAAGTTTAAACAACCTCGAGGAGAAAGGCTTTTAAAAACATTGTGGGGTAAAATAGAAAATGCTGGTAAACAGTTACATGTATATAGAGAGATTTTTTTGTCAGAATATCAATCTCCTGTTTTCAATATTCTTATCTTCTGATCTATGTTAACTACGGTAAAAAAAGTTCTTGAAAGTATTTAAGTCAGTATTTAGTTAAACTCATTCTTATACATGTATTGATATGTGCAGGCTGGGGATCCATATACACTTGATACTAGTCTGAAGCAAATGAACTTTATCTAACATGTTTGGTAGTAGCGTTTCTCATGAGGACTAAGCACATGAAATAGAAAAATAGAAATGAGCCATGCTCTGTGGAAAGGGGGCTTAATGCATCTGCGAAAGGTATTGACCCAGGTCAGCCTGCGCAGTCTGCACAGGCTGACCTGGGCCGAAACTTTTCGCAATTAGTCAATTTTCTGTATGTCCAAGGACCAGTTTACCTCATGATTAAGTCGATTATTTAAAAAAAAATGGCTTTTAGAGATCGATAGTCATGTGATGACTTGCTTAGGATAATGCATTACGGAGATGCATTAAGCCCCCTTTTGCCAAAGCATGGCTCAAATTCAAGGTTTCGACAAGAGATCGGAATATCTCTGTTTCAATTGTATCATGATAACAAGTGATCAAAGTTTCAGAGTTTCTCATTTATGAATTTTAGGGACTTTAATAGTATTACCTGGTTCACATGTTTAAAATTTGTATATGTGTCTTATAAAGAAATTAATCATATTGAAAGTCGTATTTCTACTTGTTCACGTTAATATTTTATGATTGTGTACTTTGTTGATATTTGAAATGATTTTGTGTAAATTTGTTATTTATATGAATATGCAATTTACCCACATCTTACTTTATCAGAGATTTACTCAGATTGCTTTTATATGGAATGTTTTTTGTGCCCAAAAGTTGTGTATAGAGATTCACTCATTAACTCCTGAAAAAAATTGCAGCAGACAGCTTTTAAAAAAGTTTCTTATGAGAGAAGGACACTCGCCATGAACTATTCTTCAATGTATGGATATTAGAGAAAACAATATGGCAAAAGTAGAAATCTCTTGTAACAAGGAATTACTCTTTTTGTCTCAATGTTTTTAAGCAGTATTTTGCTGCAAGACACAAAATAAGCCGTTTTCAGCAGTTAATGAGATAGTTTTTACACATGAAAATTGTTCACTTTAAGGTGAAGAGAGAATCACAGTTGAATAGTCCTTTAAATAAATTGTATACATGTAATTTATAGAGAGTTTTTGTTTTCTATGATTTAAATAATCTATTGTTTCTCAGGCGAATTGTAGACCAGTCCAGCGCTGTTACAAACCCCACAAAGGGTAAATAATAAATAGAAAAAAAGGAAAGGAAAGTATTGCTTTGTCGCACTGACCTTCACTTTTTTCTTACAAGTAAGTCGACAGCGATTTATTTGTTTGATATTTGACCGATTCATGCATCCACCTATTGTCTGAACAACAGCTCACTGGTCACATCTCCACCGATTCCGTAACTTCGTCTGATGGATGGCCCCATAATGGATCACCCGGAGTTTGCCGACTGAATACCAGTTGGTTGGTTTTATTTATCGTCGCCACCATTTGCTAAGATGGGCGACGATCCCAGAAGACTTCTAGTTACGTTACAGGGGATAGTGCAAGATACAGGGCGACACCAATCCTAAGTTACGCCTGGTTTTTTAACGTGCTCAGGGTATGGCACCATCACACGGGACCTAGGTTGAACGCCTCATTTGAAAGAATTTTAAATATTTGTTAGGTTACCAGCCGTGGGGATCGAACCCAGACTCTCAAGTGGCTAGAGATTTGACATTTACAAGTCTCCTACCTTACCACCTGAGCTGGTGGAGCTAATCACACCAGTTGAGACACGTCTCCCTACTCCCAGTATTATGTTAAACCCTTTACCATGCCTTCCCCAGTTTTAACTGTGTATGGTGATTGCTGTAATATGAAACCACTATTAACAAGCGTTGCTACTGCTAATCGATATGCCGGGGTCTTGATTCATACCATAGCAAAATAATGTAATAGAGAATTATTCTTTTCCTGTGCTATTTGGAAATTAAATATTTTTATAGGCGTTACCCAATAACCAAACACTACTTTTCAACAAAATGAAAAACTGAGGAAAAAGAGGCAAATTGCTCGTGAGGTTACTTTTCATTATTTTACTTCATACTGAGCCACAGTTTAAGAGTTTCAATATTTTAAGGAAGAATGCTTTTGAAAACATTGCGGGTAAAGCAGAAATTTGCCTCCCAGCACTAGGCCCATATTTATCAACCATTCTTAAGAATGTTCTTAGTCTTATTCTCCAGAATTTTCTAAATTTGAAAGTAACACAACTTCTGATTGGCTAAACCATTTGGTTTAGCCAATCAGAAGTTGTCTGCAAATAAAAAAATGTCGGTTGGAAAAGGTTTAACCCTGACATCTTTTACGGTTGCGGTTTTAATGTTAAGCAATCCCTTCAGCGCCATAGGAGAAACCAGGGGCATTTGCGAACGGCATAAATTCAAGATCAGACTGCACAGAAGGTGCAGTCTGATCTTCGACCTATACCGTCCGCCTGTTTAGTCAAGCCAATAATGTAAAAATTTAAGGCTGGTAAGCGCGACTCACTGACCTTTCGTGGACGTGTAGATCAAGATCAGACTGCACTGAACGTGTAGTCTGATCTTGGATCAACTCTGTCCGACAAGGAGAGATTTTTCTCCAAAAAATGAGTTTGTAGTAGCATTATTCGGGTTTTTACTATCGGCTTGAAAGTTTTATTTAAATAATTTAGCAGGATAAGGGTTAACAGTGGATTGTATTTTTAGTCATGGAAAGAGGACGGAATTATACGTTTGACGCTAAAAAAGATAATTCGCACGATTTCCGTCCTTGTTCCGTTTAGCTGGAAATAAGGTTATGTATATTTCAAAGTAAGTAGTTGTATAAATCTTTACCACACAATCCCGACTTTAAACGACCCTGTGAAAGAAGCCTTTGAAAACATTGTGGGAAAAGGAGAAAATGCTGGAAACCAGCATTTTCTCCCTTTCCAACAATGTTTTCTACCTTTCCCAAAACAAATTTCAATTTTTCAATCACATTTATATTGTCGTCTGCAAATGCTTTCGATTTGGACCAGTCTAAAATTTTGTCGTTTGGTAATGGGATAAGCGTCTTATACATGTCTGGAGAACCTTCTAGCTCGTGACCTATCAGGTTTATAAATCACGTAGTCATGACTTCGAATCTAAGCTCAGCCAAACTCTGCCCCGGATAATCACTTTATCCGCGATTCATAGGGAAAAGGAACAGCATGTTCTGTACATGTCCTGCCGGGTCCTGTGCCTCGGTAGGTGACGTAAAGAGCTTGAAAACCTGTGATCCTGAGTTTGAACCCAAACTTGGCAAAACTATCTCCGAGGAAATCATAGTACAATATTTAAAAAAAAAAAACAGTTAAATAAACGAGTCACCTTTGTAAATAGGGGATTTAATGCACCGCCAAAAAGTATCGACCCAGGTTAGTCCGCGCAGGCTGACCTGGGTTGAAACATTTTACTATCGGTCAGTTTTCTGTATGTCAAAGGACCATTTTACCTCATAATTCTCATAATTAAGTCGTCTGTTAACTCTTTACCATACAATCCCGACTTTTAACGACCCCAAAGAAAGAAGCCTTTTGAAAACATTGTGGGAAAAGGAGAAAATGCTGGTAACCAGCATTTTCTGCTTTTCCCACAATGTTTTCTACCCTTCCCAACTAACATCTCAATTTTTGAGTTACAGTGAATTTGTCGTCTGCAAATGCTTTCAGTTTGGATGACTCTTAAATTTTGTCGTTTGGTAAAGAGTTTTAAACGAAATAGATTTTATGGATCTATAATCATATGATGACTTGCTTGGTATAATGCATCACGGAGATACATTAAACCCCCTTTTGCCAGAGTGCCTCTAATTAATGTTTTGTAGATGCATTTTTTTTTAAAGAGAAAGTGTCACATAAATGTTCCGTACATAATGTCGTGCCGAGCCCGGAAGCTCCGTTGATAACTAACAGAAATCCAGGGAGGTTAGGAGTTCGATCCAAGCTCGGACAAACTCTCTACGAGGAATTAGCATATTTCAAAGACAGGAGTTATGTACATGCTTTCTGTAAATCTACATGCGTTTCCGAGCCGTGTAGCACGTCCAGGCCTTGAAATGCCTAGGCCGTGAGTTAGAATGTGCCAGTTTCGCCAAAATCAGATTGTGCACATTTCAAAGGAAACAGTTACGTATACATGTTCTGTACATATCTTGTCGAGCCTTGCGGTGCAGCTGGTGGTTGAAATTCCTCAGGTCTAAGTTCAAACCCCAACTCGAACTCACTGTCTCCGAGGAAGATTTAACCCTTTCAGCGCCATAGGCGAAAACAGGGACTTTTGCGGACGGCATAGATCAAGATCAGACTGCACAGAACGTGCAGTCTGATCTTTGATCTATGCCCTCCGCTTGTTTGGTCATGCCTATATGATAAAAGTCTTCTGGAGACTCAGTGGATTGTATTTACAACCATCAAAAGAAGCGAAGTTTGTTTATTTGGCGACGAAAGAGTTCAGAGAAAATACATGGGTTTGTCGCGTCGCACTGACCTTACTTGTAATAGAGTCGAAGTAAAAATGTTTAGTGCTTAATTCTTCACCAAACGACAAAATTTTAGATAGGTTCAAATTGTAAGCATTTGCAAACAACAAAGTATATGTAGTTCAACTAGTGGAATTTGTCTCGGAATGGGTAGAAAACACTCTGGGAAAAGGAGAAAAATGCTGCTTACCAGCATTTTCTCCGTTTTTCACAAAGTTTTCAAAAGCCTTCTTCTTCAGGGGCGTTAAAAGTCGGGATTGTTTGATAAAGGTTTTATCCACTGATCATGATCTTGCAGACGGCTTTGTGTTTCTTGCAGCAGACAATATTTGACATTATAGTGGCAAAGGAAGAAGTTGGTTGTCACGAGCACTTTCTCCTTTTGCCACAGTGTAAATATTTTCACTTGCATTTAAGTATTAATTCGTCCACAAAAGCTATTTAAGTCGCAGTTAGCAGTTTGAGTTCCACAGTACTATGCAAACATTCTTTCCAAGCCACTGGCTGCTTTCCCACTTAACCCTTTACCAGACAAACAAATTCTACACTCGCCCAAATTTAAACTATTTGCAGACGACTATTCAATTAAGGATCAAATGATGAAAGTTGTCTTTGGAAGGGTAGTAAGCATTGTGGGAAAAGGAAAAATGCTGGTTACCAGCATTTTCTTCTTTTCCCACAATGTTTTCAAAAGTCTTCTCTTTCAGCGTCGTTAAAATTTTGGATTGTATGATAAAGGGTTCAGCGTTTATCAAACGACCCCGAGTTGTAACAACCCTGAAGACGTTGTCTGCGCATGTCAATATTCTTCGAAGTATGTATTTGAAAAATGCCACCTAGCGGAAGATAATGATGAATGAAGATAATGTTTCCTGAAGAAGACGGCTTTTGAAAACATTTTGAAGAAAGGAGAAAGTGATGGTAACTAGCATTTTCTCCTTTTCCCCCACATTGTTTACTGCCATACCAAAGACAGAAATTATCATTTGAGCTACATTTAATTTGTAGTCTGCAAAATGAATGTTCTCTATTGAGTCATGTACAAAATCTTGTCGTTTGGTAAAGAGTTAAGCAGGGTTTTGAAAAGCAATATTCAGCTTGAACAGAGCGCGTTTTTTTTTTTTTTGTGGTCGTCGGTTATAACAGAATATTAGTGCGAAATAGAAGCTCTTTTGACGTAATAACGTTAATCCTATCATTGAAACCAAACGAAATCATTGATAAAACAAGTTTTGTCATTCACTTTTATTCAGTAACAAACAAAGCACATAAGCATAACAGTTTTGAGGTGAAATAACATACGATTAACTCTCTCCTAGATGACAAAATTTCAGATTTTTCCAAACTAAAAGCATTGGGAGACGACAAATAAAATGTGGCTAAAATGATGCGATCTGTCTATGAAATGATAAATAAAGTTATTGGAAAAGGGGCTTGTTACTGGTATTTTCTCCTTTTCCTACGATGTTTTCACGAACTTTTTTTTCCCATACGAATCGCTATTAACGCCCAGTATTGGTTGGTAAAGGGACATTCTAAATGGGCCATGCTCTGAAAATGCATCTCCGTTTTCCATGATACCAAGTAAGCAATCATATACTTATGAATCAGTAATAGCCACTTTTTTAAACAACCAACTGAATTATGACGTAAAATGGTCCTTTGACCAATAGCGAAAAATTTCGGCCCAGGACAGCCTGCGTGGACTGCGCAGGCTGACCTGGGTCGATACTTTTCGCAGATGCATTAAGCCCCCCTTTCATAGAGCATGACTCAAATATAAGATAAAACGGTTACATCAGCAGATTCAATAGTTTATTTTTTGTGCACGTGTATAGAAAAACAAATAGAAGACTTATTCGTACATGTGTTTACAACAGAAATTTTTAAAAATTAAAGTCAGACTTTCTTGAATATTCGTCGTTTGCATTTGGCATCACGTCAAGCAGTTTTGCAGGGCTCTTTTCGCCTTACAGGCAGTGTATTTCTAAAATCAGGGTGACAAGACTGAGAAATTACCCCAAATTTAGTAGGTTCTCAATCGCTAAGTTTTCACAAGTACACAAGTATTAAACCTTATCCTGCTAAATAAGTGAAATCAAACGTTCAAGCCGGCAGTGAAAAGCCGATTAATGTTATTTCAAACTAATATTTTGGAGAAAAATATCTCCTTATCGGGCAGTGTAGATCCAAGATCAGACTGCACGCTTTGTGCAGTCTGATCTTAATCTACACGGTCCGCAAAAGGTCAGTGAGTCGCACTTGGCAGCTTAAGAGTTAAACCTTAAACAAAGCTGACATTACGTATATTTGATGGATGTTTTTTTTTTCAAAGCCATTTGCAGCAAATTTGTTTGAGGAGTGGAAATTTTAAGCCAGTGAAAAAAAAAACCTCGTTCGAGACATCAATAAACAGAGTAAAAGATTTAGCACACTATTCATCTTTGTAACATACAATAAATTAAACCTTAGAGCGCTGAATTTATGAAATAAACCTTTTCAGTGAAGAAAAACATCCGAAATATTGTCATTTCAAGGTTGTTTTAGCCAGAAGGTGTATTGAAGTAGCTGACAGTGTAGATCAAAGATCAGACTGCACGTTCTGTGCAGTCTGATCTTGATCTACACTGTCAGCAAAAACAAGTTATGTTGGTTCCAGCGCTTTAAGGGTTAAAAGCATCATGATACACAATCATTTGAAAACTGTAAGGTTCTTGATTAATCAAAAGCCACATGGTACACGATCGATCGAAAACCACCCAGCAAAGGCCATATGATACACGATCGATCGAAAGCCATACCGTATACGACTCATAAAGACCATATGATACATGATCGATCGAAAGCAATATGGTGCATAATCCATCAGAAGTCATGTGGTATACGTTCGATCGAAAGCAATGTGATACACGATCCAGCAAAAGCCATGTGGTGCAGACTAGACTGGGAGTCAAATGGTACTTGAGCGACCGAAAGCCAAACAAACACTATCGTTAAAGCCATGTCTTGGACCTAATCGATAGCTCAAAAGACGTGGTACTGCTTAAATCTAAAACCTTATGACACGTGTACGATCGATTAAGTTTTTACCAGAAGAAAACAAAAAGACCTGGCAAAATTGAAAGCAATTTAGACAGCAAATTACGGATGGCTTCAATGAAGAGACAAATGACAGAAAGGAGAGAGAACTTTTAACTCTTTACCAGATGAAAAAAATTTAGACTGGTCCATATTGAAAGCATTTGCAGACAACAAAACAAATATGATTGAAAAATTGAAATTAGTTTTGGGCAGGTAGAAAACATTGTGGGAAAAGGAGAAAATGCTGGTTACCAGCATTTTCTCCTTTTCCCACAATGTTTTCAAAAGGCTTCTTACTCAGGGTCGTAAAAAGTCGGGATTGTGTGGTAATGGCTTAAAAGGTTTCGTCCTCAGGGTCATAAAATACGGCATTGTTTCCACGGTTTAAAAGCCATTTTGGTACTACAGCAATCAAAAGACATATTGCACTCGTTTAACAAAAGCCAAGTAGTATAATCCAAAACCACGTGGTAGACAAACGATCAAAAGCCAGAAGGTACATCATCAACCAGTGCTACGTGGATTAACCGAAAGCAATATGGTACACAATCAAAAGCCATGTGGTGCACCTCCATCCAAAGCCATTTGGAAAAATCCTTTGAAGCCATGAGGTACAGAAGCGATCTGTTGAAGCCCTGTGATAAACAATCAACCAAAGTCATGTGCATTTATCCATTTGAAGCATATAATACACAAAAAATTAAAAGCTATACAGGAGGAGACGATCAATCCAAACTGTTTTTTTTTTTTTCTAAAACTTATCACTGAACCAAAAAACAAAAGTTCATTCAAATGTGTGTGTGTGTGTGTGTGTGTGTGTGTGTGTGTGTATATATATATATATATAAACCTTATAGGGATGGGCATGAGGAAATAAAATTGTATCTTCACGTGTACATGTATAGATTTTACCTCCAACACCCACTTGAATGAAACCTAAACTGTCCCTTTGTTCATTACTTTCTAAAACATTTTTAATCCTTTACCAAACAATCCTGAGTTTTAACGACCCTGACAGAGAAAGCTTTAAAAAATTGTGGGAAAAGGAAAAAAATACTGGTTACCAGCCTTTTCTCCTTTTCTCGCAGTGTGTTCAATCCTGTAAGAGAAAAATCCCATAATCTGAGTCACATTTAATTTATCGTCTGCAAAATCTTTTAATTTATTGTAGACAAGGCTAAAAAGACCCTAAATCGTATGCAGTAATGAGTTATAGGTAGTTTTAATAGCGAGCAACTCTGGCCTCTGGGCGCTAAACAAAACCTTACACGTTAGATCTGACACGATCGAGATGTCAATGTTCATGGCCTCTTAACTGCTAAATAGTTTGAATGGACACAGTCAGCCATCAATAAAGAGCTAAATATTGCCACTACAAACTTTTTTCTTCGTGGGAAAAATCTCACCGTATCGGGAAGTGCAGATCCAAGCTCAAACTGCACTTTCCATATCGTTTGATCTTAATCTACAGTGCCCACAAAAGCATATTGAGTCGTGCCTTGCAGCATAAAGGTTAAATGCAGGTCTTATTCTTTTGACAAGTCTATGCTGAAACATCTCAGAGAGATCTAGAAATATTAACTACGCACTAACGATCTTAAATTAGAACTCTAAATTTTAAGGCTATCAATACCTGATTTATATAATTAAAATGATTGGTTGAGACATAACGTCTCAACCAATTCGGCGGATAGCTATTGTATACAGAACTAGAACATATTTCGAGTTCTTGGTATATACGAATCCTTGTCGCTAAAGATGAACATGTTGTAAAATACGAATCAAGTCATATTCGATATCGTAGAGTCAGATCAAGTTTTATGCTTCCTCCGATGCGGCTGCGGCATCTGTTGTGGAAGGGGCTTGGTTGTTTTCGGTACTCTCCTCCACCAGGAACCGTTTATTTATAGCTATTTTTACACAGCTGTCTATGAGCCGAGCGTTCGGCAAGGGTACAGACGACTTTTCGGCATCACCTGATTCCACATCGAACACAATCATGTCACGTGTTAATGTTGTGTCCTCATTTTCCCCGCCCACTATGTAAATATGTCCACGATACTGTACCGCACCGTAATGTATTCGCCGGAAAGATTTAACGGTTCCCACCAAAGTGCAGGCACTTCCTGTGGAACTTGTATTGTACTCGACAATCTTTCCACTGAAGAAAATAATAAATATTCGTTTTCCGAGCGTAACAGCCTTAGTTAGTTTTGAGATTACTGATAGAGCCGATATTTTAGTACACTCATTTGTTCTTGGATCGAAACACTGGATTGCACCTGTGTCTGTTTTATCGTTCTTCTCTCCACCAAACAACAGAATCTTCTCTCCCGAAACAGCAGTAGAGAATGAACTGACAGGTATTGGTAGCTTGGCTACCTCCTCCCAACTGTCCTCACTCATGTCATATTTCTCTACACTCGCCAACATCCGATTGCCTTCGGACAGTCGATGGTCATATCCGCCCAGGACATACAAGGAATTTGTAAGGGCCACCATCACATGGCGCCGTCGACCTTGACACAAAGGCTTTCCGATTTTCCATTTGTTCTTATCGGCTCTGTATTTCAGAAAAGTCTGAGTTCGGCTTCCTCCACCAGTTAGGTAGATATCGTTGCCGTAGGAACATGTAGAAAACTCAATACCGGGATCAAAAGGCAGAGATTCCAGCTTGTACCATTTTTGTTTGGCAAAACTAAATGCCAGTACATCATGACAGCGTTTATATGGCGGATGCATGGACATACACCCTCCGAGTACAACTAGAACCTCGTCATACGGACTACATGTTCGCAGCTGTGTTACCAGGGATGTAGCCTCGTGGCGCCGCGCTGGTAATAGTTTAAAGTGAGTGGCTTCATCGATTGCCTTTTGGGCCAGATGATTGTCAAACAGGGGGGAATCACTGGTCTTTAGAGAGGCCAACCTCTCCGCTGACACGTGTCCAAGACGCACATTGTGCACAATTTGTCCAAGTTTCTTTCGTCTAGATTCGGAATCTCCACGGCTCGACCATTCAAATACTGTATCAAGAACATCCTCCTCTGAACCCACCGTCAAATCATCATCTTTGATTATTTGAATCAGTTCATACGCGTCTAGGCGCATGAAAGCGTCAGTTGTCCTAAGTTCCATGAAGTGTTTAAGAATCGTCTTGAACGTTCTTGACCTAATCTTGTCCCAGCTGTGGATGAGAGAAAGTTTGAAGATGTCAATACAGTTATCCAGATCTATGTAGGGTTCGAGAACTGATTCACACCTCTCGCACAGCGATTTGATCTGGAGCAATGACGAAGCTTTTAACAATTTGATCACGTTATCTTGTGTAACGACTTCTTTTCCAGTATAAATGTATTCCATTATTTGTTCAAATGTTTCAGCTTCCATGTCTTTAAAGGTCACTTCACCACTCACGCTTTCTTTCATACCCGAGGAAAACATGGCATCGAAATACGGCGATGTCGCAAATAGTACTGCTTTGTGGCAATGAAACTGTTGGTTTTCGACAATAATTTTGATATCCGAATGAACCCCGGTCATCCATAATTTTTCCAGACCTTCGGACAAATGATTTAATCTCGGAGTACTTTTAGTTTTCTCCTCAGTAGGTATTTCTGTCATATTCTGAGCGTCTTCCATAGTAGTTGGTTGTTCCTCGGCGTCCGTCTCATCTACAATTAGAAAACATCCGCATTTAGCTATCAATGATTTCATCAGTAAAAATCCTTTTGATTAACAAGAACACAGGAGTATACATCGTATTAGGACTGGCTTGTCCATATAAGTCCAGATTTTATCATTCATATAGAAATTCACTATCCTAAGTTAGTCCCAATGTCATCAATTATATAGACATATACTTTAATCCACCAAGTCTGTTCTACATAAAAACCATGGATGATGTTTCCTGTTCATACTAACCGGATATTACAGTTAGCAAAACAATATTTAGACACCCATTCTGTCCATAACTAAACATGACAGTTAATATTGAAATCCATTATGCATTGTTCTCGTATAGTTTATATGACGGACTCAAACAACCAGCCCTGCAACAAGGATGATAAACAAAGTATAATGAGCTCGGAAACGGACGCTTAGAAAAATTTCCGTTTTCTCTATCAGACCAGTCAAACAATACTCATCTCGCACTTAACTCTTAGCGACAAAGTTTTAGACTCGGCCAAATTTGCCACGTATGCAGAGGAAAAATTAAACAGGGCTGAAGTAGTTCGATGTTTTTCTAAAAAAAAAATAAAAAAAAAAAAAAAAAAATGTAGGAAAAGGAGAAAATGCTGGTTCCCAGCATTTTCTTCTTTTCCAACAATTTTCTCAAAAGCTTTTAAACTCAGGGATCAAAAACACGAGATTGTTTGGCGAAGGGATAATATTTTAAATGCATGTGGCAAGGTCATTCTATTGTTCCCATGTCTGTGTGTCTGTTTGTGTGTCTGTCTGTTTTTCGAGATCCATAAGTAATTTCACCGTCACTGAAGATAATTTTGCTCACAGTGTACCATCAGGTAGCAGACGGTGTAGATTTAAGATCAGAGTGCATTTTCTGTGCAGTCTGATCTTGCCATACGCCGTCCGGAAAAGCTATTTAAACCGCCATTGGCAGAGTAAGACTATTTGAATGTTTAACTACTCGTAGGTATCTTCCTAGATAACTTGACAAGATACTCAGTACTTTAATGATACATGTACATGTATCAGCTCTTCCAAACGGAAGTAAAATAGCATGCGAAACATATCAAACTTTTGATAGCTTGAGGGTAATTTCAACCTCCTATGCATATAGGATTGATTAGACTTTACAACACGTATAGGCTGATCTATTATCTACAATGTGCACTGATTTTCTAGAAAAAGGCCTTTTGAAAACATCGTTGAGAAAAGGAGAAAATGCTGCTGACATTTTCTTTCTCTCTCTCTCTTCCCCCCCCCCCCCCACAACGTTTTCGACCTTTAAAAAAAAATCTTAACATTTCATTGATGTTTAAAGTGTCATCTGCAAATGCTTTTATTTTGGACAAGTCTAAAATTTTGTCGTTTGGCATTGAGCTAAGAGTGTTAGAACGGTTATTTGAACTTCCCATACATACAGAGTATGCCTAAAACGTGATGCCTAAACTATGACCTACAACAACCGTTTACTTATGAGAGAGAATAGACCTAAAGCTTCGAAATTGTAGCAGTAAAGTCCCAAGAGCTCGAAAGAAAAGTGTTCCAACACGTCGGAACAAGGCCCAAAGGCGGCAACACACAAAAAGACGACAGCGAGCAAGGTGGAGCATTAATTGCACACAATTAAACGGACGTAAACGCCATTCAAAGAACAAAATTTAGATCTATATATCTTATGAAGCATCGAAAAAAAAAAAAAACCTTGCCTGGCATATCTCATTTGCATTCATTAAAGGGAGATAATCATGCTAGCCATTACACAATAATCATATCATTTAACTTATATATCAGTAAGACTTAATACTTTTCAACACATGTCTTCTTACTTTTTACTCTATACAACTAAGACTAATTTCTATCATAAGTAACACAAAGGTTGATTGATTGAACTAGTGTTTTAGGCCGCTTTCAACATTACTTCAGACGTATCACGGCGACAACTCTGTTATTCACGTATGTCTTGGGTTTCATCAGTGCTAGACTGTGGCTCTGAATTGTCTTTCCCAGGGGCAATCCCATGAAACACCCAGTGTTTCAAGTAAGGATCGAGCCCAGAGCCTCTAGATATCGAATCCTACCATTGAGCCCACCTAGGACCCCCCTTGAGTTACACAAAAGGGTAACGTGTGAAGGAATAGTAAATCTCCCAGTTTCATAACGATTTATGACAGCGAGATATAAGAGAAATCGCTTGAAAGAAGCAAGTACTTCTTTTCCCGCAATGTTTAATAAAACAATATCTACCGCAGCGGCTAAAAATGTCTCATTTGTGTCGTGATGGGATGGCGTGTTATTTTTGCGGTGCTTTATGACTATATTTTTCTCTATAAATTCTCGACCTGGCCAACTTACGGTGCAAAGTCCTTCAAGTCTGAACCCTTAACTCCTTACCAGACAGCAAATTTTAGACCTATCCAAATTAATAGCGTTTGCAGACAAAATATTAAATGTGGAGCAAATGATTGGATTTGTTCTTAAAAGGGTGGAAAAGATTGTGTGAGATTGAGAAAATTTGCATTACCAGCATTTTCTGTCTTCCCACGAAGTATTCAAAAGGGTTCTTTTTTTGTCAGGGTCGTTAAAACTTGATACTGTTTAGTGATAAAGGGTTAATGTACACAACTGGACTTTATTGGACACTTGCGGATAGAGTGGTTTGAGACCAGATTGCACAGAACGTACAGACTGATATTTGATTAACGTTGTCCGCTTTTTCGTGAACTGATCTGGCAATGACGAATTGCAATGCGTCATCAGGGTCCGTATTCACCAACCATTCTCAAGAACATTCTTAGTCTTATACTCCAGAGTTTTCGAAATTTGAAAGTAACACAACAAACCATTTGGTTTAGCCAATCAGAAGTTGTGTTACTTTCATATTTAGAAAATCTTGAAGAATAAGACTGAGAATGTTCTTAAGAATGGTTGGTGTATACACACCCTGGGCTTTTTCCCGGTTGGGAAAGTCCCTCTAATATATGTAGCGCCGTTTTTTCAGTGATATAAACTCGTATACGCACTTTGACCCTAATGTCAAAGATAACTTTTTGTTTGTGTATGTATTTTCATTGTTTGTTTGTTGTTTCACGCCATTCTATAGCAGCACTTTCGTCACATGGTGTCGATAGCTCACTAACCTATATCTATCCTTCATTTCACCAGTACCAGGCTAGGGTACTGAAGCACCTTGCCCAAAGATACTCCCACGTGACCTTCATCACCACTAGGAATCACAACTGGCTTTCTGGATCGCAGATCTTCCATGTAAATTCTTGTTCGGAATAAACTGCGTGTTAGCAAAATGTGCGTTGGCAAAATGTTGGTACAATATAGATTTCTCTCTTCAAAACAACAAACAATTGACAGTGCAATGTCATTACGATCTCAAGTGATACTTAGTACGTTCGAATACTTTGATCCAATCACCATAGCACGACGTCACAAAAAGAATGTGTATAGGCAAACAAGTATTTTCGAAAGTGTTGAATAAACAGGCTATTTCGTTGAAATGATATCCCACGCAAAAAAAAAAACCTTTTTCCATGACACGGCAATAAATAAAACAAAAATCAAAACCAAGGTATATCTGCGGACTATCATTAGAACACATGTATGAACTTTCATCAAATTTCGTCGATGACTTTAGAAGATATCTGTCCGGACGGATGGACGAACGACGCTTTCAATTTGACCGAGTCAAAACATTTGTCGTCTGGTAAAGAGTTAAGTCAACAACAGTATCAAAGTGAATCAAAGTTCGAAGCAGTGAGTTATTAATCGGTATCAACAAAAAATCTGAAATAAATGCAGATTTTTTAATCCCAAATCTACAAAATTCGCCGTTTACAACATCATATTCATCTCTGGTGGAATCTCATACGAAAGAGTTAAAAAATATTAAGGGAAAATGGAAAATGCTGGTGTCCAGGATTTTCTCCTTTTCCCGTAATGTATTCTTCTTTCAAAGAAATATAAAAATCGTTTGACCCACATTTCACTTGTCGTCTGCAAACGCTTCGAATAAGGATAAGTCTAAAACTTTGTCGTCGTTGAACTCTTTACCAAACGATAAAATTTTGACTGGTCCAAATTGAAAGCAGTTGCAGACTACAAATCAATTGTGGCTCATGAATTAAAATTTGATTTAGGAAGGGTAGAAAACATTGTGGGAAAAGGAGAAAATGCTGGTTACCAGCATTTTCTTCTATTCCCACAATGTTTTCTAACGGCATTTTCTTCAGGGTCGTTAAAAGTCGGGATTGTGTGGTAAAGGGTTCAAAAGAAAATCTATATACACAGACTGTAAACTTTAATAAATACCGTGACAAATCCCGATTTTTTTCCTTTTTCCTTTAACCGCTGATTTTAACAAGCGTTTCATTTCAATACACTTCACAATGATACGTTCGAGCTGTCTGTCAGATCATATAAACAGGATTAAAATAATATGATGTCATCAAATTAGATTTTTTTTTTTTAAATCCGGGTTTCTCCAAAAAGACGTAGTCTTACGTAAATGAACAATAGGTGTTTTCTACATCCCGATAATTAACAACAATGCACATCATCAATTCCCAAACCTAACTACGACAAATTTGTGATATGTCCCATTTGTTTTGTCAAATGATATAAATTCGGTGTCATTTATATAAATATGTGCAAATAGATTGTAAATATATTTTTAGAAATCCAGGTTTTTCCCAAAGGTATATCCTTACGTGGCGGAACAATGGGTATTATTCATAGCATCCCGATAATTAATACCCTCTGAATATACTAGTATTCTGTTTCCAATTTTTACCATGGTGATTTTAACATTATTTTTTCGGTGCAGCTGAATATGCTCGCTTTTGACCAACTTCCTGCTATTGATATACACCGAAAAAATAATGTTAAAATCACCATGTTAATTCTGCGGGCCCTTACTGGCCAATTTAGCGGACACAATCATGGCACCAATATATGAGCCATGTTCTATAAAAAGAAAGCTTAATGTATCTGCAAAATGTATAGACCCAGGTCAGCCTGGGCCGAAACTTTTTGCTTTTTAGACAATTTTCTGCATGTCCAAGGACCATCCTACGTCATGATTCAGTCATTCGTTAGAGAAAATGGATATAATAAATCCATAATTATGTGATGACTTGCATGGTATCATGCAGCCAAGGGATGCATTAAGCCCCCTTTGGCCAGAGCATGGTTCATATAAACGTTGCTAACGCTAACTGATATCCCCGGGAGCTTATTGAAACCCAAGGAAATGAATATGACAGGGGATAATTCTGTTCTTGTACTAATTGGTAATTTAATATTTTAAGCATAACCCTAGAACCCATAACTGAATGTCTACAAGCATTCTAAGCCACAACATTTTTTGGCGTAGCTGAATGCGCTGGCTTTTGACCTACATCTTGCTACTGGTAAAGAATGAATAGGTGGTAATTTGCCATTGGTAAAAAAAAATTGCATATGTTTATTCGGCGGGCCCCTACTGGCATATTTGCTCTCACATTTATGAAACCACTATTAACAAGCGTTGCTACTGCTAATCGATATGCCGGGGTCTTGATTCATACCATAGCAAAATAATGTAATAGAGAATTGTTCTTTTCCTGTGCTATTTGGAAATTAAATATTTTCATAGGCGTTACCCAATAACCAAATACTACTTTTCAACAACTGAAAAACTGAGGAAAAAGAGGCAAATTGCTCGTGAGGTTACTTTTCATTATTTTACTTCATACTGAGCCTCAGTTTAAGAGTTTCAATATTCATACGCAAGGTGCTCAATTTATTATGAAACAGTTTTAAACACAGCTTTATTATTTACTCGCATACGTGTCATTGCAACAGAACTGATGCTCAATCTTGGATCCATGGCAATAGTAAATCATTATGCACCTTCTAGGCCAGCTTTCTACAGTTCGGTTTATGCACGACTGCTCTAGTTTCTTACATTCGTCTTTAAGAGTCCTTTTAAGACTAGTTTTCGTATAGATTTTCGATTTCGTAGCCTACGTTTCAGAATGCCCCAATTACCAAAGTCCATGGGAGCTGCATCTGGGCTTTTTGGCATCCATTCTGCAGGAGTTATATAATTTGCTTTGTGTTTGTTGAGGAAATCAATGGTCACTGTAGAAGTGTGACTAGAAGCCGAGTCTTGATGAAACACAATATCATTTTCTCTTCCAGGAAAAAGGCGCAGGACATCTTTTTTTCACAAAAGGATTTAGGGTCTTGCCTATGTAACAGTTTGCATTGACTTTCATCCCTCTATTGATAAAAAATCAAAGATGTCTTGTCGTAGAAACTTACACCAGCCCAAACCATAAAACCGGGTGCAACTGCATCTCGTTTTACGAATTTCATTTTTTTTTAGGTCTGCCTCATTAGAACAAACACGACATCATCGACCATAACTACCGCCCATAATAGAACAGAGCCTCATCAGTGGTGACTACGTTTTTCCATTTTCCACAGTTAAGACGGACATATAGACGCCACGTTTCAAAACCTTGGCCTCACTAAGCCTATGAGCGCAGTATTTTTTCACAGGTTTGGCTTTAAGGATTTTGGCTTTAATTCCGTTTATAGTGCCTAGAGACACTCCATACTTAGCTGCCATTTCACTTTGTGTGGGCGGGTTCACCAATTTAATCATATTATGGATTTTCCATACGACGTCAACAGTGGCTGCTATACGACGTTTGGTTAACCCTTTACCAAACAACAAAATTTTAGACTTGTCCAAATTGAAAGCATTTGCAGACGACAAAATAAATTTGACTCAAAAATTGAAATTTGTTTGGGGGGGGGGGGGGTAGAAAACACTGTGGGAAAAGGAGAAAATGCTGGTTACCAGCATTTTCTCCTTTTCCCACGTTTTCAAAAGGCTTCTTACTCAGGGTCTGTTAAAAGTCGGGATTGTATGGTAAAGAGTTAAAGTTCCACTTTTACCTACTTTGCGTTTGTTATTTCTAATAACACCTTTACAAAGCTGAATGCGATACACAGTATTGACAGAAACATTATGTTCCGTCTGGTTTACTTGTTTCACAATGTTTCTGTTGGACATTATTTTGCTTCAAAAGCCCTAAAATGATGCCCTCATGTAAATCATTTAATTTTGGTATAACCATAATGAATTCTGAGTTCAGATTTAATGAACATGTACATGATACACTATAGTACACGAATTAATTGCTTTGTACGAGGTTTTATAAGCTGAAGGATATTGTACCTGTGTTTTCACAGTGTTTCATAATGAACTGAACACCTCTCGTATTCCAGTATCACTTACACCGTCGATGTTTTTTAAGAATATTTCTTGTAAACAATGACTACTCCTTTTTCAATAATGGTTTGTTTTTGTTCACACTATAGTACGAGTCTACAGATTGTTTAAAAACTCTGCACCAGACGATATGATTTTAGACTTGTCCATACTGAGGGCATTTTGAAGACAACAAATTAGGCTTACCCTTTATAAAAAAATAAATCCCGGGTTATATCGAGCCTGAAGAAGACTTTGGAAAACATAGTGGGGAAATGAAAACGTGCGGGTAACCACAATTTTCTTCTAATCCCACAATGTTTTCTATCTTGCCAAAGACAAATTTCAGAGTCAGTCTACCGTTCTATCGTCTGGTACAGCGTTAATATAGTTCAAATAATGGAATTTATCATATAAAGGGTAGAAAACTTCGTGAGAAAAGGAGAAAATGCTGGTTACCAGCATTTTCTCCTTTTCGCACAAAGTTTTCAGATGTTCCTTCTTCCTCAGCATGGGGTTGTTTAATAAAGCGTTATTTTTTCATCAAAAGACAAAATTTTAGACTTTTCCAAATTGAAAGCATTTGCAGACGACACAATGAATGTGACTCAAAAATTGAAATTTGTTTCTGGAAGGGTTGAAAACATTGTGAAAAAAGGAGAAAATGTTGGTTACAAGCATTTTCTCCTTTTCCCATAGCATTTCAAAAGTCTTTTCTTCAGGGTAGTAAAAGCAAGGGATTGTTTGTGAAAGGGTAAGCGGAGAAGTGCATGTAGAAAGAAGAACGAAAGACTTTGTCCGATAACATTAAAGATAATGTGTACGCACGCGAATTGTATTAAGTGAGGTAAGTGGATTGACTCATCTGCATCAAGAATAACCTCGCTTATTTAATCTAAATTAAAAAAAAAAAAACTCCAAATCATTTTTGGCCAAAAGTTAAAACCAGGTGAGTTGCGCTCTGGCAAAAGGGGGTTTAATGCATCTCCGTTATGCAGTATAGCACGCAAGTCACCACACAAGCATGGATCCATTAAATCCATTTTGTCTATCGACCGGCTCAATCATGAGATACAATGGCCCTCTGACATGCAGAAAATTTACAAATAGCAAAAAATTTCGACTCATGTGAGCCTGTGCAGACTCCGAGTGAATACTTCTTGCAGATGCATAAAGCCCCCCTTTCACACAGCATGGCTCAAATAGAATAATTCATCCATTCATCCACCCCCATCCACCCATCCATCGATCCATGTTTTTTTCCCAAAAAATATTTCCGTGTGATCACCTTCACTTTCAAGACTTTCTTACAAGTTTTCCAGCTTCTAAAATGTTTTTTTTTTTTATCGTAGGACGTTGATTGTTTTGTCCCATGGATGTATCACGGGGTTATAGATTACCGGGTCGAAGATATATGGTGATATTATTAATCCTTATTTCATAAATCATGTGAAATTTTCATTATGTCCTTTCTCATACAACTTCAGCTTTATTTAACCCTTTACCACACAATCCCGACTTTTAACGACCCTGAAGAAAAAGCCTTTTAAAAACATGGTCGGAAAAGGAGAAAATGTTGGTAACCAGCATTTTCTCCTTTTCCCACAATGTTTTCTTCTCTTCCCAAAACAATTTTCAATTTTTGAGAAACACTTATTTTGTCGTCTGCTAAAGCTTTCAATTTGGACAGGTCTAAAATTTTGTCGTTTGGTAAAGAGTTAAATCCTTTACAACACAATCCCGAGTGTAACTCTTTACCAAACGACAACAATTTAAGACTAGCCCAAACTGAAGCGTTTTCAGACGACAAACCAAATGTGGTTCAAATGTTTGACAGGTTAGAAAACCTTGTTGGAAAAGGAGAAAATGCTGGTTACCAGCATTTTCCCCTTTTCCAACAATGTTTTCGAAAGGCTTCATCCTCAAGGTCGTTAAAATTCGGGATTGTGTGGAAAAAGGTTAAAGACCTTGAGGAAGAAAGCCTTTGAAAAAATTGTGGGAAAAGGAGAAGCAGACAGTAGCTTGGAAAGAAGATTGTGCGAAGTACTGGTAGAAGCAACTTCGGGAAACGCATAGATTGCTGCACTGTCCGCCGCGATAAAACTGAAATTATTTTGAAAACGGCATTAAACTGTAAACAAACAAAAAGTAAAACCGGGTGTCTTGTGAAAAATTGAGTTTTGTGATCGAAATAGAGCTGATTCATATCAACATTAAACTTTGATCTCTTTGTTGGTATTTCGTTAAGATAGATTGATGGATCACTATGGTAAGATGACTATTGGTAGGGTTAATGGAAGAAGAAGAAGAAGAAGAATGAAAAAAAAAAGAAGAAGAAGGAGGAGGAGAGGGGGGGAGGAGAGGGGGAGAAATGGGGAGATGGTACAGAGTAATAGCTTAGTCATCATTAGTCATCACACGACCTAGTATTATCTAAAGAGATACTATAACTGTATTGTATTGCACGTAATAATTTTCTTATTTTTGTGTTATTTCTAATTCTGGATTTTCTCTTTTTTATGTCGCACGTACATCACGTAGTAAATCTGATGTCTGTGAAATTACCTCATTGACTCTCTCTCTCTCATAATAATCAATTTATAATGAATACAAAAATATGTCAGTTTTAGTTTATCAGTATTTGTGTGTGTGTGTATTGATACTCCCATTTATCTGTCACTTTTACGCTGTTTCACGGCCTCCCGTAAAAGTTCAACTAAAATCATTCTACATTCTAACATTCTCATAAAATCCCACAAACTGATTAATTCACAAAATACAAGAGCTGATTGATAAGTTGTGAGCCTTTTATTGAAGGAGTTAAGTAGGGATGTCCTTTTTCAGCCCTACCACTCCCTACCACTCCCTGACTATTTAAGGCTGTGTACCCGTGGACCGATGTCATTTGGTTAGTTTACGTCGAAGAGATAGCTAAACGATGCAAATGGATTTTTTAACATGGACAAAATCGCTGAAAGAGCAAATCTGTCATTACCATGGCTTTCATTAACGATTGTGGCTTTGAACTGATTGAACATCCACCTTATTTGTCTCATCTCGCTCCATCCGACTTTAATCTTCTTCCAAAATTGAAAAAGGCCATTTCCAATACCCACTTTCGGTCAGATGATGTCATACATGCAGCGGAGGACTTTATGCACGGTCAAGAAAAGGGCTTCTTTAAAAGTGGCACTGATGCCATTAAACATCGCTGGCAAATGAGTATAGACAATGAGGAGGGTTATGTTGAAAAATAATGCAAAATGTCCGCCAAAAGTAAAACCCCATACGGAACCCCTAAAGTGACATGCTCGACTTTTTTTTTATATGCAAATTTCTCATTTTATTTCGTTTTTACGAAATAATATTTCGTACTTACGAAATAGTATTTCGTTTTTACGAAATAGTATTTCGTTTTTACGAAATAATATTTCGTATTTACGAAATAATTATTTCGTATTTACGAAATAATTATTTCGTTAAAACGAAATAATTATTTCGTAATTACGAAATAATTATTTCGTTAAAACGAAATAATCTGATAATTTGAAATACAGGCATCCTCGTTCGACTCGGGGTCGAGGCACTTGGATTGTCTTGCGATAGGGCTGCATAGGGCAGTACGTAGGGCTGATTGACAGCCTCTCACATCATAGGTTATAGATTTGACTACCGAGTTGAGCTTTTTTATTCTTGAATTGCCTACACCATGTTCGATTTTGGGTTCTGTTTCAAAGAAGCTATCATCTAGAGTCATTGATCTAATTTGTGCTTTTCCAGAATCGATGTCAAATAAATAAGCTTAAGATCGGTACATTAGACAAAAGGGGACAAGCATAAGTAATATGACTGATAGACTGATTGAGAGTATGGTAAACTCAAATCTATTCATTCATTCATTCAGTCAGTCAGTCCCGCGTCTGTCCGTCCGTCTGTTATTTCTTCTGTTTATGAATTGTGTAAGCACAATTGTCTTTGATAATAAAAAGGTAGTTACAATTTTCAGTTTGTTTCAAACACGGTCGAGTCGAAAACTGGAGGTTGAGGGTCCGATTCCCAGCTGAGTCATTCATCAGATTTAAGAATTAGAATTTATGGCTCTCTTTCTTATCACTCGGGTGCAGGAATCACTACAGGCTCATAATTGTGATGGTGAGGGACTTGTAGAGTACGGAACTGGTTGACAGATTGATTGATGCAGGGCTGAATAATTATCAATCCTAATGACGAATAGCACTTATTCATATATTCTTAGGTTTCACCAGTAGCCGGATGCGGCTCTGATGTGCCTTGCCAAAGAAGTGACACTCAAACAGCCCCGCCAGTGGGATTCTAACCCGGAACCTTAACCTCCGTATATAAGAGGATTCGTAATGTTCAGGCATCCACAAATGCGTCTTACAAGATGGACAAATCAGCGTCGATGTATTTTCGAGTAGATATGCAGCTTGTTGACTTTCATTCCTTTTGTATAAAAATACAGATCCTTAACATAGTGCAGATCAAAGCATTGCTCTCTCGAGAGCTTTAACCGCTTCTTTAGCCGAGTGGTTAGGCTGTCCTACTTGAAATGCGAGGTAGCGGGGTCGATCCTTGAAAATCCATTTCTCAGACTAATGAAATGGTAATAATAGCGCGTTCCTTATTCCTATCCTTCTTTGCACTTGGAAATACGGGGATAACATTACGACTGTCCCTTAAGTATCATGGCAAGAGATTTGTAGAGTGATGATTAAGAGAGAGAGAGAGAGAGAGAGACAGACAGACAGACAGACAGGCAGGTAGACAGACAGAAAGACAGACAGAGAGTTAAGGTAATATCACGGTGGTTAGTGATGCAACCATGTGTTTCCTGGCTTTCTCACACAAGTACTGAGAGAACTTTCTTTTCAAAGCTAAGAGAGGGAGACCAGGTTCTTTAGAAACCGCCGCGGAGGTGGAGAACAGCGAGGGGTAACGTTAGTGTTTGCGTGCTCATACAAAGAAATTCAAATATGGTAGTAATGGAATTCCTTCCTTGGTACTCAGGGTTTCCAGGAGAGCACAACGACTGCCTTACCAGTGTTAGGATTATGGGACTTTTCAAGTGCTAGCTGGTGATGATAGCCCAGGAATTTTTTTTGTGTGTGAACTATTGTCGTGAAAATACTGAAATGAAAAATTGTTGCGACGTTAAACACGAAGCAATCAAACATAATTAAGCCGTGCTCTATGAAAAGGGGCTTAATGCATCTGCGTGATCCATGGTACCAAGCAAGACATCACCTTACTATGCATCGGCGGACCAGTGGGGGGTCAAGGGAGTCCCGGAGCCCCCCTCCCCCCGCCCCCACTTCCTCTAGAATTTTCAAAGTAACCGCTGCATGCCTGAAATTTTGACCAAGTATGAAAGTTTCATACAAATTCTACATATAGGGCAAGCATAAGTCAAATCCACAAAGAACTTCTAACAAGTTGAAATGCGTTAAAGAATAATGTTTAAAGTTGTACGCAGTAGCAAATTTGAAATTGAGCCAAGCTCTGACAAAAGGAGGCTAAATGAATCTCCGTGATCCATGACACCAAGTAAGCCATCACGTACTGATGGATCCATAGTAGATCTATCCACTTTTTGTAACAGTCGACTTTATCATATGGTAGTTCTAGTCCTTTGACATACAGAAAATTTACTGATAGCGAAAAGTTTGATCCAGGTCAGCCTGCGCGAATTGCCTGGGTCGATGCTTTTCGCAAATGCATTACGCCCCTTTTCACAGAGCATGTCTCATATATAATGATCGATTCTGGATCCCCCCTTCGAAAAAATCCTGGATCCGCCCTTGTTATGGATCCATAAAATCCATTTTGTCTTATGAGCGATCGAATGATGAGTTCGAATAGCCCTTTGACCCGCAGAAAATTTGAAGATATCGAAAAGTTCGGCCCATGTCAGCCTGCGCAGAATGCGCTGGCTGACATGGGTCGATTCTTTTCTCAAATGCATTAAGCACCCTTTTCACAGAGCACGGTTCATTATGATTTCGCCTAGATATAGATAGAATAATGGTGACAGCAGCATTAACACCAGTCAGTAATAGAATTCAAGGCTTCGTGGCCTTTTGAATAGTAAAATTATTTCGTAATTACGAAATAATTATTTCGTTTAAACGAAATAATTATTTCGTAATTACGAAATAATTATTTCGTTTAAACGAAATAATTTTACCAGTTTGTACATTCAATAAGGCCACGTAGCCTTGAATTCCGTTACTGACTGGTGTTAACGCCGCTGTCATCATTATTCTATCCATATCTAGGCGAAAACATAATGAACCGTGCTCACTGAAAAGGGTGCTTAATGCATTTAAGAAAAAAAATCGACCCATATCAGCCGGCGCAGTCCGAGCAGGCTGACATGGGCCGATACTTTTCCATATGTTCCCACTGTCTGCATGTAAAAGGGCTATTCGAACTCATTATTCGGTCGCTGATGAGACAAAATTGATCTTATGGATCCATAACAAGGGGGAATCCAGGATTGTTTTTCGAGAGGGGGGTCCAGAATAGATCATTATATATGAGACATGCTCTGTGAAAAAGGGGCTTAATGCATTTGCGAAAAGTATCGACCCAGGCCAGCCTGCACGGATTGCGCAGGCTGACCTGGGCCGAAACTGTTCGCTATCAGTAAATTTTCTGTATGTCAAAGGACTACAACTACCATATGATTCAGTCGGCTGTTACAAAAAGTGGATAGATCAACTATGGATCCATCAGTATGTGATGGCTTGCTCGGTGTCATGGATCACGAAGATTCAATTAGCCTCCTTTTGTCAAAGCATGGCTCAATTTCAAATTTGCTACCACGTACAACTTCAAACATTATTCTTTAACGCATTTCAGCTAGTTAGAAGGCACATCAGAGCCGCATCCGGCTACTGGTGAAACCTAAGAATACATGAATAAGTGCTATTCGTCATTATGATAATTATTTAGCCCGGTATCAATCAATCAACCAGTTCCGTATTCTACAAGTCCCCTACCATCACAATTATGAGCCTGTTGTGATTTCTGCACCCCAGTGATAAGAAAGAGAGCCATAAATTCTAATTCTTAAATCTGAAAAATGACTCGGCTGGGAATCGGACCTTCAACCTCCAGTTTTCGACTGGACCGTGTTTAAAACAAACTGAATATTGTAACTACCTTCTAATTATCAATGACAATTGTGCTTACACAATTCATAAACAGAAGAAATAAAAGACGGACGGCTAGGCGAGGGACTGACTGACTGACGCTCTGACTGACTGACTGAATGAATAGATTTGAGTTTACCATACTCTCAATCACGAGTCTATCAGTCATATTACTTATGCTTGTCCCTTTTGTCTAATGTACCGATATCAAGCTTATTTATTTGACATCGATTCTGGAAAAGCACAACTTAGGTCAATGATTCTAGATGATAGCTTCCTTGAAACAGAACCCAAAATCGAACATGGTGCAGGCAATTCAAGAATAAAACAGCTCAACTCGGAATTCAAATCTATAACCTATGATGTGAGAGGCTGTCAAATCAACCCTACAATGCATCCCTATCGCAAGGCAGTCCAAGAGCCCTCACCACGAGTCGAACCGAGGATGCCTGTATTTCATATTACCAAATTATTTCGTATTTACGAAATAATTATTTCGTTTTTACGAAATAATTATTTCGTATTTACGAAATAATTATTTCGTATTTACGAAATAATTATTTCGTTTTTACGAAATAATTATTTCGTAATTACGAAATACTATTTCGTTTTTACGAAATAATATTTCGTATTTACGAAATATTATTTCGTTAAAACGAAATAAAGTGAGAAATTTGCATATTAAAAAAAAGTCGAGCATGTCACTTTAGGGGTTCCGTAACCCCACTGTCCGCACATTTCAATATTTTTCGAAGATTTGACCTGTCTGCCATGACGCATCACTCTCCGGTACAGGATAAATATTGATACGCAAAAAAGCAAGGGGAAAATGGCTATAAATAATACGTCTGTGGAAAAATCGGACCAGTTTTCCGCTACAAATTTCTTCAAAATACAATGATTTCATATGGGGAAAATAATTTTATGAAATACCATTGTCTATTGCAAATCTCTTTCTAATTATAGACATGGGGAAAACCGGGGTTTGTGCAAAAAGACGGGCTACAAAGATAACGCTATCACGCAAATGCTCATTCTCCCTCAGTATCTTCAAAGAGTGTCTACTCTAGCCGAGTGAAGAAAACTCATAAATTCATAAATTGTACAACATTGAATTCAGAGCTTAGGAAATTCAACCACTAAGGCAAATGGTGTTTAATAATATTTCAAACAAATAGACACTTTCACTCAAGAAAAACTTGATACCAAACTGCACTTCATAGGCTAAAGTTGTAAGAATATTTCGCATCACCTCTTTACCAGACACCAAATTTTTCACATTTTTGTTTTTTTCAAATTGAAAGCACTTGCAGACGACAAGATGAAAGTTACTCAAGACATGAAATTTGTCTTTCAAAGGATAGAAAACATTGTGGGAAGCGAAAATGCTACTCACCAGCATTTTCTTCTTTTCCCATAATGTTTTCAAAAGCTCCCCCCCCCCCGCGCCCCATGGTCGTTCAATCAAAGGATTGAGCAGTAAAGGGTGACACCATACTGTGGAAACCAGGGTCTTGCACATTTCTCTGTGGTTGGATCGAGACTCCGAAAACCAAAGTTCTGTTTTGTTATAACCGACTCAAGACCCCAACTTGAACTAACGAACATATTCAGGAGTGATGCTCTTGGAATAAAGCGTTTAACCCTTTACCAAACAATCCCTTGTTTTCACGACTCTGAGGAAGAGGCCTTTTGAAAACATTGTGGGAAAAGAAGAAAATGCTGGTAACCAGCATTTTCTCCTTTTCCCACAATGTTTTCTACCCTTCCCCAAACAAATTTCCGTTTTTTAGTCACATTTATTTTGTCGTCTGCAACTGCTAAAATTTTGTCGTTTGGTAAAGAGTTAATACACCTTCGTAATGCGTTATACTAAGCAAGTTGTCGCATAATATGGATACATTTGGGTGAATCGTGAGGTAGAAAGGTCCCTTGACATGCAAAAAAAAAAAATTACATATAGCAAAATGTTTCGACTCGTTTCAGCCTGCGCGGACTACGCAGACAGGCTGACCTTCCTCGATACTTTTTGCAGATGCATAAAACCATCTTTGCATCGAGCATGACTCAATTATATCAAAGAAAACGTACCAAAATTCCATCTATTGCTCACTTAGCACAGCTCTAACCATAGTTGAATAGGTGTAAATGAACAGACCTTCGTCTATATTATAGAAAAAGGTCAAGTTTCTCAACCGGAAAATCAGAAACAGTGGTTTCAAATAACTCCATAAAAATAGAGACAATTCGAACAGAGTTTATTATCTTATACTTTACATTTGAGCCGTGCACTGTAAAAAGGGGGCTTAATGCATCTGCAATAAGTATCGACTCAGGTCAGCCTGCGCAATCCGCGTAGGCTGACCTGGGCAGAATTTTTTTTGCTTTTGGTAAATTTTCTGCATCTCAAAGGACCAATCTTATCACAGGATTCAGTCGGTTGTTATATAAAATGGATTTTATGGATCCATAATTGCGTGATGACTTGCTTGGTATCATAGGTCACGGTGATGCAAGAAGCCCCTTTTTGCCAGAACATAGTTCATTTATATCATGAATGGTTGCTGTCTTTATCCTTCACTCGGTTGTTAACCCTTATCCTGCTAAATAAGTGAAATGAAACTTTTAATCTGATAGTAAAAACCCAAATTTTGCTATTTCAAGGTTTTTTGTTTGTGGGGAAAGATATCTCCTTACCGGACAGTGTAGATAAAAAATCAGACTGTACGTTCTGTGCAGTCTGATCTTGATCTACATTGTCCGCAAAAGGTCCTTGTGTCGCACTTAGCAGCCTATGGGTTTAAGCACGGGGCTAGTAAAGCAGAAATAGGCTTCTAATCCCGACTAGGTCAATGTGACACCCAATCCTCCCCCATACTATTGTCTTTGTTTAGGAGTGAAATTATGTTCCAGAAAGTCCAGGAAAACATAAATAGAAGCATTGGCCACCGTGGAATCACTCCTCTCTCCTATTATATCCATGGTTTCTAATTTGTTTATGAGGAAATACGGCAGGCGGTAGAAAGAGTGTAATCAGTAGCACTTATTAGAAAAAAAAAAAGAAGTCCAGGCATTGATAGGTTCACTTGCCGCCGTGATGTTACTAAAACACTATTGAAAAGGGCATTCAACATAAAACGAACTTACAAATATGTTCTGTACCTTTATATTGCCGAACCTTTAGCACAATATGTAATCCTACAGGGGTTAATAATACTTTACACCTATTTTCCATCCATTGTGGACCAAGTTCTCTCAGCTCATATTAATAAACCCTTGGGCTGCTAAAGGCGACTCAACCTTTTGCAGACAGTGTAGATCAAGATCAGACTGCACAGCACGTGACCTATACTGTCCGATAAGGCGATATATCTTCCCCCAAAAAATACCTTTGAAATAGCAAAAAATGTTTTTTTTTTTACTAACGGCTTGAAAGTTTCATTTCATTTAGTTAGCAGGAGAAGGGTTAATCACTGTCGATGGTTGAACGAAGAGGGCTTGAAACCAGGGGTCGCCTGTTGGATTCCAAACTCGGCCACTTTCTTTCCAAGACTGATAATATTCATTGCACCGCTGATAATTGTTTCGACGATGGTTAGGTGAGAAAGCTGCCAGTGGCTTTGGCAGGAAATTCTGCGAAACACTGGTAAAAAAGAAACTCTTGGAAATCACGGATAGTTGCAGAGGCCGCCTCGATATAACTGAAAATATGTTGAAAAGGCCTCAAAAACGAAACAAACAAAATGTTCCACTCCTTTGCAACGACTGATTCTGTGACAAAAAAGAATCAGCTAGGATAAAAGTATGTCGTTCTAACTTGATCCGATTGCATAATGTAAAACCTCTTATTAACCAATAGATTTGTATTTGTATTGGAGTTTAAAGCCGGTTTAACAGCTTATGTCATATCAATGCGGTCGGCGCACCTACGCATGTGTTTCCTGGCTTTCTCACACCATTAGTGACACAACTTTCTGTCCAAGTCACTGACTACTTTTCTCACATGTATCAGAGGTGACAGGCGAAAAATCGTCGGAAAGAAAGTTTGTGTTTCAACCGGGTATCGAACTCGCAACCACCAGGTCACGGGTCAGACACGCTAACCACTGAGCTACCCGGCCGGGCTCAACCGATGGAATTTACGCGGCTTTCAACATTATCTTAATCATATTACGTCGAAAGCTAACACATTCATGTACTTCCTCAGTTTCACCAATACAAGGTTAGGACTCTGAGATATCTGGCCCGAAGATATTCCCATGAAAAAACCCATTGCTTCGAGTAAGGATCGAAATCAGGATCCGTATTCACCAACTATTCTTAAGAACATTCTTAGTCTTATTCTAGATTTCGAAAGTAACACAACTTCTGATTGGCTAAACCATGGTTTAGCCAATCAGAAGTTGTATTACTTTCAAACTTAGAATAGTTTTGAGAATAAGACTAAGAATGTTCTTAGGAATGGTTGGTGAATACGGGCCCTGGGCCTCCATGTTGCAAATCTTCCACCTTCATCACTGAGCCAAGCAGGAGCCGACATCTAACATAAAAGACGGGTATAATTGATAAAGGTAATAAAAGTAAGTTAGCCATGCTCTGGCAAAAGAGGGTTTAATGCATGTCCGTGATGCATGATACCAAGAAAGTCATCATGTAATTATGGATCTATAAAATCCATTTTGGCTAACAACCGACTGACCCATGAGGTAGGTCTACAAAGGTCCATGGGTGCAGAAAATTTACAAATAGCAAGAAGTTTTGACCCATGTCAGCCTGCACGAACTGCGCGCGCTGACATAAATCCATACTTTTTGCAGATGCATTAAATCCACTTTTCACAGGGCATGGCTCATATGATTTCAACCGTATATATATGGCATAAATGGTGGTTTCAAATATCTTCTAAACAAGCAAAGGAGTTCAAATAGAAGTAAACATTTTATAGCCTTGAATATTTCATCTATAACATCGGTAACCCTTAACCTTCTTCCGTGTCTCCTTGATCCTAGGAAGAGACTTCTGAAAACATTGTGGGAAAAGGAGAAAGTGCTTTCTTCTTTTCGCACATTTTTTTTTTAATCTTGTCAAAGCTTGACTGTCGTCTGCAAATGCTTCCACTTTGATCTTAATAGAAAAAAAAACCTAAACCTTTTACACATCTAAGTTTATAAAGCAGAAAAACAAAACATAGCCATTATACTTTCTCTTGCAACAGCTTTGCCAAATTTATGCACAGAACGTCGTTCGGATTTTACGTGTTTATGTTCACGTATGTTGTATGTTGCCTGGTGTTTACTTAGCGCCGTTTTCAGCATTAGTCCAGTCATATCAAATAGGACAGTGCACCTATCCAAGTAAAACGGTCTTTCAAACCCACTGGCTGTTACTAGTATCTCACAAAAAAAGTCGTCCAAACGATTTTTAATGGCGATAACGAAAGGAATCCTGTCACACAGACATCACTAATTTTCAAACAGAATTTGATTAATCTGGAACTGGAACTCCATGACCAATGGTTTACTAGCCTGAGCAATTTAAAGAGAAAATGCTAGTACCCGGCATTTTCTCCATTTCCTACAATGTTTTCAAAGGGATTCTTCATCGGCGGTCGTTAAGACGGGTGCTGTTTGGTAAATGTTTGATGCTGAACAAATGTTACTGTCGTGATTATCAGTTAGTACCGTTGGTGACATTTATTTGATTGTGTGGATTTGCCTTCATGCATGCTTGTCTTGCCTTATTTGTTGATCAATCGAGAGTCGTTTTACCAAACCTTTTAGATTGCTTAGGATGGTGTACGCATAGGCCTAGAGTGTCAGCCTCTAACATCAGACGTTACAGGTTCGAATCCCGTGACAAGCAGGATCGCTTCTTTAAACTTCCCTACATCACGGCGCGATGATTAAGATTTCAAGGAAGCATTCGTTGATAGTGATTGATCAGTTGTTTAACAATCGAGGTAAAATAAGTAAGTTTAAAGTAAAAATAGTTTTCAAAAGTAAACAAAGCAGGTTTTAAAATGCATTTAAATTTAAATCATACCATTTAAAAGTATGGAAATTATTGTGACGATGACAATCTGTTATTGTCCAGTCTGTCCAGGTGTTAGTCGCTGGTTGAGAAATTGGTTTCGAACCTAGGCTAAAAGTGGCCAGGTCACTCTATCTTATGTTTAGTTTTAGCCCGATTTTAAAATTCATTTTTCTGTCAGCGACTAACACTTGAATTGACCACACAATAACAGGTTGTCATCTTCATAATATTTTCCATACTTTTGAATGGAATGATTTAAATAATGTATTTCACACCTAAATTGATTTTGGCCGCTATTGGGCCTTTGAAGAAACGCAATCTCAGATTGCTAAACCAAGTCATACACTCAATTAGAAATAATTATTACTTTCTATATCAAGACTATGACAGTAATTTAGAATTGCTGGTAAATTCGGTCCCAGAACCCTTCGTAACATTTATTTGATTGTGTGGAGGTCTTTATACATGTATGCACGGTCTGTTGTTGTGTTATCACCTAATGCATATTCATTATACACGATCATGACTAAATAACTCATAATGCCTGTACGCAATCTTTCCGATCTCGTTTGAAGGATATCTTAACCCTTTAGCTACTAAGCACGACTCACTGACCTTTTGCGGACAGTGTACAGAACGTGCAGTCTGATTTTGGATCTACACTATCCGACAAGGAGATATTTTTCTCTAAAATGTAAGTTTGAAAGAACATTATTCGGGTTTTTACTATCGGCTTGAAAGTTTTTTTACGTTATTTAGCAGGATAAGGGTTAAAAGAAAAAAAAAGACGCATCACCTATGACAAGGATAAGTTTTCTACATAGCGTCGTTTAAAGTGGTATTTGTATGGAACTGGGTTGACAAGGAAAGAAACAGAGAATCTCGACATATTTACATAAGCGGCGCACTGGCAAAAGGGGGTTTCAAGAGTGCATCTCGTGATGCATTTTACCAAGCTAGTCATCATACTTTAACTATGGATCCATAAAATCCGTTTTGTCTCACGACTGACTGAATCATGAGGTAAACTGCTCCTTTGATATACAGAAAATTGACTCACGACTGACTGAATCATGAGGTAAACTGCTCCTTTGATATACAGAAAATTGACCATTAGCAAAAAGTATAAATCCATATCAGCCTGTGCGATACTTTTTTGTAGGAGCATTTAACCTCCTTTTCACAGAGCATGGCTCACATGTATTACGACGGAAGTCAAGAAGCCATCGTGACAGAGACTATCTCAAATTTTTATCTTACAGATAACCAAAGTGCATCCGCAGATATGCAGAAAATAGAAAAGGTTTTTGAAAGATAAAACAGTACAACGTGCAATACTTTGGGATACCTGTCCCAAACTTTAGACAAATCGCATAGGTTATCGCCCTTGGAGAGACAGACACAAAAACTAAGTCGATGGAAAAGCTAGCCGGCCATCACGACAGGATCTAGGTGCTTTATACAACTCCTTGCTCTCAGTGCTTTCCCCTTCGAAAAATCTAGATCCGTCATTCAATAAAACCAGAGAACAAACGTGAAAAGTAATTCCACTGTGCCAGCTGTCGTTATTTCCAATATTCGAACGCTGCCCGGCACCAATTGTAATGTGCAACAGCTTGAGATACGCTTCGAAGCATAAGGCATACAGAACACCACTTATTCTGAATTTTAAATCGGGCAAAAAGTAAACAAAAGATAGAGTGACTTGGCAGGTTTTAAAACCTAGTTCTGAAATTAATTTCTCTGCCAGCGACTAACACTTGGACCGACCGTACATTATCAGATTGTCATCTTCAAAATAATTTCCACACTTTTAAATGGTATGTTTTGAATTTAAATGCATTTTTACACGCATTTGTTCACTTTTGGTAACTACTGTTACGTTAAATGTTCGTTTCTGATCTACCTTTTATCGTGCTTAGTACACTTTGTAAACGGTAAAGTACGCAGACTTCCGGTTACATGAAGCAGCAGGTTAAAGCATTGTTCTCTGCTCTTTATTCCTTGAAAATGTACTTTTCTTGCAGATAAACACTTTACCACACAATCTCGAGTTTTAACGACCCTGAGGAAAGACGGCTTTTGAAAAAAAAAAAGTGGGAACAGGAGAAAATGCTGGTAACCAGCATTTTCTCCTTTTCCCACAATGTTTTCAACCCCCATAAAAAACAAACTCCATCAGTTGAGTCACATTGAAATTGTCTACAAATGCTTTTAATTTTGACAAATCTACATATTTGTCTTTTGGTAAAAAGTTAATTGTTTGCAGTGTCTGTTCCGAAATGATGGAATAAACAGACAAATTGTTTAGAGGGATAGAAAACGGATATTTCTAGACGCGATCTTATACCTTTGTCTTTTTCCAAATCTAGTGAAAGTGTACACTTGCGTTTTGCTAGGAAATCATTATCAGACCTCTCCAACAGTGGTGAGTTTAAAAGGCTGACTGTCTCAGAAATTGCTATCGAAATCCACTTTTTTTGAGAAATTGTTCTGAAGCACAGTCAGTTTCGTCATGGTTTTATAAAATAAACCAAAATCAAAAAACTGAAATGGGATATAGACGTGGTTTGTATTTATATGGTGGATTTCAAATAAGACTGTATTGAATTTATTATGAATTACCTGTTCAAAAATTGTAATTTTTCATAAAACAAATAAATCTAAGCAAAAAAAAAACAGGAGGGAATTTCGTTAAAAAAATAACACCGCGGGAAAGATCACCCGACTTGAAAACGCGGGAAGAAGGCCATGTGACTGTCGTGTAATGCGTAAGAGGCTTCAACGCAGCGTAATCATTTAACCCTTAGGCTGCTAAGTTCAACCCAAGGACCTTTTGCGGACAGTGTAGATCAAGATCAGACTGCACAGAACGTACAGTCTGATCTTGGGTCTACACTCTGTGATAAAGATTTTTTTTCCCTCCAAAAGTTATGTTTGTGATAACATTTATTCGGGTTTTTACTATCGGCTTGAAAGTTTCATTTAACATTTTAAGCAGAATAAGAGTTAATGCCTTACTTATTTGTTTACATGTGACAAAATTTATTGAAATTAAAAGCCAATAAACTATTTGAAAACATTGATGCTGACCTCTCGTGGCTTCCTTTTTAAAGAAGCCAACTTGTCTTATTCATTATCTTCTGCTATGTGACATTTTTCAAATTCATGGGGGGGGGCATTTTCGAAGCTGCTTCGGCTAGAATGTCTTAACACAGATAACATCATAACAGTGCAGATACAAGTCCAGACTGCACATGTTCTGCAGTCTGATCTTGATCTACACTATTCGCAACAGCAACCATGGTAACTGTAGTGATATACACCTAACGGCTTACAGCGATTAGTGGCGGGAGTAACCCACTACATGTTTCTTTTTTTTTTTATCTCGGTCTTCTTTTCAGCATTTCTCTTTACTTATAGTGAATCCATTAACATTTCCTACTGAACAGAGTTGAGAACTATCTATTGTAGATTTTGTAGAACTCAAAAAGAAAAAAATAAAGGGAATTCTGGCACAGTACACTTTAATAAAATCTGTTCGCAAACAGCCTGACTCCTTGCCACACCCTAAAATTTTAGACTCCCCCAAATTCAAAGCATTCGCAAACGGCAAGTTCATTGTGGCTGAAAAGATGGGATATGTCTTTTAAATGGTAGAAAACGTTGTGGGAAAAGGTGTGTTAAATGCGAGTTAACACACCTTTTCCCACAATGAATTCAATTGGTTTCTTACACAAGGTCGTTAAACACATGATTGTTTAGTTAAGGGTTAAAACGCCTAATTTGTAACATCCCACCGAGAGTAAAAGGAAATCGTAGTGAAAAGTGTCAACCGTCGAAAGTGTTTACATTATCTTTTAACCCTTTCCCAAACGACAAATTTTGGACTGGTCCAAATTGAAAGAGTTTGCAGACGACAATCTTAAATTTGATGAAAACAGCAGAAAGTTATCGAAAAGGGTAGAAAACACTGTGGGAAAAGGAGAAATTGCTCGTTACGAGCAATTTCTCCTTTTCCCACAGTGTTTTCAAAAGACTTGTACTGCAGACACGTGAAAACCAGGGCTTGTTTGGGAAAGGGTTAACCCTTATCTTAGTAAATAAGCTAACCCTTTAGCACACAATCCCGAATTTTAACGACCCTTTAAGAGAAGGCTTATGAAAACATTGTGGGAAAAGGAGAAAATGCTGGTAACCAGCATTTTCTCCTTTTTCCACAATGTTTTCTACCCTAGCAAAGACAGAAATCTGCTAATACTTTCAGTTTGGTCCTGTCAAAATTTTTGTCGTTTTATAAACTGTGAAATAAAACTTTCAAGCCTATAGTAGAAAGCCGAATAATGTTATTTCAAACTTATTTTAAGAAGAAAAGTATCTCCTTATCGGACAGTGTAGATCCAAGATCAGACTTCATGTTCTGCGCAGTCTGATCTTGACCTGCACTGTCCGCAAAAGGTCAGTGAGTCGCGCTTAGCAGCATAAGGGTTAACCCTTTAACAAACAATCCCAAGTATACGTTATCGTGTCTACGGTGAACATTTTAAAACATTGTGGGAAAAGGAGAAATTGCTTGTTCCAAGCACTTTCTCCGTTTCCCATCCAAACAGAGAACTGCTTCTTTGTTGTGTCAATTTCGATAACTGACGGCAAATGCTTTAAATTACATGGGAGTCCAAAACTTTTCTAAAATTTGCCAAGGGGTATACTAGATATTACAGGTCAGCCAGTGGGTTTTATACCCTGCCCAAAAATCATCGTCGGCTTTTCCAGATTCAAGGCAAATGAAACGTCCGTAAAATTAAACGACGGAAAATGCACATCAAAAAAACGTTTCGACAGTTGGAAAAAGGATAACATACACGTTATAAAGTGTCGTCTGCTTTAGGATAACAAATGCGTGGTATTTTTGAAGCCATAAAATCTTGTGTTGTCGTGATTTGTATGCACTTGTTTAACCCCCCCCCCCCCATTATCAAAAGTCAAATTGGAAGGTCTGCCAAAGAGCGTGCAGACGATACCATTTCATCTAAACTCATGACCAGACGACAGAATTTTAGACTTGTCCATACTGAAAGCATTTGCAGACAACAAATTCGATGAGGCTCAAGTAAGGAGATAACAGGATAGAAAACATTGTGGCAAAAGGTGAAATGCTGTAACTAGCATTTTATCCTTTTCACACTTTATAGGAGCTTTGTAATTCAGGTTTATTAAACACGTATATAAATATAGGAGCAAAACACATACAAGGTGTGTAGTTAAAACATCAATGGAGAATATAAAGTGCGACCTACCTGAAATGTCAGACGTCTCGCTGTCCTCGTCCGCCATGTTAAAGTTTTAATATTCGCAAACATCCATATACAGACAATGACCTTTTCAAACAGATCATACTTCAACAACCTTTCATAGTTCTACTGTTTACGTAACAGTCGTCATATGCTATACATAAACTTTAATGGATATCCATTTTGTGTATTGAACGTAGACTGCAAGGTTTGGTGGGTCCTAGTTTCAATTTCATTGATTGAACGAGGTCCCTGTGTAAATTGTCACGTGACTATGATAACATTACCAGTGTATAGTACAATTCAGCATTCTACAAGACGACAAAATTTTAGACCTGTTCATTTGTAAAGTATCTGCAAAGGACATATTAACATTGCTCTCATAAAATGTGTATTTTTGAAATCAGTGCAGATACATTGTTAGATAAGAAGAAAATGCTGGTTACCAGAGGTTTTCTCCATACAGACTACTCACAATGTTTCCTGATGCCTTTTCTCTGCAATCTTTCGGTAACTTGAGGACTTTAAACTATTAATTTAAGATAGAAACGAAAGCGATATACATAAATATTGGGAAGGAAAGAAAATAGCTTCTGTATGAAATCTATAAGAAATCAATGAGAAGGAGCAGTTGTTTCAAGTGCTCTTTCTTCACTTATTTTATGTTTTGCAAGGACACACCGAATTCTCTAGTAACCCGCTTAAATGCATTTGAATATAGATCTAAATCATACCTATTAAACGTATAAAAATTATTGTGAATTTTACAATATGCTATTGCATGGTCAGTCCAAGTGTTACCAGTAGTTGCCTGCAGAAAAATGGATCTTAAATTAAGGTACACCCCCCCCCCCCCCCCCAAGACCAAAAGATAGAGCAACATGGCAACTTGTCTACATGCGATCCCGGTTTTGACCTAGATCTTCTTCCAAAATTCCTTTTTCTGTCAGCAACTAACACTTCGACTGACCATGCAATAACAGACTGTCACCTTCAGGATAATTTACCATACTTTTGAATGGTATAATTTGAATTTAAATGCACTTTAACACACACTTTGTTTATTTCTGGCAGCTATTAGGCCTTTAACAACCCTGATGTTGATGGCTTTTGTCAACAATTTGGGAAAAGGAGAAAATGCTGGTCACCAATACTCCAACAGTGTTTTCTGTCCTTTCAAAGACAAATTTCATCAATTGAGCCACATTAAATTTTGTCTTCTGAAAATACTTTCAGTTTTTAAACGTCCAAAACATTGCCATCTTGTTGAGAAGAAAAACACCAGCCCATTGATTATAAAATTCAGCCCTTTCTCAACACATGTACAGAACACTTTGCTGCAATTTCAAAGTTGTTTGGGGGTACCAAAATTATCTCCCAACAATGTATACCCATGATCGAACTTCACATTCTATACAGTTTGATCTTGATCTAAGTTCTACATTATCTGCCAGTGGTAATTAACCCTATATCACAAAATTCCATCTTTAAATGACTTTTAGCCATTTACCAGCATTTTCTCTTTTTTCTCCCACAATGTTCTCTACACTTTCAAATATAAATCAGGTCATTTAAGACACATCCAATTTGCTGTCTGCAGATGGTTTCAATTTTGACAAACCTGTAATCTTGTCCTCTGGATAAGCTGTACGAATTTCAGATCCTAAAAAAAACAAGCCCCTTTAAACAGAACTTTAATAAGCTAACTTTTAAACTCTTTGCTAAACAAACCTGTGATCTTGTCATCTGGATAAGGGTTAAGCTGTACAAATTTCAAATTCTAAAAAAAAAAAGAGCCCCTTTAACCCTTTACCACACAATCCCGCATTTTAACAACCCCAAGGAAAAGGACTTTTGAAAACATTGTGGAAAAAGGAGAAAATGCTAGTAACCAGCATTTTCTCCTTTTCCCACACTGTTTTCTACCTTATCAAAGAAAAATTGCACCATTTGAGCCACATTGAAATTGTTGTCTGCAAATGGTTTCAGTTTGGACGAGTCTAAAATTTGGAAAAGGGTTAAACAGAACTTTAATAAACTAACTTCTAAACTCTTTGGTAAACAACAGAAATTAAGACTTGTCCTAACTGAAAGCATATGCAGATGTCCGAGTTAATTTGACCCAAAAATTGAAATTTGTCTTTTTGGAAGGGTAGAAAACATTGTGGGAGAAGGAGGAATTGCTGGTTACCAGCATTTTCTCCTTTTCCCACAATGCTTTTCCAAAAGCTTTTTCCCCAGGGACATTTAAATCGTGATTGTGTAGTAACAGGTTAAACCATTATATAGAAAATATTAAGACTTCTTTTAGCTCTTTACCAAATAACAACCAAATAACAAAATTATGAACTGCACCAAATCGAAAGCATTTGCAGACGCCAAATGAACTGTGGCCAAAATGATGATTTCTGTTTGAAGTAGAAAATATTGTGGGAAAAGGAGAAAATGGTTACCAGCATTTTCTCCTTTTCCCACAATGTTTTCAAAAGCCTTCTCTTTCAGGGTCTTTAAAACACAGGATTGTTTGGTAAAGAGTTAAAACACTATAGTTGGAGTAATTCACATTAAAAAAATGTTCTAGAGCAAAAAAGAGTTTCAAACCCTTGAAAAAGGCAATGGTCGCGATATTGAACAATAGAGTAATGTTTTTCATAGAATCTATAAAGCTTCCAAGCCAATAGTAAAAACCTTACCATTGAAATTTCAAAATTGTTTCCGTTAGAAAATTCTAGCAGTACTAGACAATGTAAATTTAAGATCAGACTGTTCATATAGTGCAGTCTGATCCCAATGTATACTGTGCTCCAAATCTCTCTGAGTCGTGCTAGGACCTCTATGGATAAGGTTTTGTATTATATCCTTCTAAAATATAGATAGAACTTTTGTGTTCCAAGTCCAATCTATTTCAGACAAAATGAAAAGTGAAAACACATGTTTTAGCCGGCAGAAAAAAGGAAACACCGTGACACAGGAAGAATTACTCATCTTGCATGCTCCAATGTGGTTTTTCACTGCAACAATGCTTTTATGCAAAGGACAGGAAACCCACATGTGCTCACTACCCACACAGTATCAGTGCATTCTTCACCACATTACAGGATATTGCAAAGAAGAATTATGGTATAGTGTTTCTTAAAAATTATGTAAATTATTATATGGGCTGCTTAAGTTTGTTTCAGGGGTATAAATTATATTTTATTAAAAATTCATTTTGAATACAGTTAACTGAATGATTAAATTTTGAAATATAGTAATGGATAAATGGAACAAGAAATACATGTACATGTATCTTTAAAAAGATAGACAGTGAAAATTTGCCCACAAATAGGTAGGAGCCTTTAAAATAAACATGTTTACATTTTTGACCAGTCACAAATTTCTATTTATTAATTTTATATCAGTACCATAAAGTAGGTCAAAAGCCAGCACATTCAGCTACGCCAAAAAAAGGTAAATGTGCATGCAATTGACCTAATGAGGCTGTCATTAAATTAACACTTTACAGAAGAAACCAGTGGTTTAGCGACCCTTAGAAAAAAGGCTTTAGAAAACATTGTGTGAAAAGCAGAAAATGCTGATATCCAGCATTTTCTGTATTTCCCACAATCGTTCTTACTCTTTCAGAGATGAATCCCATCATTTGAACCTAATTATTTAATTTGTCATCTACAAATGCTTTCAGTTAGACAAGTCTAAAGTTTTGCTGTTTGGTTAATTGAATTAAAAAAAAAAGATGTGTATGATGAAAATATGTAAAATACATTCCATTGCAGCATATTTCTGTGTCAGGAAAAATATACAAAATGAAAACATGAAAATTTATTTTCAATGTATTTAACCTTTTACCGCACAATTTCGACTTTTAACGACCCTGAGAAAGAAAGCTTTTGAAAACATTGTGGGAAAAGGAGAAAATGCTGGTAACCAGCATTTTCTACCTTTTCCACGTTTTCTACACTTCCCAAATAAAATTTCAGTTTTTGAGTCACATTTATGTTGTCATACTTTCAGTTTGGGCAAGTCTAAAATTTTGTTGTTTGGTAAAGAGTGAATGGGATGTTTTTGATTTTACATAAAGTTAAAGACAAAGAGAAATATATGAAAATGACATTTACATGTACTTAATCCATTACCATACAGTCCCAAGTTTTAATGATCCTGAGGAAAACTTGGTCTAAAACAGTGTGAGAAAAGGAGAAATGCTGGTTAGCAGCATTTTTCCCCATTTTTCACAATGTTTTCTACCATTTTAAAGACAATTCCTACCCTTTAACTTTTTACCGCACAATCCTGACTTTTAACAACCCTGAGGAAGAAGCCTTTTGAAAACGTTGTGGGAAAGGAGAAAATGCTGATAACCTGCATTTTCTCCTTTTCCCACAATGTTTTTTACTGTATGAAAGACAAATTTCATGTTTTGAATTACGTGTAATTTGTCGTCTGCAAATGCTTTCAGTTTGGGCAAGGCTAGAATTATGTCGTTTGGTAAAGAGTTAAGCCACATCTGATTTGTCATCTGCAAATGCTTTCAATTTGGACAAGTCTCATATTTTTTCTTTAGGTAAAGAGTTAATGAGGCCTTGTTGAGATATAAACTCTGATCAGAAGATAAAATTTCAGACATGTTCTCATTGAAAGCAAATGTATGCAAATAAAAAAATAAACAAGAGGGCCATGATGGCTCTGGACGCTCACCTGAGTCAATAGGCGAAATTCACTCAACGTGCATAATTCAATTTCTGACCAATTGTCAGGTCAATTGAGCTTAAAATGTGGCCTCAAGAGCGTCCACAAGGAATTTCAGTAAGTTGACCTAGTGACCTAATTTATCACCCCAAGTGACCCAATTTAGAACTCATCAAAAAATTTATCAAGACAAACATTCTGAACAGTTTTCAAGTTAATTGAGCAATAAATGTGGCCTCTAGAGTGCCCACAAAGTGTTTCTTAAATTTGACCTAGTAACCTAGTTTATGACCCCAGCTGACCCAATTTCAAACTCACCCAATATTTCATCAAGACAAACATTCTGACCAACTTTCAAGTCAATTGAGCAAGAAATGTGACCTCTAGAGTGCCCAAAAGGTATTTCTTTAATAAGACCTAGTGACCTAGATTATGAGCCCAGGTGACCCAATTTTAAAGTCATCCTAGATTTCATCAAAACAAACATTTTGACCAATTTTCAAATCAATTGAACAATAAATGTGGCCTCTAGAGTGCACACAAGGTATTTCTTTAATTTGACCTAGTGACCTAATTTAAGACCCCACATGACCCAAATTCAGACTCATATGAGATTTTATCAAGACAAACATTCTGACCAATTTTCAAGTCAATTGAGCCAAAAATGTGGCCTCTAGAGTGCCCACAAGGTATTACTTTAATTTGAACTAGTGACCTAGTTTATGATCCCAGGTGACCAAAATCCACACCCATCTAAGATTTTATCAAGACAAACATTCCGACCAAATTTCAGGTCATTTGAGCAATGAATGTGGCCTCTAGAGTGCCCACATGGTATTTCTTTAATTTGACCTAGTGACCTAGTTTATGACCCCAGGTGACCCAATTTCGAACTGACTGAACATGTTGTGCTCAGGTGGGCTAACAAACTTAGAACAGGTTCACTACATACCAAATAACAAAGCTCTATGCCTTCAAGGTTTAGAAAAGAAGAATTTTAAAGTTTTCCTTCTTTGTTCCTATGTTAGAACTTGTGACCCCCAGGGCAGGGCCAGTTTTGACCCCAGGGGCATTGTATGAACAAACTTGGTAGAGGTCCACTAGGAGATGCTACATACCAAATATCAAAGCTCTACGCCTTCCAGTTTCAGAGAAGAAGAATTTTAAAGTTTTCCTTCTTTGTTCCTATGTTAGAACTTGTGACCTCCGGGGCAGGGCCAGTTTTGACCCGAGGGGGATCATATGAACAAACTTGGTAGAGGTCCACTAGGAGATGCTAGATGCCAAATATCAAAGCTCCACACCTTCCAGTTTCAGAGAAGAAGAATTTTAAAGTTTTCCTTCTTTGTTCCTATGTTGGAAACTTGTGATCCCCTGGGCAGGGCCAGTTTTGACCCCAGGGGCATCGTATGAACAAAGTAGGTAGAGGTCCGCTAGGACATGCTACATACCAAATATCAAAGCTCTACGCCTTCCAGTTTCAGAGAAGAAGAATTTTAAAGTTTTCCTTCTTTGTTCCTATGTTCGAACTTGTGACCTCCGGGGCAGGGCTAGTTTTGACCCCAGGGGCATCATATGAACAAACTTGGTAGAGGTCCACTAGGAGATGCTACATACCAAATATCAAAGCTCTACGCCTTCTAGAATCAGAGAAGAAGATTTTTAAAGTTTTCCTTCTTTGTTCCTATGTTCAAAACTTGTGACCCCCGGGGCGGGGCCAGTTTTGACCCCAGGGGCATCATATGAACTAAATTGGTAGAGGTCCACTAGGAGATGCTAGATGCCAAATATCAAAGCTCTACGCCTTCTAGAATCAGAGAAGAAGATTTTTAAAGTTTTCCTTCTCTGTTCCTATGTTCAAAACATGTGACCTCCGGGGCGGGGCCAGTTTTGACCCCAGGGTCATCATATGAACAAACTTGGTAGAGGTCCACTAGGAGATGCTAGATGCCAAATATCAAAGCTCCACGCCCTCCAGTTTCAGAGAAGAAGAATTTTAAAGTTTTCCTTCTTTATTCCTATGTTCGAACTTGTGACCCCCGGGGCGGGGCCAGTTTTGACCCCAGGGGCATCATATGAACAAACTTGGTAGAGGCCCACTAGGAGATGCTACATACCAAATATCAAAGCTCTACGCCTTCTAGAATCAGAGAAGAAGATTTTCAAATATTTTCCTATTTTTTTCCTTTCTGTTGCCATGGCAACCAGAGTTTTGGGTGGAATTCAATCTTTCGAACAACTTTGGTAGAGCTTCACCCAAGGAACATCCCTGCCAAGTTTCATCAAGATTGGCCCAGTGGTTTAGGAGGAGAAGATGTTTAAAGGAATTGTGGACAGACGGACAGATGGACACCAGACAACGACCCATCACAATACCTCACCTTAGCACTTTGTGCTCAGGTGAGCTAAAAACTAGAAATAGGTGTGTCAGAGACACGGATGCCCCCGCTAAATGGTATTGGTCACAGGTATGTCATATGACACTAGTACTCAAAATGGAGAACAAGTTTGCCAAGTTATTTTGAAATTCATTGATAAATGTAGAAGTGGTGCTCCGGACAAGGTCAATTTTATCATTTGACCTTGAACTGTGACCTTGACCTTGGGCGTATCGAAACAAACTTTTCGCATGACACTAGTACTTGTTAAGGCGAACAAGTGTGCAAAGTTTTTTTTGAAATCCATTGATAAATGTAGAAGTTATGCTCCGGACAAGGTCAATTTAAACATTTGACCTTCAACTGTGACCTTGACCTTGGGCGTATCGAAACAAACTTTTTGCATGACGCTAGTACTTGTTAAGGAGAACAAGTGTGCAAAGTTTTTTTGAAATCCATTAATAAATGTAGAAGTAACTCTATATGCCTCCCCCCCCCCCCCCCCCCCCCCGCCATGAAATGGGGGGGGGCATATAAAAAAGGTGGTTCAAGTGATAGAATTTATGTCTGCAAGGGTAGAAAACATTGTGAGAAAAGCAGACAAATGCTGACTTGCACCATTTTCTCATTTTTCCTCAATGTTATCAAAGGTCTTCTAGGTCAGGGTCTTTAAAACTTGAGATCGTTAGGCAATAAGGTTAACTAGAACTTGTCACAGGATGTGACTTAATACCCCCGCAAGAGCTGTAATTGACCAATGTTTTTTTCCAGGAATGTACTCATTTAATTAAAAATGTTGGTAAGGAACAGACAATAGTGTCTATCTTCATAATTATATATAAACTGCCATGTGAAGGAGTTTTAGAATGGATGCATAAGGTTCCCTTTTCATAAAACATGACCCATGTAATTGACAAATTCTTCATGATTTTTCAAATTAGAGCTTATAACGTAACAGAATACTCATAAGGAACCAAAACTTTCCTTCCAGCATTGCCCACTTTTCTGTCACTTTTGTTGCTGCCACAGATATATTGAATCTTGTCCCAAAGTACATGTACTTCTAATTAACACATGTTCACTTTTTAACACTTTCCTTGCACCATTGGTTGTATTAAGTGTTGACATGCTGTATTGTCATTCAACTGTAAATTGTAAATATGCATGCACACAATATCATCCATGATTTTGTAATGTTTGGGAGACCCCGAAATAAAAAAATGTTTAAGATAATTCCTCAACCAGGAGGACATTTGAAGTCTGAGTCTTGCAAACCTCCAATATATGATCAATGTATGTTCAAAGTCTCAATACAAATATTCACGCACACAATATCATCATGACTTTGTAATGTTTGAGAGACACTGAAATAAAAAGATGTTTAAGTCAAAGGGGAGATAATTGTTGAACCAGGAGGAGTTAATACTTTAAATTGCATTTTAAAAACCTTCAATATATGATCAATGTATGTGCAAAGTTTTAAAACAATTGCAGAAAAACTTTTGTGGGATTTCGCGACACAAAATTACTAGTATTTCATACAGAGATGGATGTTAAGAGAAAAAAAAGTTTCAAGTTCAAGGGGAGATAATTCATGAAGCAGGAGGAGTTGACACTTGAAAATTGCGTCTTGCAAACCTTCAATATATGATGAATGTATGTGCAAAGTTTCAATACAATTGAAAGAAAACTGGAGGAGTTTGTGACACAAAATTAGTAGTATTTTGTACACAGACGGACACACGGGCGGACACACGGATGGACGGACGGACAGACAGGCTGATTCCAGTATACCCCCAAAAACATTTGTTTTGCGGGGGTATAAAAAGATAAAGAAGAGTAAAGATGTATGTGGGATCCCTGGTCAACTCTGTACGAAACAACACAATTTTTAGGCTCTTTCAAATTGAAAGCATTTGAAAAGTGTCTTAAATGATGAAAAGTGTGTGGAATAGGGCAGAAAACCTTGTGGGAAAAAGAGAAAATGCTGGTTTCCAGCATTTTCTCCTATTCCCACAAGGTTTACAAAAGTCTTCTTCAGGGTCATTAAAACTAGGGATGGTGTGGTAAAGGCTTAAGTCCTTACCAAACAATCTGTGTTTTAACAACTCTGAGGAAAAGTGCTATTGAAAACATTGTGGGAAAAGCAGAAAATGCTGGTAACCATGCTTTTCTCCCTTTTCCACAGTGTTTTCTCCCCTTCTGAAGACAAATCTAGTTATATGAGCCACAGTTACTTTGTATCTGCAAATGCTTCTAATTTGGGGAAGTCTAAAATTTTCCTGTCCGGTAAAGATCTAGCAAAAGTTTAGGCACATCCATAGTAAAATAAACTGCAGGCAGAAAATTAAAATTTCAACGTGTCTAAAGTGATTGAATTTATCTTTAATGGGGTATGAAACATTGTAGAAAGAGGAGACAATGCTGAATACCTGCATTTTATCATTTTCCCACAATGATTTCCTTAGGTTTCTTCCTCAGGGTTGTTAAAACATTAGATTGTTTGGCAAAGTATAAACATACACATGGGATCCCTACTTACAAGGGCTGATTGACAAGTTGTGAGTCCTGTTTTAACCCTTTCCCAAACAACAAATTTTGGACTGGTCCAAATTGAAAGAGTTTGCAGACGACAATTTTAAATTTGATGAAAATAGCAGAAAGTTCTCAAAAAGGGTAGAAAACACTGTGGGAAAAGGAGAAATTGCTCGTTACGAGCAATTTCTCCTTGTCCCACTTCTGTTTTCAAAAGGCTTGTACTGCAGACACGTGAAAACCAGGGCTTGTTTGGGAAAGGGTTAAATGGTAAGTAAAGTTCATGACAATGTTATGGCTGACAGGCAGGTTACAGGGAGATAGATATACAGCCAGTGCAGTTGGGATTTCACAGGAAAGGCTAAAATTCCTTTCTTATGAAGATCTTGTAATGGAAAAGTTCTCAGCCCGTTGGGTACCAATAATTCTAGCAGTTGATCAGATGCAGACAACCATAAAATGTGGCTCAAGTGATGGAATTTATCTTGACAGGGTAGGGAACATTGTAGGAAAAGAAGAAAATGCTGGTTACCATCATCTTGTTTTTCCCAAATGTTTTTTCAACAACCTTCTTTCCAAGGGTCATAAAAAAAAAGAGATCATTTGGTAACAAATTAAAATTTAGCATGAATACAATTAATGGTTGACTGGACAGTGCTTTATGCCACTTTCAACATTATTTCAGTCATATCACAAGGAAAGCTCCCTTCTTCAAATGTGTGGGTTCATCAGTACTATTCCAGGGCTCTGATGTCTCCTGCCCTCAGACACTCCCATGAAAACCCACACGCCTAAAGTGATGATCGAACCCAGGGGCTCCAGGTTGCCGATCCAAAACTGTTGTAGGAAAAGGGGCAATTACCTCTTCACCGCACAATCCTGAGTTTTAAAGGCTCTAAGGAAATAGTCTTTTAAAAACCTTGTGGGAAAAGGAGAAAATGCTGGTAACCAGCATTTTCTCCTTTTCCCACAAGGTTTCCTACACTTTCATGAACAATTATCGTCATTTCAGCTGCATTTAATTTTGAACAAATCCAGTCATTTGAGCTGCATTTAATTTGTGTGGTAGAGTTAAAGAAGAAAGATGTCTCAAAATGAAAAAGTAAAGACAACCATAAACTCTTTAAGTTTTTTTTTTTATTCCACTATCTTACTGGACACTTGATAAAGGAACAGACTAAGTTAAATCACATTTTTTTGTCAATTGAATTAAACAAATCACATTTTTTTGTCAATCATTAATGATAAAAATGAAAATATTTGCACTATGAAATACATGTAATTGGTTTGATTGTTTGAATGGTGTTGAATGCCATCTTTAATGATTTTTCTCTTAACTCTGTACTAGTAGTCAAAATTTTATTCGTGTTATTGAAATTGAAAGTATTTGCAGACAACAAATTCAGTGTTTCTGAGAGGATGGGATTTGCCTCTGAAAGAGTTGAAAAGACTATGGGAAAAGGAGGTAATGCTGTTTACCAGCACTTTCTCGTTTTCCAAAAGTGTTTTTAAATGCCTTCTTACTCAGGGTCATTGATTTTGGCAAGTGTTACATCAGGACCAGAGCTCACTATCTATTTGTTTCCCAACTTCCACTGTTACACTTGAATTAATCTTAACTTGTCCACCTGCTGTGAGCCAACTTTTCTTACTTCCTGTCAGTGTAGAAGTAGAAACAAGTTAACCCTTTCCCAAACAACAAATTTTAGCCCCTTCCAAATTGAAAGCATCTGCAGACAACAAATTTAAAAGTGGTACAAATGAACTTAAGGCTGTTTGACAGGGTAGAAAACATTGTGGGAAAAGGAGAAAATGCTGGTTACCAGCATTTTCTCCTTTTCCCACAATGTTTTCAAAAGGCCTCTTCCTCAGGGACGTGAAAACCTGGGATTGTTTGGTAAAGGGTTAAAAATGAACACCTCTGTCATTTTGTAAATATTCAGAGGGATCCAGCGACTTACTTGTTTAACCCTTTACGACACAATCCCAAGTTTAAAGAACCCAGAGGAAGAAGGCTTTTGAAAACATTGCGGGAAAAGGAGAAAATGCTGCGCACCAGCATTTACTTTTTTCCCACAATGTTTTCTACCTAATCAAGGACAAATACTATCATGTGAAAAACATTTAACCCTTTCCCAAACAAGCCCTGGTTTTCACATGTCTGCAGTACAAGTCTTTTGAAAACACTGTGGGAAAAGGAGAAATTGCTCGTAATGAGCAATTTCTCCTTTTCCCACAGTGTTTTCCACCCTTTTTGAGACCTTTCTGCCATTTTCATCAAATTTAAAATTGTTGTCTGCAAACTCTTTCAATTTGGACCGGTCCAAAATTTGTCGTTTGGGAAAGGGTTAAATAATTGTTGTCTGTACATTCCTTCAAAATGGATAAGTCTAAAACTTCCTTGTGTGGTAAAGGGTTAACCACACCGACAGTGAGTCCAGTTATAACTGGAACTGCAACCAGTAATTGATTTGTATCTGAGCAATCTTTGACTTGTTAACTACTTCAAGCAGCAACTTTGTTGCAATATGTACAAGCACAGACATGCCTCTGGTCACTCCAGGATACTTGTTGCATTTCTCATTCCCTTTTCCATTAAATCTTTACCAAACGACAAAATATTAGACCAGTCCAAATTGAAAGCTTTTGCAGACGACAAAATAAATGTGAATCAAAAAATTTAAATTTGATTTTGGAAGAGTAGAAAACATTGGCAGAAAAGGAGAAAATGCTGGTTACCAGCATTTTCTCCTTTTCCCACAATGTTTTCAAAAGGTTTCTTCCTCAGGGTCGTTAAAAGGCGGGATTGTGTGGTAATGGTTTAATGCAATAGCATTACCCCTCTTGGAAGATCCTTTACTAACACAAAATTTAAAAAAACAGCTTCATACTACCTAGCTTGCAAATAAAGCAACACCATACCTGGAGGACTTAAATCAGATGTCGGACACTGACACTATATGCTAGTATAGCACTGTAAAGGACCTACCAAATCTATCCTGTGTGTTACGGAAACAAGATTTCAGAACCTGGAAATGAGCATGCATCCAATCTTCTGAAGTTTCATCATTTGATTCACATGTAATCTGGTGTTTGTAAATGCTTTCAGTATGGATGCCAGTCTGGAATTTTGCAATATGGTAAAGAGTTAATCACTTATTAGCACATTTGATGCAGAAAAAATGAGTACCAGCATTTTTCTCCTTCAAAAGTATTCCTAATAGGTGTATAAAATACTGGATGGAATCATTTTGTATAGAGCTAAATGGGTTGAAACCTCATGGTGTTGCAGCTTTATAATCTATAGAATCATTCCTACTAAGTTCATTATTATCCGAGTCATCATTAGATGCAGGCCTTTTCACTCCCTTTTCTTCTTCCATCTTTCCTTTTTGTTTCCCTTTCTTTCTTGGAGACCCCTTTTTCTCTTTTTCCTCCCACATGGCCTCAAGTTTATCCAATTCTCCTAACTGTTCCTCGTCCATATGCATCATTTCTAAACTCTGGTTGCTGTCCTCATCTGTGTTCTCCAATGATTCGTCAAACACTCTGATGATATAGTCTACAAGTCTAAGTTTGGGCTTGTATCTACCAGCACCAAGGGGTATGAGTACACTTCTGTAATATCGGTCTATAAGAGTGAAGACATTATCTGAAAAAACAAAGAAATACAACTCAATACCAATCACCAAAATCTGGGGTTGGCTAAAATTGAAAGATTTTGCAGGCAACAAAATACAATCTTACTCAAAGGATGTTTCCTGTCTTTAAAATAATAGAAAACATTGTGGAAAAAGGACACAATGCTCTTTTTCAGCATGTTATCTTTTTCCCGCAATGTTTTCAAACCCATCTTCCTAAAGGTTCAATAAACCCCTGTATAGTAAAGGGTAAAAGTATCAATCTTATCCCTTTACCATACAATCCAAACAGCTGTTGAAAACACTGTGAGTAAAGGAGAAAATGCTAGTAACCAGCATTTTATCACATAACCTCCCTTGTTTTCAGTGTAATATACATATTATGAATTTTCTTATCTTATACTCATTTGATATCACAACTGTGACACATCATTTTGTACATATTTCATTAAAGTGAATGGGTTTTTTACGGATATTACAGCGCATGAATCTATAGGTGGTTTTGCAGTATAATTTGTGAAATATCGTTATGTGATGAATTTGTTGGCTTTTGAGATAAAATTTCATTAAAATGGTCAAGAAAAAATGGTATTAAGCTCGTTTTAATAACAAATTATAATAATAATTTTCCTAGACTCATTCAATAAAATTTTACCTCCAATGCCAACTCATGTCAAATCCTATATTTTTCCTTTGCTCAAAATGTTTTCTGCCTTTTCCAAGACAAATTCCATATTTAGAGACATATTTACTTTGTCGTCTACAAATTCCTTCAATTTGGACAAGTCTGAACTTTGTCGTCTGGCAAAGAATTAAAATACCAAGAGTATAGTTATTCATCTTCAGAGTATTAAGAAGACATCAACTATAGAGTATCAACAATACATCAACCTTTTATTACACTGTCAAAAATATTTTGACCTACAAAATACTCAAAATTTTCTTTACAACACAATCTCAAGTTTTAACAACCCTGAGAAAAAAGCCATTTGAAAAAAATGTGAGGAAAACGGAGAAAAAACTGGTAATCAGCATACTTTTCTTTTCCCACAATGTTTTCTACCCTTTCAAAGACAACTTCCATCATTTTAGCTAACTTAACCCCTGACTGCAGAATGATGACTTTTAATGAACCTGTGAAAGAAGGCTTTTGAAAACATTGTGGGAAAAAGAGAAAATGTGGGTAACCAGCATTTTCCTGGTTTCTCACAATGGTTTCTACCGTATGAAATACAAATGTTATTTTTTGAGTAACTTTATATTTGCCGTCTGCAAATTCTCACAATTTGCATAAGCCTAAAATTTTGTAGTCTCGTAAAGAGTTAAATTGTTGTCTGCAAATGTTTTCAACTTGGACACATCTAAAATCATGTCATTTGGGAAAGATTTAACTCTTTACCACACAATGCTGACTTTTAACAACCCTGAGCAGGATGCCATTTGAAAACATTGTGGGAAAAGAAGAAAATGCTGGTAACCAGCATTTTCTCATTTTCCCACAATGACCGTTATATCACGGCGGCCAGTGCACCTATCCATGCTTTCCTGGAGTTTCTTTTACCAGTGCTCCGCACAATATTCTTTCCAAGCTACTGGCTGCTTTCCCACATAACCATCATCAAAACAATGGTCAGCGGTGAGAGAGGAATGAATCCTGTTGCAATGATTATCATCAATCCTCAGAAAGAAATTGGCCCAGCTGGGGATCAAACCAGCGACCTGTTCTCAAGTCCTGTACGCTACCGACTGAGCTACGGGGGCTTGACAGTACTAGCGAAGGTTTGTAGGAGGCAATCATTGAGAATGATTGGTAAAAGTTTCATAATTGATGTAAAATACGGGTAAATATCAGTACATGTAGGTACTAAACATACAAAAAATTACAAAAAAAATGCACATTTTTCTCAAAATGACTTTATTAGTAACACAAAAATGACATTAACTTTCCTTGAAATTTCTGCCTAAAAATGATTTTTAAACCAATAAGGATATTTTCCCTTAGGTACTTTTCATCATCAGGCTGATTTGGATCTCTATTTTCCATTACAGACTGGTATCAGTCTGACACAGAGCATATCCATCAGGAGAAAACGATCAAAATAAAAGCATTTACAACATAACAATGCACAACAAATAAATAAAATATTCTCAATGTCTGATTTAACCCTTTAACACATGACCCTGACATTTAACGACTCTGAGAAAAAAAGTTTTTGAAAACATTGTTGGAACAGGAGAACATGCTAGTGACCAGCATTTTCTCCTTTTCCAACAATGTTTTCTACCCAATAAAAGTCAAATTTCAAGTTTAGATTAACATTTGTCATCTGCTAATGCTTTAAATTTGGCCAAGTCTGAAATTTTGTACTTTGGTAGAATTAAGCTGTATATAAGATAAGGGGCACATAACAATACATATTTCGATAGGTCTACACTAGTTGTGTACCTTATTTACTAAAATGAGTTAATTTAAGATAGTGTCTGAATGCCAGGCCAAGTGGAAATATCATGGCCTGAGAGAAATACTGCAATTGGAATTTTTTTTACCACACAACGAAACCAAACAATCCCGAGTTATAACGACCCTGTAGGAGAAAGCTTTTCAAAACATTATGGGTAAAAGAGACAAGAGGGCCATGATGGCCTTGGATCGCTCACCTGTGTCAATAGGCTAAATTTCACTCCAGGGTCATAATGACCCAATTTAAAACTCATCTGAGATATTATTAAGACAAACATTCTGACCAAATGTCAGGTCAATTGAGCTGAAAATGTGGCTCTGGAGTGTCCAAAATGTATTTCTTCAATTTGAACTAGTGACCTAGTTTATGACCCTATGTGACCATATTTCAAACTCATCCGAGATATCATCAAGACAAACACGCTGACCAATTTTCAGCAAGAATTGTGGCCACTAGAGCATTCACAAGATCTTTCTTTAAATCTGACCTAGTGACCTAGTTTATTTATGACCCTATGTGACCCAATTTTGAACTCATCCAAGATTTTATCAAGACAAACATGCTGATCAATTTTTAGGTCAACTGAGTAAGAATTGTAGTCTCTAGAGTGCCCACAAGAAATTTCTTTTAGTTGACCTTGTGACCTAGTTTATGACCCAAGGTATCCTAAATTCAAACTCATCTGAGATTTTATTAAGACAAAGATTCTGACCAATTTTCAAGTCAATTGAGCAAAAAATGTGGCCTCTAGAGTGCCCACAAGGTATTTTTTTAATTTGACCTAGTGACCTACTTTATGACCACTGATGACCCAATTTCAAAGTTATCTCAGATTTAATGAAGACAAATATTCTGACCAATTTTCAAGTCAATTGAGCGAAAAATGTGGCTTCTAGACTGCCCACAAGGTATTTCTTTAATTTGACCTAGTGAACGAGTTTTTATCAAGACAAACATTCTGACCAAGTTTCATGAGTATCGGACTGAAAATGTATCCTCTAGAGTGCAAACAATTTTTTCTAAGATTTGACCTGGTGACCTAGTTTTTGAACTGAGGTGACCCACTTTCAAACTCTTCCAAACAAGACATCATCAAGACAAAGATTCTGACTAAGTTTAATAAGTATGGGACTGAAAATGTGGCCTCTGGAGCGCTAACAAGGTTTTTCTAAGATTTGACCTAGTGACCTAGTTTTTGACCCCACATGACCCAATTTCAAAGTCCTCCAAGATTTTATCAAGACAAAGATTCTGACCAAGTTTTACAAGTATCTGACAGAAAATGTGGCTTCTAGAGCGCACACAAGGTGTTTCTAAGATTTGACCTAGTGACCTAGTTTTTGACCCCACATGACCCAATTTCGAACTCATCCGAGATTTTATCAAGACAAACATTCTGACCTAGTTTCACAAGTATCTGACTGAAAATGTGGCCTCTAGAGCACACACAAGGTTTTTCTAAGATTTTACCAAGTGACATAGTTTTTGACCCCACATGACCCAATTTCAAAGTCATCCAAGATTTTATCAAGACAAACATTCTGACCATGTTTCACAAGTATCTGACTGAAAATGAGGCCTCTAGAGGCACAAGGTTTTTCTAAGATTTGACCTAGTAACCTAGTTTTTGACCCCACATGACCCAATTTCAGTCTCATCTGAGATTTTATCAAGACAAACATTCTGACTAAGTTTCAGAAGTATCCGACTGAAAATGAGGCCTATAGAGCGCACACAAAGTTTTTCTAAGATTTGACCTGGTGACCTAGTTTTTGACCCCACATGACCCAATTTCAAACTTGTCCGAGATTTTATAAAGACAAAGATTCTGACCAAGTTTCATGAGGATCGGACTGAAAATGTGGCCCATAGATCGCACGCAAGCTAAAAGTTGATGACGAACAACGGACACAGCACGATCACAAAAGCTCCCCTTGAGTACTTCGTACTCAGGTGAGCTAAAAATGCTGGTAACCAGCATTTTCTTCCTTCTCCACATTGTTTTCTATCCTATCACAGAACTTAAGCTTGTCTGAACCAATTCTGAATATGTCATCCATAGATGTTTTGAATTTGGAAGAGTCCAAGATTTGTAATGTGGGAAAGGGTTAAATAAATGTAATACTGTAAATACAAGTAATACTGATATAATATTTGACTGATATGCAAAAATGAAAGAAAAATGGAAGTCAGGGGACCATGATGGTCCTGCATTGTTTACTGGCTAACATAGCTAACGGTATCAAGGTTAATTCTTTACAAGACAAAAACAAAAATTTAGACTTCGAATTTGATAGCATTTGCAAATAACAAATAAAATGTGGTTCAAATAATTAAACTTGTCTATGAAAGGAAAAAAAAACATTGTGGGAAAAGAGCAAAATGGTGGTTACCACCATTTACCGGTACTCCATTTCCCACCATGTTTTCGAAAGCCTTCTTCCCTCATGCTGAAAGTTTTTTGCAGACAACAAATTAAATGTGGCTGAAATAGTGGAATCTGTCTTGAATGGGCAGAAAAATACTGTGGAAAAGATGAAAATAATAGTTACAGCATATCAAATAGTGTCAAAGTTTAACCCTTTACCACACAATCCTGAGTTTTTACGACCCTGACAGATGAAGGCTCTTGAAAACAGTGTGACAAAATGCTGTTAACCAGCATTTTCTCCATTTCCCATTGTTTTCTAAGCTATCAAAGACAGACATCATCTTCTGAGCTAAACTTAATTTGTGATCTGCAAATATTTTAAATTTGGTCGATTCCAAAATTTTGTTGATTGAGTAAGAGTTAAGCATGAGGATTACAATGTGGACAAGGACAGGGCTTTGAAATTACCTCAATGTTTTCTTTGTAAACAGCCAAGCTAAAAATTATATATTTTTTTTAAAATCTTTAACTCTTTAACCAAATGACAAAATTTTAGACTGGTTCAGATAGAAAGCATTTGCAGATGACAAATCAAATATGGCACATAGGATGGGACTTTTATCACAAAGACAGGAAAATGTGGTGGGTAAAGCAGAAAATACTTAGTACCAGCAATTTCTCATTTTTCAACAATTTTTTCAAAAGCTGTCTTGCTCAAGGTCATCAAAACTTGGGAATTAGGTGGTAAAGGGTTAACAAATAATCCCTTGTTTTCACAAACATGTGGAAGAAAGCTTATGAAAACCTTGTTGAAAAAGAAAAAAAAAATGTTAGTAACTAACATTTTCTCCTATTCTAACAATGTTTTCCACCCTTTGAGTTGGTAAAGAGTTAATTTGTTTAGATCATCCATATCCTACAGATGATTCTACTTCCTGGAAACTACACAGTACTCGTGCCAAATGTGTGGGCCAATGAACAGTCCCAAAGTTGACATCCGTTCTCGGGTATCAAACTCAGGTTTGATTATGATGCCGACGCTCTACCTCACAACCACAGACACCACATAATTTTCACAGGCATTAGCTACTAATTTGTTTCCAAGGTTAAGAGTTCAAAAACCTGTCTGAAGTAATAGAAAAATATATGTTGCTTTCAAGCGTATCTTCCCATTGTTCTCTTTTGTTCATTTCAGAGGCATAACGTAGCTTTTAACTATGTCTTCTCACTTATCTCTTTTGTCCATTTCATGGAAATATTTTACTTTTAACCCTCTCATTCACTTTGAGTCTTTTTTTCATTTTACATCTTCAATATGCTGCCTTTAAAAATATTTTCCAATTGAGCTCTTTATAAAATGACAAAATTTTGGACTGGACCAAATTGAAAGCATATGCAGACGACAAATTAAATGAAGCTCAAATAATGATTTCTGTTTGATAGGGCATTTTCTCCTTTCCCACAATGTTTTCAAAAGCCTTCTCTATCAGGGTCGTAAAAACTTGGGATTGTGTGCTAAAGGGTTAACTCTTTTGATCACTTTAGAAGCATAATCTTGCTTTTAACACACCAGATAACAGAATTTTAGCCTTATGCAAATTGTAAGCATTTGCAGATGACAAATATAAAGTTACTCAAAAAATAACATTGGCCTTTCATAGAGTTACCAGCATTTCTTCTTTTCTCCATAATGTTTTCAAGAGCATACTTTCTCAGGGTCTTTGAAAGTCGGCATTGTGTGGTAAAGGGCTAACCCTTTACCACACAATGCCAACTTTTAACGATCCTGAGAAAGAAAGCTTTTGAAAACATTGTGGGAAAAGGATAAAATGCTGATAACCAGCATTTTCTCCTTTTCCCACAATGTTTTCTACCCTTCCCTAAACTAATTCTAAGTTTCAAGTCACCTTTATTTTGTCGTCTGCAAATGCTTTCAATTTAGACCAGTCTAAAATTTTGTCATTTGGTAAAGAGTTAAATGTCTTCTCATCTGACCCTTTTGTTCATTTCAGAATCATTCTTTGCTTTTAACCGTATCTTCCCATTTGTCTCTTTTTCTTAATTTCATGAGCATATTCTGCTCTTAACCATGACTTTCCACTTTTCCCTCTTTGTTCAACAGTATGATATTGCTTATATAAACATGTATTCAAATTTTTTGCTTTTTGCTCATTTCAGAAGCATTATGTTGCTTTTAACCATATCTTTGTCTTTGCCTCTTCTGTTAATTTTTCTGTTTCTTTGTGCCTTTGGTATATTTTTCTTTTTAATTTACACCAACCCTGGCAGGCTTTCATTCGCTTGGTATCAAATTAATTAATGTTTCCTTTAAACCGTGTCTCCTCATCAGACTCCCGTTTCCTTCCGAATTGGGTGAAGGTTTTTACTTACACCTGTTTCAGTAGCATGTGAGTCTCTGTGTCCATTCTCATCAAAATATTTGGGGTGTGTTGCCATGCCAGTGGGATGTGTTGTATGACTATCATGATGTGTTTTGTTTCCATGTTGATGTGTTGTATCACTATGGTGATATTCAGTACCACTATGGTGATGTGTTGTATCACTATGGTGATGTGTTTTGTTTCCATGTTGATGTGTTGTATCACTATGGTGATATCCAGCACCATTACGGTGATGTGTTGTATCACTATGGTGATATCCAGTACCGCTACGGTGATGTGTTGTATCACTACAGTAATAAGCTGTATCACTGAGCCCATGACCTATATCACTATGGCAATGTTCTGTGTTGCCATGGCCATGTGCTCTATCACTATGGTGATGTGTTTTGTTTCCAAGGTAATTTACTGTATCACCATGATGATGTGCTGAACATGTATTCAAATAATATTCCTGTTCAGTGGGACTCACATAATGGCTCCTATGCCCAGTATGTGGATAATAATTGTGAGAAATTGTTTGATCATAAAAGCTGTGGGAATTGCCATTCAGTTCCTTTCTAGTATAAATTGATGTTAAAGCAGACATGTCGAAAGACAGAAGATACTTAAAAAGCCCTTTCTTTGGTTCTCTAATGCGGAATAAGCTCTGGACATTGTCAGAATAGTAACATTTGATCATCTTCCAGGTCTGACCTGGAATGGAAAAAAAAAAAAAATCTATTACCAAACAAGAATGACTTTTTACACACTGGACAGCTTTTGAAAACATTGGTCTGTAATAAAATTTTGGTAGAACTCTTTAAAAATGCCGAATGTATTGGTTTTCCATAATTCAATTCTAATTCTACATTTTAACACAAGTCACCAGATTTGCTGAGACATTACATATCAAACAACAAAATGGCTAATCTTGGAATTTAGAATATGGCCCCTGGGTCCATATTCACCCACTGTTCTTAAGAACATTTCAAGTCTTACTCTCCAAAATTTTCTACATTTGAAAGTAACATAACTTCTGATTGGCTAAACCAGTTGGTTTAGCCAATCAGAAGCTGCGTTACTTTCAAATTTAGAAAGTTCTGGAGAATAAGCCTGAGAATGTTCTTAAGAATGGTTGGTGAATACGGGCCCTGATGTCTTTTTCTTTTTTTCCTTCATCTATGTACCTAACAATCCTGTGTTTTAATGACACTGAGGAATGAGGTTTTTAAAAACAATTGGGGGAAAAACAGAAAATATTGGTAACCACATTTTCTAATATTCAACAATGTTTTTTATCCCTTGAAAGCCAAATCCCATCTTTCAAGACCTGTAAAATTTACAGCCTGCAAATACTTCCAGTTTGGACAAACTGAAGATTTTGCAGTTTCGTTAAGAAATAATTGCATTATTATCCTGTTGTGAAGGCAAATACTGTAAATGTCATTAGTAAACTGAGGAAAGAACTTTGTATCTGCTTTAACATCAAATTAGAAAAGGAATCTTCACACACTAAACACCACTTACATCAATCTGTCTATTTACCAAATGACTAGTTCTAGATTCTGTGTTGGAAGCTTCTGCAAACGGCAAATTCAAAGGAGATACAAATGATCGAAAGTTCTTTGACAGGGAAGAAAATATTGTGGGAAAAGGAAAAAATGCTAGTTACCAGCATTTCTCCTTTTCTCACCATGTTTTCAGAAGCCTTTTCCCTCAAAGTTGTTAGAACTCAGGACTGTGTGGTAAAGGGTTAATACTACCTTCCTGAAAACCATTCAGTGCCTGTGCTTAAGGCTTACTTACATGTGGTTCACCTTGTTGTGAAACTGGGTAAACAGAGTAGTGATAGTTTCAATAAAAGAAGGCCAAGCGATATTAATGATTCATTTACTTATAGAATCAGTCCATAGAAAACACGAACACCCCGTGTGTGTGCCACCCTTGACTGCAGTTGCTTTTTTGATTAACCCTTTTCCAAACAATCCTGACTTTTAATGACCCTGTGAAAGAAGCCTTTGAAAACATTGTGGGAAAGTAGCCTTTGAAAACACTGTGGGAAACGAAGAAAATGCTGGTAACCATCATATTCTCCATTTCCCACAATGTTTTCTACCCTTTCCAAAACAAATTTCAATTTTTCAGTCACATTTTTTTCATAGTCTGCAAATGCTTTCAATTTGGACCAGTCTAAAATTTTGTCGTTTGGTAAAGGCTTAAAAGTCAATACCGCAGTGTTTTTTTCAGAACAGCCCAGCCAAAAATCTGTGGATACAGTCCAAAAAAAAAAAACAGGACTGAATGAACTTACCAATCCTGAGGGATTTTTCAGTCAAAAACTTGTGAACTTTAAAGAGATCATCTCGAAGATTATCATCATCGAAAGTAAAGTAACACAATTCTCTTTTAGCCTTTGATGCTGCCAGCAGTTGTATGAGAGCTATAAAAAATACAAACATACAGAAAACAATCTGGATTTGTCCAAATTTAAACCATTTGTAGACCACAAACAAAAATGTGGCTAAAATGATAAATATTGTCTTAGGTAGGGAAGAAAACATGCTGGGAAAAGAAAAAAATGCTGGTTATCATTTTTTTCTCCTTAAAGTGCTGGTACCAGATTTTTCACCTTTTTCCACAATGTTTTCAAAAGCTTCTTTCACCAGGACTTTTCACGTATTCTTTCCAAGCCTCTAAGTCTTGCTGCTTTCCCCAGTAACCATGATCCAATCAATGTTCGGCCTTGTTGCAATGACTATCATGGTCCCCTGAAAGAAATTGGTGAGCTGGAAATGGGTTTCAAGCCTGAGTTTCAAGCCCTGTATGCATGGCAGAATAAGTGTTGAAATAAAATGTGGTATATCCTAAAACAGCCTATCTAGTAATGAAATAATCCTGGCTCTTGATGAGGTAACTACTCTTTTTTTTTTTGTTCTCTTCGTAGGTCTACAGCTAGATATGACTGATGCTCTTGCAAAAGGGCAGTTTAATGCATCTCCATGATGCATAATACCAATAGAATCATAACATAATTATGTGTGGAGTAGAGAGGTCCTTGAACATGCAGAAAATTTACAAATAGCAAAAAGTTTTGACCGATGCCAGCCTCCGCAGTCCACGCAGGCTGATATGGGTCCATGCTTTTTGCAGGTGCATTAAACCCCCTTTTTGCAGCCCATGGCTCATAAATAAGTGTTTGTTCCCAGACAGACATCTCTTTACTGTAAGGAAAATGGAAAAGTGTGTGAACCTGATTTGAAATGTAGATCCAAGACTGCAATTGTCTTGATTTGGAATGAGAAATGGGCTGGTTATTTTCAGCATCTCAAATCACTCTAAGAACCTAAATATTTACAAGAACAAGAGGGCCATGGTGGCCCTGTATTGCTCCACTTGACCCGTGGGGCAGGGCCAATTTTGACCTTGGGGTTTTAGTATGAAGAGTTCTTGTAAAGGTTTATTAGATAAAACTACATGCCAAATTAAGTAGCCCTAGGCCATATGGTTAGGGACTAGAAGGCTTAAAGTTTCCACCATAGAAGCCTATGTATAACTTGTGGCCCCAGATGTGGGGCCAATTTTGACCCTAAGGCTATAAGTTGATCACTTTTTGTAGAAGACCATTAGATGAAGCTACATGCCAAATTTGGTAGCCCTAGGCCATATGGTTTAGGACAAGAAGAGGTTTGAAGTTTTCACTATATAAACCTAAGTAAAACTTGTGACCCTTGGGATGGAGCAAAATTTGATCCTGGGGCCATAATTTGATGAGGTTTTGTAGAGGTCTATTAGATGAAGCTACACATCAAATTTGATAGCCCTAGGCCATATGGTTTAGGACAAGATGATTTTTAAAGTTTTCACTATATAAACCTATGTAAAACTTGTGACCCCTGGGGCAGGGCCCATTTTGACCCCGGGTTGTTTTTGTAGAGGTCTATTAGATGAAGCTACATGCCAAATTTGGTAGCCCTAGGCCATACAGTTTAGGGCAAGAAGATATTTAAAGTTTTCACTGTATAGATCTATGTAACACTTGTGACCCTCGGGGCAGGGCCATTTTTGACCGCAAGGCTAAAATTTGCAGAGGTCCATTAGATGAAGCTACACACCAGATTTGGTAACCCTAGGCCTTATGGTTTTGGACAAGAAGATTTTTAAAGATTTTCAATATTTTTCAGTTTTGCTGCCATGGCAACCAGAGTTTTCTATAGGAATCAAACTCTTTGTAGAGTTTCTGAAGAGGACATGGGAGGAACATTTCTGTGAAGTTTTGTTACAATACAATGGGCAGATTCAGAGAAGCAGATGTTTAAAATAAAAGTTAACACATGCATGCACGCAAGGATGGACGACACACTGACAGACGGACGCACGACAGACACAGGGCCATGACATAAGCCCGCTGGCCTTCAGCCAGTGGAGCTAAAAACTTCTTCCTTCACAGAACAGAGATTTTCATTTCGATACACAAGACTGTTTACTTAGAATATTCATGACATGTTATACCACAGTCAGAATTATAACAAAAGTCTTCAGACTGGTAATATTCACTCCTGCACTTCTGGATATGGTATAGAAGGTTTTATTAGCAACCATGTCTTACCTTTTAACTGTTTGTCTCCACCGAAGGCTCCACAGCCCCAGTTTCCTGTACATACAGCTGGGAGTTTGTCCCTTTTACCATGATGAAAAAACCCACAGTAAGCCTGCAATACATAAATATTCATCAGTTTCCTGTATCTTATACTCTTGGCACTTAAAAGGTAAGTCTTTTAATCCTTTACTAAACAAATCCTGTGTTTTACAACCCTGAATACAAAGGCCTTTGAAAACAGTGTGATAAAAGGTGAAAATGCTGGTAACCAAATAAAAACCCAAATAAGGGCCAAATCAAGGTCGCTTGTGTCCAAAGAGTATCAGCATAGCAGACAGTGTAGATCCAACAACAAAACTGCACCTTCTGTGCCGTCCAATCTTGCTCTTCACAGGGTAACTGATTGATTGTATGGGGTTTAATGCCGTTTTCAACATTATTTCAGTTATATCATGGCGGCCAGTGCACCTATCCATGCTTTCTTGAAATTTCTTTTACCAGTACTCCGCACAATATTCTTTCCAAGCCACTGGCTGCTTTCCCACATAGCCATTGTCGAAACAATGGTCAGCAGAGGGAGAGGAATGAATCCTGTCGCAATGACTATCATCTATCCTTGGAAAGAAATTGGCCGAGCCAGGGATCGAACCAGAGACCTCCTGTTCTCAACTCCTGTACGCTACCAGCTGAGCTACGGGGCTCGGCTCTTCACAGGGTAACAAATCAAGAAAAGTGGTGAAATGCACTTTAACCCTTTACCACACAATCCTAACTTTTACCTACCCTGAGAAAGGAGCCTTTTGAAAACATTGTGGGAAAAGGAGAAAATGCTGGTAACCAGCATTTTATCCTTTTCCCACAATGTTTTCTACCCTTCCAAAAACAAATTTCAATTTTAAAGTCACTTTTACTTTGTCATTTGCAAATGCTTTCAATTTCAACCAGTCTAAAATTTGTCGTTTGGTAAAGAGTTAACTAAACATTTTAAGTAACCAAACAACCCCAACTGTAATGACCCTGTGGAATAAGGCTTTCGAAAACATTTCCCACTATGTTTTTAAAAGCTGTCTTCATCAGGGTGGTTAAAACTTCCGGTTGTTTGGTAAATGGTTAATCCATAATGCAGCATATAAAAAAATGTCCACATGAACAAAATTAATGCCTACCTTATTCAACTCTCTTTTCACTTTGTAAGGTGTGAACTGGGATTTGTAGTCACGGAATACCAAGGCATCAATAGCTACCACCTGACAATGCATTCTACCCCAACTATCCCTGGGGAAAAAAAATAGTCAACTCTTTACAAGGCAGCAATATAGCAAAATTCTCCGCACTGAAACACTGTGAAAAGTGGGTTTAATGCATCTGCGAACAGTATCGACTCACGTCAGCCTCTGCAGTCCACTCAGACTGACCTGGGTGGCTGGGCCAAAACTTTTTTGCCATTTGTAAATTTTCTGCATATCCAAGGACCATTCAACCCATAACTAAGTTGGTTGTTAGATAAAATTTTATGGGACCATCATTATGTGGTACAATGGATCAAGGAGATACACTAAACCCTCTTTTCACAGAGCATGGCTCATTTAATTTGCAATGACAAATTAAATGTGGCTAAAATGATGGTATGTATCTTTGAAAGGGTATAAAACATTGTGGTTTGTATTGTTACTGTCATTCTCTTCTTTTCAAACAATGTTTCAAGAAGTCTTGACAGAGTTTTGTTCGATTTGGTAAAGGTTCACTTAATTAACACAGCTATATTTTGTTAACCCTTTCCCAAACAACAAATTTTGGACTGGTCCAAATTGAAAGAGTTTGCAGACGACAATTTTAAATTTGATGAAAATGGCAGAAAGCTCTCAAAAAGGGTAGAAAACACTGTGGGAAAAGGAAAAATTGCTCGTTACGAGCAATTTCTCCTTTTCCCACAGTGCTTGCAAAAGACTTGTACTGCAGACATGTGAAAACCAGGGCTTGTTTGGGAAAGGGTTAAAGACAGGGCAGATATAAGACAAAAATTTGAAAGAAAACCAGAGGAACACTGTTGGATGGACAACAACACATACTGGGTATGGACAATTGCTCATTCTAAACTTTTACTCCTTTTCCTACAATGTCTGCCGCAAATGCATACACAAATATTATCGTCTGTCAGTGTAGGATATTGTTTAACCCTTTACCGCACAATTCAGATTTTTAGCGACCTGAAGAAGAAAGCTTTAGAAAACACAACATTGTGGGAAAAGGAGCAAATGCTGGCAACCAGCATTTTCTTTTCCCACAACGTTTTCTGGCCTTTCAAAGACAAAAAACAATCATTTGAACTGAATTCAACATGTCTTCTGCAAATGCTTTCAATTTCGACAGGTCTAAAATTTTGTCATTTGGTAAAGGGTTAAAAGATTTAGTTATGAATCTCCATTACAGATAATTTCTCCTTTAGCCATAATGGTTTCAAACGGGGCATGTCAGGAACAGACAAAAAGCCATCTGCAGTTGACAAGTGTTTTTCAGTACGTGCTTTGTCAACTACACGCAACTTTTCTGTAGTGTGAATTTACCTCGGAGTTTCATCCTTATAATCTTCCTTCCACTGGAATTTTGATGCATACCCCTCATAGTCACTGAATCTTTCACAACCTGTAGCAAAAACAAGGTAAAATAATCTTCTTTTTTTTTTAAACAAGCACACTTCCAGGCCATTTTATGAGTATTAAATTAACTCTTTACCAAACGACAAAATTTTAGACCAGTCCAAATTGAAAGCATTTGCAGACGACAAATTAAATGCAACTCAAGAATTGAAATTTCTTTTGGAAAGGGTAGAAAACATTGTGGGAAAAGGAGAAAATGCTGGTTACCAGCATTTTCTCCTTTTCCCACAATGTTTTCAAAAGGCTTCTTTCCTAGGGTCGTTAAAAGTCGGGGATTGTGTGGTAAAGAGTTAAGACTGCAATGCCATTGTTCATTTTTACAACAAAAACAGACCATAGCAAGCTGTAAATTTATAAATAGAAAAGGTAATCACTTTCTTCCACATGAAAGGTTTAAAAAATTTCATTTAAACATACAAGAATTTCATAAAAACAAAAAGCAAGATGGGAGGGAGATTTATGTAAATATCAATAGCAATGTTTTCTCTGATTTTTCTTGAAACTATAAAAAATTGTAATTATCAAATGGTTTAATCAAAGAAAAGAACAAAGTACTGTCCAACCTTTGTTACGCAAGTACGTAAGAGATACCTAAAATGTGATTGCTTCAGCCATATGCTTACTTAATCCTTAACAACAAAATCCTGTATTTTAATTACCTCTAGGATTAAGGCATTTGAAGACATTGTGAGAAAAGGAGAAAATGCTGGTAAATCGGCATTTTCTTCTTTTCCCCACACTGTTTCCAAAGACAAATACATGAGTTAGCCACAATTACTATGTCATCTGCAAATACTTTTGATTGTAAGAGTCTAAACTTTTGTCTAAAATTTTGGTCTTTTATCTGAAAATTGATAAAAGACCATGGTTACACAAGTGAAAATCTGAAAGCAATCAGACATCAAATTAAAAAGTTATGAAGAAATTCCAAGTCAATTGAGCCAAAAATGTGGCCTCTAGAGTGGCCACAAGGTATTACTTTAATTTGAACTAGTGACATAGTTTATGATCCCAGGTGACCCAAATCCAAACTCATCTAGGATTTTATCAAGACAAACATTCTGACCAAATTTCAGGTCATTTGAGCAATGAATGTGGCCTCTAGAGTGCCCACAAGGTATTTCTTTAATTTGATTTAGTGACCTAGTTTATGACCCCAGGTGACCCAATTTCGAACTGACTGAACATGTTGTGCTCAGGTGGGCTAACAAACTTAGAACAGGTTCACTACATACCAAATAACAAAGCTCTATGCCTTCAAGGTTTAGAAAAGAAGAATTTTAAAGTTTTCCTTCTTTGTTCCTATGTTAGAACTTGTGACCCCTGGGGCAGGGCCAGTTTTGACCCCAGGGGCATCATATGAACACACTTGGTAGAGGTCCACTAGGAGATGCTACATACCAAATATCAAAGCTCTACACCTTCCAGTTTCAGAGAAGAAGAATTTTGAAGTTTTCCTTCTTTGTTCCTATGTCAGAACTTGTGATCCCCAGGCCGGGCCAGTTTTGACCCGCGGGGGCACTGTACGAACAAACTACGTAGAGGTCCGCTAGGACATGCTACACAACAAATATCAAAGCTCTACGCCTTCCAGTTTCAGAGAAGAAGAATTTTAAAGTTTTCCTTCTTTGTTCCTATGTTCGAAACTTGTGACCCCCAGGGCAGGGCCAGTTTTGACCCCAGGGGCATCATATGAACAAACTTGGTAGAGGTCCACCAGGAGATGCTAGATGCCAAATATCAAAGCTCCACGCCTTCCAGTTTCAGAGAAGAAGAATTTTAAAGTTTTCCTTCTTTGTTCCTATGTTCGAACTTGTGACCCCTGGGGCGGGGCCAGTTTTGACCCCAGGGACATTATATGAACAAACTTGGTAGAGGTCCACTAGGAGATGCTACATACCAAATATCAAAGCTCTATGCCTTCTAGAATCAGAGAAGAAGATTTTCAAAGATTTTCCTATTTTTTTCCTTTCTGTTGCCATGGCAACCAGAGTTTTGGGTGGAATTCAATCTCTTGAACAACTTTGGTAGGAACATCCCTGCCAAGTTTCATCAAGATTGGCCCAGCGGTTTAGGAGGAGAAGATGTATAAAGGAATTGTGGACAGACGGACAGATGGAAGCCGGACAACGACCCATCACAATACCTCACCTTAGCACTTCGTGCTCAGGTGAGCTAAAAAGCAGGCTCTGTGAAAAGGGGGCTTAATGCATCTGCAAACTGTATCGACCCAGGTCGAAACTTTTCAGTATTGGTCAATTTTCTGTATGCCAAAGGACCAGTCTACCTCATGATTTAGTTGGTTGTTAAAATAAGTAGCTATCATGGATCCATAATTATGTGATGGCTTGATTGGTATAATGCATCACGGAGATGCATTAAGCCCCCTTTTGCCAGAGCATGACACAAATGAAATTGTTTTCCAAAGCGTAGAAAACAGTGTGGAAAAATAGGAAAATGTTGGTTACTCTATTCCCATTGTGTTTTCCTCAGTGCTTTTAAAAGACTTCTTCCTCAGGGTTGTTAAAATATGCTATTGTTTAGCAAAGGGTTAATTATATACCATAGGTTACCTTTCATGATCAAACATTCTTCATCTCCGAGGCTTTCAGTTATTAACCTGGATATGATCATTTCTGGACAAATCAAAAATCGGATTTCTTCTTGTACACAGCCATGCCCCAACACCCCTCCACCAAGGAACTTATTGGCAAAGTCTACCTAAAGATGATAGAATCATAAGACTAATACCCCACTGTTCTTTTCTGTGTTTTCCACATGATTAAAGACATGTTCGTTTCCTTTCTGGGTCCTGCATTGCTCAGCCAAAAATGTGTAGGACGTTAAAGCTACAGGCCCCAAGTTTAATCCTCACTAGAACAGCTGGGTATGTCATGGGAATGTCCTTGTACAAGACACTTCATAGCCCTAGCCTAGTACTGGTAAAACCTTGGACATACATAAATGAGTGAACTGTTGCTGCACATCAAAGGTTCAAGGTTCAAATCCTGTGGTGAGCCGAGTTAGCCTTTGGAATCAGTTACATTGTAACATAAGTGGTGGTTAACCCTTTACTGCACAATGCCGCCTTTTCACGACCCTGGGAAAGAAGTCTTTTGAAAACATTGTGGGAAAAGGAGAAAATGCTGGTAACCAGCATTTTCTCCTTTTCCCACAATGTTTTCTGCCCTATCAAAGAAAAACTGCACCATTTGAGCCACACTGAAATCGTCATCTGCAAATGCTTTCAATTTGGACAAGGCTAAAATTTTGTTGTCTGGTAAAGGGTTAAGGTTTGCAGGATGCAATCATTGAGTGTGATTAATATAAGTTGTAAGAATTTGAAAGCTGGTAAAACACTATTCAATCAATCAATCCTTCTGTAATCATTCATCCCTTTGTTACGTGAAGTGGTTTGATTTAACTACATCTATAGAATATACTTTTCAGTTATGGATGTACATTTATCACATAAAACCTCCTCCAACAGTGTATTAAACCCATGACTTATTTTTGATAATACACTAGTGTATTATCGTTTTTTGGTCCCAGTTCTGATCAGTTTTTAGTCATGAGCGTGTGAAGCCGGAGAAACCAACCACAGCATGTGCCGGAATTTGTACGACTACACCATTTTGCGGAAAATGACGTCGTTGTTGCCAAGACGTATCCGCATGGAAGGTTTTGATTTTTATGTTTAAAAGTCTTTTAAATCGACCAAATTGCAAAAAATGGGTGGAATTACCCTCGATAGAAACTGTTTCATTCTTATTTTGGTGTAAATATCAAAGAACTATATACTTGTGTATGTACATATTTGAAACCAAACTACACTGTAAACATGGACCCATGAATGGTGTATAGGCTAAAGGTGATGATGCAGGAGAAATTTTGACTGTCATTCGTTTTATGTGATAAATAGAATCTCACATTTGTGTTTATGTATTATCATTTCTATCAAACTCATTGACTAAGATGTATCTGACGCTCGCCAAGGCTCGCGTCATACATTTTTTGTCAACTCGTTTGATAAAAATGATAATACATAAACACTCATGTAAGATCCTCTATGTATATATTATTCAATATGGAAATCTAGAAAAATGGGTACTGACTTCATTAACTCTTTTACTATCAGTGAAACATAAGTAAAGATTTACTGACAGTATAGATCAAGGTCAGACTGCACACAACATGCACTCTGATCCTAAATCTACACTGACCTAAACTTAGTTCCGAACCAACACTACAAAAGCTATCTCCATCTGCAGAGGCAGAATGATATAAGACCTCATTATTCATTTGGTATGATAGGAAAATGCTCAAGATGAGTTCTTGCAACAAACTTCGTCCTCAAATTCCTAAGCAAATCAAACTTGCATTTCAAACCAAGTAAAAACCAAAATATGGCGCTTTTTCAAAATTTTTTTAGCACACACACACACACACACACACACTGAGTATTGACCAAGTCTCCCTTTACCACACTATCCGCAGTGTTAGTGACCCTTGGAAAGAAAGCTATTGAAAACACTGAAAGAAAGGAGAAAATGCTGGTAACCAACATTTTCTCCTTTTCCCACAATGTTTTCTTACCTATCCAGAAAAATTACTGCTAGTTGAGTCACATCTATTTTACTGTTTGCTATTGCTTTGAATTTACTAAAGCCCAAAATTTCAAATGCTAACTTAGAAGATTACCTGTAGCATCCCAAACCCATTATCCTCTATCGTACCTTCTGACGAAACATGAAGAGCCGTGAAGTAAGATTCATCTTGTTCCCAGTTTGGCATTTTCGAGGAGGCTATATGCTGTCTAGTGAAAGTGACTGTTCCACATGGCACTACAATATTACACACATGAAGAGATAATATTCAGGGACTTGCTTGATAGTTTTGTCTACAATAAGGAATGCAATTTGAAGGAAAGTAACCTAAATCTAAATTACAGTCAAACTTTGTTTTAAGATACATCCAGACAGAAAAAAACACTGTAAAAATTTGAAAGACTGTAGAATGGTTCAAAATTTTGTCAGCTATGTAAACATAAAGAAATTACCAATATATATGGTTTACATATATTGAAATATATAAAATATGAATATATGATATATATCTTCAATTTAAAACCAGAAACGTCACAACAAGGGTTTCTATGATGCCCCTCTCCCCCCCAAAAAATGAAATGGTTCTGCTCTATGGAACCTTGCAACCGCCAGGGGCAACATTTGGCATGAAGGTCCAAGAATGATTATAGTTTGATAAAATAAAGATGAAATGGGTTAAAAACTGGCTGAAAATGAGTACAGATGTATCTTTAAGACACCACTTATGGGAAATATGAAAAGTGGTCTCTTTCAGCAGGTGGTCTCCTACTGAAGTGTTGTACATTGCAAAGTCTGACTTGATCTTTTAAAAATTTTTGCAAAGGATATTAAAATACTGGAAAAACTTAACCCTTTATCAAACAATCCATGTTTACAGGACCCTGAAAACTAAAGCTTCTGAAAACATTGTGTGAAAAGGAAAGAATGCCGAGACAAATCCAACTCTTTACATTTATTTTCTAGTTTGTTGTGAGCTATTCCTTTGAATCTGGGCAGGTCAAAAATTGTGTTTTTTGGTAAAGAGTTAATAGCTGTGCATGAAAAGAGATAAAAAAAAATATCTATCAGTCTGCAGGTACATCGGACTCTATTTATTTGTCACTGATATTTTTCCATTATCAACACAGGATAAAGTTGCAATATGTTCTGTAAGCAGGACCTATCCATAACTCAATATACAGACGATTTTTAAAATTTTTTATCTAGAGAGATTTTCAATTTATGGATTATGCATGTTTTTCTGCTTGCTCGCAGCATTAAATGCACCAAATGTCTGCAATGTTGTCGTATTCAGTTCTGTGACCCAGGGTGATACTGAAGAATTTTTTTTCCCAATTCAGTAGTTTCAAAAGATACTATAGGTTTTGAAGGATTTCTTCTGGAAGGTGGGTCTGTCTTGGTTTTTCTATTGGTCGCATGAACCGTAATTTATCCGTATATTACGGACACCATATGAATTCAGACACCATTCTTAAAATAATATGGATGAACACTCGAACAGCTTTCTTTCAGATTGTTATTTGATAATGATGCTTGCTTTGGTGTGCCTTTTGTTTGATGTGGACACAAATTTTTGAAAAGAAAGGCACTAATCTTTTTTGACATGATGATCAATGTCTGTTTCATCTACAGCTGCTAGGCAATTACATGGTTATCAGTTTACCACATTAAATTATTAGGTAATTTGAGCCGAGAACCAGCCTACATTTTTTTGGATTCCGCGAAAATTATTATTTGCCATTCAAGGATTTTCTCTGGGCAACATAATCGACATTTAGAATGAAAAGAATTACCTTATTTTGCACTCATGTATAATTTATTTCATTTACATAATTGATCTTTGATACTTTGCATTCACATTTTTTTCAAAGTGCTTGAAAATAAAGCTTGCATTTTCCAATTCTGAGTAAACATACGAGAATTTCAAACACTGGATGTTCAATATCATACTATAAACTTACTTTTACTACAAACCCTCTTGAAATAATTGATGATGCATCTCAACTTCTCAAACTTGACTGCACTTGGAGGTCCAGTAAATAAACTGTAACATAAAATATTAAGTACTAAATAATAAGTAATAAGTATTAAGTACTGAATCTTCATTCACAATGATTACTGATATTTAACAAGGGTGTTTTTGGAGTCATCTGCTGCAAAGTTGTTTCAAGAGACTGGAGTTTAGGAGTATAATCTTTCTTAACCCTTTACCACACAATCCAAAGTTTTAAAGACCCTAGGAAAGAAGGATCTTGCTGGCCTCCAGCATTTTCTCCTTTTCCGACAACGTTTTCTATTTAAAGACACATATTATCTTTGAAAAATATTTGAAATATCACCTGTAAATTCAATCAATAAAGACATGCTGAACATTTTGTTGTGTGGTAAAGGGATAAATAAGTAGGAACAACAGTAGAGTAGGGGTAAAGCGTCAACCTCTCACATCAAAGCTTCACGGTTCCAGTCCTGTGATGAGCAGGGTCAACCTTTGCAATCAGTTATGTGGTGACATAAGTGGTGGTTAAGGTTTCCACAATTAATATAAGTTGTAAGAACTTGGTTCACAGTGGTTGTAAAATATTGCTTCTCAATGTCTGTAAAATGAATAAGTTGAAGGCCCAATAGCTGCCATAAGTAAAATAGCAGGTGTTAAAATGCATTTAATTCTAAATCATACCATTTAAAAGTATAGAAATTACCTTGATGATGACAGTCTGTTATTGTACGGTTGGTCAAAATGTTAGTAGCTGGCAAAGTAAAAATGATTTTTAATAGTAGGTTAAAACTTGCCAGGTCACTCTATCTTTCATTTACTTTTTACCTGATTTTGAAATACATTTTTCTGCCAGCGACTAACACTTGGACTGACTGTACAATAACAGATTGGTGGTTAGCATTTTCTCCTTTCCCACAATGTCTTCTAAAGCTCTTTTCATTAGGGTCACCAAAACATGGGATTGTGTGGTAGAGGGTTGATATATCCTACAAGTATGGCGTCATCACTAAATATACTCACGTATTAAAATTGATATTTGGATAATTTGCATATTCTGACTTCCCTTTAGCATTTCTTCGAGGAAAAGTACAAAAAAATGCATTTGCTAAAAGACAAGCTATTTGTTGCTGGCTAAAAGTGACGCTGAAATTGCGCTTCTCTCGTAGTAGTGGAATAGGCTGTAATTATAAAATAGGCTTTGATAAGCACATAAGGCCCTGAAAAAAAAATTGCTTCAGATACAAACACTGTCTGAGTGGTGTTTTAGGTTGTTTTCAATAATATTATTTATACAAAAGTGGCTAAAGCACCTGTGTATGCTTCCTGGTGTTTCTTTATACCAGACCTATGTGTTACACTCTTTCAATCCAACGGCTGCTTACCTACATAAACACTCTAACCAGGCTATTGGCTACTTTTTTTAGACTCTAAATTGAGATTAGAAGTGAGACAGGAACAAATCTTGATCCTTTGACTATCCAAAGTTCACTAAAGCTCCATCTGTCTATCACTGAACACAGAAATTTTCATCGGTCAATTATCGAGCAACACTACTAAAATAGCACATTGGTGTGTTGCCTCTGTATCATATATATGTAATATAGAGGCAATCAGCCAATGAGCTATTTTTAGTAGCAGTGTTGGATGATCAACCAATGAAAATTTCAGCGTTCCATGATAGACCAAAGGAGCTTCAAAGGCCTGTAAACTACCATCAATCCTTTAAAGACTTTGGCTGAGCTGTGATTTGAAGACACAATCCTTGCAACCTCTGTGCATTACTCATTCAGACATCTAGATACCACACAATTTTCTCACTGCATAGGTTTTAGATCAAGCACATCATTCCAAAATGTATACAGATCTTCAACCATGAACCGGATGATGAAACATAGTTTTTTCATTAGCTAAACTTTAACAGCAATCAACAATTTTTAGATTCAAAATTTCCAGACAATCTTTTCAAATACTGAAAATTCTTTGCCACAAACAATATTAATTGGCTTCACTCTAGCAATATAAACCTTGAACCACACAATCTTATTTTTTATTTAGTGACCTAGGTCGGGTAGGCTTTTGAAAACACTATTGGGAAGAACAGAAAATACTGGTAACCAGAACTCTCTCCGGCTTCCATAATGTTTTCTAGCCCTTGAGTCATATTCATTTTGTCGTCTGCAAATTCGGGCCTCGGCCGAATGGGCGACATGGGCGAAAAAGTCGCCTGATTAAAAAAAACCTCGCCCATTTCACTGGGCGAAGCGAAATCAAAGTCGCCTGAAAAAACCAGGAAATTGCCTTGCGTATATTGACCACACGTCAGGAACTCGATACACAATCAGCATGTCTAGATCTATTACCTAACAGTGCATCATACCCAATTCTCAGCTTGTGTCCAATCAGCGAAATTAATATTGTTTTCAACCATCCGATTTGACAAGCAGTTGTTTATTAGTTTCTCGGGTACCAAATCCCCCTTCTTAATTGGTAGATATCATTTAAACCGACATTATTCACCTCTCAAGTCCCTAAATTCTTGTGAAGTTTAACCAATATTTTTCGTCAGTCATAACAAACATGGGCACCATCTAGCGGCTCTTTTTCAGTGTAAAACCCTGACTCAGATATCAATATTTATTTCCAAAATGTCCCAGATTTGAAATGTAATCTGTACCCTGCTTTTAAAACACCATTTACCCCATCCTTTAATACTAGCACTTTTTCTAATGAACAGACATGATGACGTATTTCGATGCTAAAATCATGTGGCAATAATTTCAAATCATGTGACTACATATTGGTGCCATCTGTGTCATGTTACAACTGATTTTTGGACGAATTCCAGCGAAGTCACATGATTCAACTTCAAAATGGCTGTGGGATAATGTGATGTTCACATAGCTCAAGGGCAGGTTTCTTTCGAACTTTTGGATGAAATTGTGTAATTTTCCTTGGCACGGACAAAAAGATGAAATTAAAGCAATAATGTTATTGATTCTATACTCAGTATAGAATCAATAACAGTACTGCATTACTCTGTTAAAATTTTTACATTTTTCTTGATCCGACCATATCTAACGCGAACGAACGATCTACGAGGCTAAATCAGATGTTTAAGTTTGAAATGTATCTCCTTAGCAATATTTTCATTAACGATTTATCTGTCATCAGCTGAAAACAAACAGCATTCAGACAAACTTATCTTCGATGTCTCTAGCTGTCTGAAACTGGACTTTAATTACCACGCGGAAGTTGAAAACATTGTTCCAATAGGAGAAAATGCTGGTAGCAAACCTTCCTTCTTTTGAAACAATATTTTCATTACTTTTTAACATTATTTACATCCTTTGAGTAATTATCTATTTGCCTGCTATAAATGCTTTTGATTTGAGATTTAGATTTTTTTGTTACCTGATAGGGATTGTAATATATATGATCCCTAGTACAGATAATGATTTTCAGTAAAAAGTTTTGTCTAGGATTTTGGGGAAAAAATAGAGCTTTGAAGATTTTAGAAAGAAAAAATGTGCTAGGAGAAACCATTGCTCAAAACAAGTATTTGCTTTCTCTTTCCATAATGTTTTTATCCAAAAAGTGTATGAATTGAGCATGGTAAACAATGAATAAATATGTTTTAAGTAGTTTCTAATAGGAATAAGTATGTTAATCATTCAAAAGATATAAAGTATAAAATATTTTCATTTAATTTACATGGTTTTCTGTCTGATCAAACTGTTAAATAGTTAAAATATTGTTATTTCCTTCTGTAAGTCCGACCAAATCCGCATTTTAATGTCCGTCTAGTCTTCTCCTCAAAGTCTGACCACTTCTCCCCATTTTGAAAAACTTCTCCCAATTCTCAGACTAGGGAGAAGTCACTTCTCCCCAAAGTTTGAGAGTTGGCAGAGCCTGCAAATGCTGTCAATTTGGACAGGCCTGATATTTTGTTGACTACTTAACCCTTTCCCAAACGACAAATTTTAGAACCTTCCAACTGAAAGAGTTTGCAGACGACAATTTTAAATTTGATGAAAATGGCAGGAAGTTCTCCAAAAAGGGTAGAAAACACTGTGGGAAAAGGAGAAATTGCTCGTTACGAGCAATTTCTCCTTTTCCCAGTGTTTTCAAAAGACTTGTACTGCAGACACATGAAAACCAGGGTTTGTTTGGGAAAGGGTTAAAAGCTAAGGATAACTGCATGCTTTGTAGACTATGTGCATATTAAACACAAAAAAAAACATAAAATGTGCACACAAAAAAACAAAAATAAACTCTGCAGAAGGCAAAGTGTTGTGCAATAATTTTATTCTTTTTTTTCCAGGAAGAGTTCGTGACACAAAATTGCTAGTATTTTGTACACAGATGGACACGCGGACACACAGACAGACAGGCTGATTCCAGTATACCCCCGAAAACATTCGTTTTGCGGGGGTATAATGCATTTGTAGCAAAAAATCTATAAAGGCCTCTTGAGAGGTCAGGATTGTGTGCTAAAAGGGTAACTAAACATTCTCAGGTTTAAATGACCCTAAGCAGAAAGACTTTTGATAACACTGTGAGAAATTGGGAAAAATGTTGGGGTACCCAGCATTCTCTTATTTTCCCACAAAATTTTCTACTCTTTCATTCACAAATTTCATCAATAAAGCCATGTTTCATATGAAGTCTGCAAATGCCTACATTTTGAGGATTTTAAAATTTTACCATCTCTTAACTCGTTACCACACAACAAAATATTAGACTGGTCCAAATTCAAAGTAATTGCAGATGATAAATTAAATGTGGCTCAAATTTGTCTCTGAAAGATTAGAAAACTTTGTGAGAAAAGGAGAAAATGCTGGTTACCAGCATTTTCTCCTTTTTCCACATTGTTTTCAAAAGTCTTATTTCCAAGGGAAGTATGAACATGGCATAAGCACAACTTACGGCAGAACATATCGATGGGAGCTGCAATGCTAGACGGGCTATATCTGTGAGAACCTGGTTGAAAAAGTGATCTCTTTCTTCTTCTGTCACATACTGTAAACAGAAACAAAAGCATATTACAACACAGGCCTGGTTAAGATCTACCAAAACCTAGTTAAAGAGACTAGTGGTGTGCAATTAATCAACACTAATCAAAAATTGACGGATTACAATTCAAAGAACATAGGTTGTATTTAACAACCACGCTAGGGAAAATGAAAAGACAGTCACTTAATATACTGGTCTTTGTATAATACAGAGTTATTTCCAGGTGTAATTGTATAGATAAGCTGATTAAAAAGACTTATTGTACTCAAGAATAACTTCTATGTCATGTTGTGTCCAGGTTGAATTTGTTAGTGATCAAACACCTGCCTCTTTCTCAGAAAGACACACTTGAATTTTCTTGTCTGATACTGAAGCGAACCAATAATGTTTGATGTTGTCAAAATTCCATGCCAATGAATCATGGCAATTTAATGGTGTCATATCCAGCTTCTGCAAGATAACTAGATATCAACATAATTTGAATGTTTGCAGTTAACACTATTTTCAACATTATTTCACTTATACCCCAGTGGCCAGTGCACCTATCCATGCTTTCCTAGAGATACTTTTACCAGTACATCACCCAATATTCTTCCCAAGCTACAAGCTGCTTTCCTACACAACCATCATTGAAACAATGATCAGGGGCACAGAGGAGTGAATCCTGTAGCCATGACTATCATAAATCCTCAGAAAGAAATAGACCAAGCAGGAGATTTTAACCAGCGACCACCTGGTTTCAATTCCTGTAAGCTACTGACCGCATCATTGAAATTGGCTCAAATATTGAAACGAATTTCCCAATATTTATTGCGAATGATTTTTCAAGTGATAGTGTGATAAACAAAGATTTTATTCAGAAAGTCCATGATTTTCAGTTTTTTACATCAATCCTCATACATCCTGTGTTCCTGTATTTACATGTTTTTGCAGGACAATTAGTTTAATAATAAGATCAGACAAAAACAAAGCTAAAAATATTTAAGCAGTCATTGTGTGACAAATGATTTATACATTTTTAACACACTTAATTACCATACAGGACAGTGGTCCTGAAAGTTAACTCATTAGTTCAAAGTAAATTTTTACTGCATATCATAATCAACTTACCACTCGAAAAAAGTCATGCAATACTGTGAACTTCCATTTGCCAAAATATCTTGAGTTGTAGGTTAGTATCCTCTCCTGAAAGATTGAACAAAACTTTTCTTAACCCTTTACCACACAATCCTGACCTTTAACGACCCTGAAACAGAAGCTTTTAAAAAACATTGTGGTAAAAGGAGAAAATGCAGATAACCAGCATTTTCTTCTTTTTCCACAATGTTTTCTAACCTATCACAGGCAGAAATCGTCATTTCAGCATCATTTAATCTGTCATCTGCAAATGCTTTCAATTTGGTCCATTCCAAAATTTTGTTATTTGGTAAAGAGTTAACATACAGGGAATTTGGAAAAAGAAACAAAAAGACTTAAAACCGAAAGAGAATGTATAACCTGTCTTTCTAATGATAGGAAAGTCTAAACTCTTTAACAAACTCCAAAACTTTAGAACCGTCCAAATTAAAGGCTCATGATGTGAGATTGGTCACTAACAGGGTAGAAAACATTGTGGGAATAGCAGAAAAGCCCTCTTCCTCATGGTCATTTTAAGTTGGGATTGTGTGGCAAAGGGTTAAAAAACAGCCAAGCTAAAAATTTAATGAAGGTATCTTTTTTTTTGTAATGACAGGAAAAGTATAAAAAAAAAATAGTGTTTTTCATTTAACTCTTTACCAAACAGTCCTAAGTTTTAATGACCATCAGGAAGGAAGGAGACGTTGAATACATTTTGAAATAAGAGATAAAGCACAATGATATTTACCCTTTTAAAGACAAATACCATTAACTGACAAACATTTTTTTTGTTGATTGCAATCCTTAAAATTTGGACAAGTCTAAACTCTTGTTGTCTGGTAAAGGGTTAAATTTTTTTCAAAAATTTTGCACACTATTTTTGAGTGTGCAGATATAAAATTGAAGTAGTATATGGTTACCTCTAGTTCATAAGGCCCAGGTATTGTTTTGAGGAGTTCTTCTTCAATTATCTCCCATCTTCTACGAACCATTGGTTGTCCATGCTTGCAAAAAATTGCAGAAGCAATAAAATAACTATGATATAACAAAACATAACACAATAACTCTTTATACTTTATAAAACAATCATAAGTTTTAACATCCTTGGGGGGAAAGATTCTTGAAACCTTTGACGGAAATAAAGAAAATCACTTTTTTTCAATTTCCCACAATGTTTTTCACCATTTCAAAGAAAAGTTCCATCCCTTGCATTACATTTAATTTTTTCATCTGCAAATGCTTTCAATATGGACAAGTCTAAAATTTTGTGACCTAGTAGAGAGTAAACTACAGTTTTCCATATTTTGACCACCACAGATGCCATAGGAATCACTTCAAAGGAAGCAAAAAAAGTTAGATACTGAATTAACTTTTTACCTAACAACAAAATTATGGACTGGACCAAATTCAAAGCATTTGCAGACGACTATCTAATAGCATCTTAAATGGTAATTTCTATGTTTGATCATCTTTAATTCTTTATTGTCTCTTAATTACATCAGTAATTAACTGATCAATAATCATGTAATTCTTCTACGTGTCCAATTAAAAATTGCTTACAAAGTACTGAAATGTGTTGGTGCAAACACTGTTTTGCCACCAAAATGCTATTTAAAGAAATTACCTGAGATGAATTACAAATTGACAATCCGTTGTAGTGTCAGACCATAATTGACCCTTTACATTCCCTTTGTCATCTTTATCAATACATATTAAATTTCAACATATGTCTTTTTTGAATCGGGAAAGCTAAAAAAAAAAAAAAAAAAAAAAACATTATATTTATTTTTTTCCCAAGAACATGATTACTGATACTGCTAATTGATAACTGGATGTTTGATCCAGTATTCAATTACTCATTACCATCCCTAGGTATGAAGTCTAACATACCCTATCCTGACTTGGATATTCACTACTGTTAGAGCATGGCAGTCTGACATGGCTGTAATCCCATTTATCTTTATAGGTTTGGTATGGGGTGGGTGGTTTTCTTCCGTCATATTTCCACTGTGGAAAAAAAAAAAATGATTTTAGTTGTTTCATAATCACTGCTGTTTTCAACAATTTTCAGTCATGCTACAGCAGCCATTGCACCTATCCATGCCTTCCTGGATATTTTTGTGTGTGTGCTTTGTACAACCATTCTCAAGTCACTAGCTGCTTTCTCGCAAAAACCAGAATGAATTCTGATGGCATGACTATCATCAATTCTCCAAATGATGTTGGCTGCTCTAGGATTCAAACTTACAACCCCAAAATTACAATCCCTGTTCAATACAAGTGAGCCACTGGAATTGGCAAGAATAATGATTTTAACCCTTAGAGCGTGGAATAAACACAACAAACACTTTTGGTATAGACATGAGACTTAAATAGGTACAGTTAAATGGTTTCTTTTGTCTTAAGTTTTTAAATAAAGTGGACAGTATAGGTTGAAGATCAGACTGCATGTTTTGTGCAGTCTGATCTTGATCTTTGCTGGCCACAAAAGCAACTATATTTGTGACAGGCACTTTAAGAGTAAGAGAAGTCTGATTATCTAAAAAGTTCATAAACTATGAAAACTTAACAGTACAGTAAAACCCCTCTATTAAGACCACCCGTGGTACTTTTGAAAATTGGTCTTATTAGCGGGGTGGTCTGATTTCCGGGTTTCACCCACCTAGATTTTGAATCAGACCCAGACTATGTGTAGACTTATGTAAATTTAAATTATGTTCCAAGTAATGTATACATATTTTAGTCGGGGAAGCCTATGCCCACACATTTAAATGACATCAAGAAAATTTTCATGCTTATTGTAAAGTTAATATGTGCTTGAATTTTTATGAATAAATTCACATCGCAGTGAAAGCCCATTCATAACTGCCTATTTAAACTCTTACAGCAAGATATGTACATTAATCAAGTATCTGAACTTAAAGATTACATAATTAAATGTTACTGATAGAACTTGTCATATTCCCTGTTTTAATCTGCTTTTTTTTTTATATCTTGTGTAGTCTCAAGAACTTCTACTCCACGCGCTCATTTTCATTTTTAAACAAAGAATTTCGAATATTATTGAAGAGCCTGACGACGTTTTTTTTTTTTTTTTTTCCCCCATTTTGATTCGAGTTGAATGTTCGAACAGTCCTACTAATTGTCGATCGCAAAGTTGAAGTGTTCACCAGTTCAAAAATCGCGTATTCTCTACGATATAAGTATGGCTTTAATGTGGAACAAAAATCAAATAATTATCCCATCCCGATCGCTAGATATTAACCCAAGCGTCTCAAATTACAAAAGCTAGATGTACAAAACAAATCGTAATTACCCGGATGTCGACATGTTGTTCACCCGTGTCAGCAATGTGTGATAAACGCCTGATTACCGAAGAAAAGCTGAATTAATCATCACCAATTCATTGGTCATTTGATTATGTAAGGTAACACCTTGATCACTTAACACGATTGTGTTACTGTAGTCAACAGATAAACAAAAGATCGCTAATTGATTGTCTACTCCATCGGACCCAAGAATATTCGTACATGAAGCACGGCCTTCAGTTCGCGATTATGGACGCGTGAAAATTAGCTGGTCGTAAAAAAATGTGAAAATTAGTGGTCGTTTCACGGGGTTAAAATCTATTGGTAATTACTCATTGGTACTGAAAATGGTAATCGTAATTTCGGAATAGCGGGGTGCCCGTATTTCCGGGGTCGTGGTCATTGATTATGAAGAAGGAAAAATTCCGTTCTGACAAAAATCGTTCGTAATAGCGGGTTGCTCGTATTACCGGGGTGGTCGTGAGGAGAGGTTTTACTGTATATACTACACAGATAATGTTTGTTTACATGATGTTAACTGCCATTTTCAAAAATTTCAGTCATATTCTGGTGGTCAGTGCACTCACCCATGCTTTCCCTGAGTTTCTTTAACTGATTCTTCACAATATTCTCTTCCTAAGCCACTGACTGCTTTCCGACATAACAATAGCTGAAACAACATTCAGCAGCGAGAGAGAAATGAACCCAGTTGCAATGACTGTAATCAATCCTCCAAAACAAACTGGCTAAGCTGGAGAAACTGAACCAGCCACTCCCTAGTTTCAGGGCTACCAGGCTCTGCTAGCAGCACACAGAAGACAAAATGAAATATCTATGGAGCCATGTACATACTGGAGTTTTGAAAAGCACTCGATGGTTCTCTCTGCCTCCCTCTAACATGTCTTTATGCTTAGATGTGGTGTCTATCTTGTTCAACATTTTCAAAGGAGTACCCTGAAATTAGATGAATGGTATAAAAGCATCAATTATCTTCATCTACCAACCCTTTAGGAAATAACCCTGTGTTTTTATCACCTCGAGGAAGAAGGCTTTTTAACCCTTTACCACACAATCCCGAGTTTTAACAGCCCTATGGAAGAAGCCTTTTAAAAACATTGTTGGAAAAAGAGAAAATGCTGTAACCAGCATTTTCTCCTTTTCCCACAATGTTTTCTACCCTATCAAAGACAAATTCCACCATTTGAACTACATTTAAATTTTCATCTGCAAATGCTTTCAGCTTGGAACAGTCTAAATTTTTGTCATGTGGTAAAGAGTTAAAACACTGTTGGTAACAGAGAAAATGCTGATAACAAGCTTTTTAATCTTTTTCCCCACAATGGTTTCTCTCCTTCCGATTTCAGCCAGAAAAAGAAAGCATCTTCAAGGGTACTGAATTTCTGCTCTCTTGAGACCAGTCACCTATGTTCTGTTATTTGCCTATTACCAAATGAATCTATGCTTATAGTACTTTGAGAGAGATATACTTTTGAAAACATTTTGGGGAAAAGAGAAAATGCTGATAACCAGCATGTTCTCTTTTTCCCATAATGTTTTCTATCTTCCAGCATTTAAGACAAAAGAGGAACTTCATGTTTTTAACATTATTTGTTATATCTCATTTTACCAGTACTGTGCACTACATTTTCTCCAAGCCACTGGCTGCTATTCAACATATTCATTAACAAAACAATTTTCAGAATTAAGAGAGGAACGAATCCTGTCACAACAACTGTCATCAATCCTTGCAAAGAAATTGGTCAAGCTGGGAATTGAACCTCTAGTTTTCAAGCCCTGCATACTAACAACTGAGCTACTAGGCTTGGGTCAAGTAAAATAAGCGCAAACAATTCAGTTTTTAAGAAAGTACATCTTTTTTTTTATTTTAAATTACTTCACAAATAACTAGATCATGATTTTTACATTTGTAGACAACTGAGTACAACACTGAACTCTAATCTTATTTACCAGCATTAGCTGATTGGTTAATACGGTTTTTGAAAGCCAAAATCAGCTCATCAGATGGCTAGTTGCAGAGTATAAAATTTTATCATATGGTGTGCAACACACGAAGAGGGGCCTTCGGACATATGCCTAAAAGAGTGTCGACCCAGATCAGCCTGTGCAGTCTGTGACTAATCCGAGACGACACTTCCTGTTTTAGTGCAATTTTCTGTTTCACGAAAGTCTACTGTATGAAAAAATCTTATGTATTCGTAAAGTGCCATCTCGGATTAGCCTGCGCAGACTGTGCAGGCTAATCCAAGACAACACTTTACGCAAATGTCCGAAGGTCTCATTTAACATGTTGCGGGCCATAATACCTGTAAACTTTCCAGCTCAAAGACATACACCATAAACAGATAGCATAAGACAGGACCAAAAAAAAGTTGTATCTAGACAGTGTCAAATATAGTCCCAGATATAGCATGACAACATAATAAAAACACTGACTTCTTCCAGCTTGGTTTCTAATTTGACTGGTCAAAATGTTATGTTACAAAATTCATCTGCCATTCATAAAATGAAGTTACATGTATTGGCCAATAAACCAGTATTTGATTTCACTTTTTACCATCTCATATAAAACTCAATATTTGTAAGATTTTGTTGTGTTTATAAATTTGTAGGTATATAATAAAAGGAATATTACGCTTAAGTCACTTTCCTAGTGATAGTATTTACCTTCTTGCTGCAAAGAAAAATTCTGACATCTCTCTCAACCTCCCGTCTCAACAGATACAAAATTTTCCAAAGCAGATCAAAGCAAATACATGCACCAGGAGAGTTACTCTAACATAATATTTTTTTTTTTTAATGGTGTTTTATGGCGCATCGACATCTACGGTCATTTAGTGCAAATGAAAGGTAATGCATTATCAAAAATTAAAAGAACTAAGTGATAATTTAATTAACTCTTAACCAAACAATCCCTTGTTTTCATGACCCTGAGAAGCCTTTTGAAAACATTGTGGGAAAAGGAGAAAATGCTGGTCCTTTTCCCACAACGTTTTCTACTCTGTCAAAAAACTTCAGTACATTTGTACCACTTTTAACCCTTTACCAGACGACAAAATTTTAGCCTTGTCCAAATTGAAAGTATTTGCAGATGACGATTTCAGTGTGGCTCAAATGGCGCAATTTTTCTTTGATAGGGTAGAAAAAAATGTGGGAAAAGGAGAAAATGCTGGTTACCAGCATTTTCTCCTTTTCCCACAATGTTTTCAAAAGGCTTCTTTCCCAGGGGCGTCAAAAGGCGGCATTGTCCAGTAAAGGGTTAAATTTGTCGTCTGCAGATGCTTGGAATTTGGAAGGGTCTAAAATTTGTTGTTTGGGAAAGGGTTAAAAGTATGTATCACAGACATGAATGTTGGAGGTCAACACATAATAACAGCACCCATACCTTCCAAGCAGTACTACCATCTCTTATCTGGCTGGGTTTTTTAACAGGTATTTTATCACTAGACGTTGAAATGTCGGACTTCTGTGAATCTTCATCATCAGGTGATTCTCTGTCAATATAAAATTTAATCAACCCTTAACCAAATAATGATAATCACAGATTTTAACACCCCAAAAGAACAATACTTTTCAAAACTATGGAGTAAAAAAGGAGTAAGGCCGTAAACCAGCATTTTCCTCATCTCCCACCAAGTTTCTAATCCTTCAATGACAATTCACTTTACTTGACTCAGACTCGATTTGTTGTCTGCAAAATTCATGCTTTTAAAGGATGCAGAAGATAACCACTTTCATCCTAATAATTTTTGGTACTTACATGATTGATTGTATGGTGTCCTCGAGGTGATAAAAACACAGGGTTATATGATTGATTGTATGGTACTCGATTTCACCAGGAAAAAGAAAAAAAAAAACAACCACTGTATCAAAGAGTGTAGCTCAAAGATCAGACTGCACATTCTGTGCGGTCTGATCTTGATCTACACTTTCCGCAGAGGTCAGTGAGTCGGGCTTAGCAGCTTAAGGGTTAACCATTACAGTGCCAAATAAAACAAGATGCTTTTTAGCCTGTAAGAACACCCAAATTACTGCTATTTCTAGTCTTCTTTTGGCCTAATTATCTCAGTAAAGAGGACACAGTAATTTAAAGATCGGACTGCATCTTTTGTGCAGTTTGATCTTGATCTGAGATGGCCATAGAAGGGAATACACTATGAAGGGCACCCTAAGGGTTAATTTAGTTACCTCTTACCAAACAATCAAGACTTTTTATTACCCTGGTGAAAAAAGGCTTTTGAAAACATTGTGGGAATTGGAGAAAATGCTAGTAACCAGCACTTTCTCCTTTTCTTGCTATGATTTCTATCCTTCCGAAGACAATCCTTATAATTTTAGCCAGGTGTTATTTGTCCTCTCCAAAACTTTCAATATAAACAAGTCTAAATTTGTAATCCCTACTTTAATGACTGGGAGACAGAAAGCTTTTGAAACTACTGTGGGAAAAGGAGAAAATGCTGGTTACAAGCATTTTCTCCTTTTCCAATAATGTTTTCTACCCTATCAAGAACAAATTTCGTCATTTGGAAGACCTTCAATTTGTCGTTTGCAAATGCTTTCAATTTGGACCAGTCTAAAATTAAGTTGTCTGGTATAGAGTTAAACATTCTAAATACATACATATCACTGTCCTCTACAACCACTGTGCTAGAAGTGCCTGGCTGCTCTGAAAAACCAAGAAATTACACATTAACTTATCAACTATCATCTAAAGAAAGACCTCTTTCATCTTGTGGTTGACAACTTTTGAAAACATGGTGGCAAAGGGAACAAACAATCTATCCTTTTGTCTTATTGTCCTTTTGTTTTATTATAATTATTCATGTATTAACCCTCTACTAAACAATCCCATGTTTCAATGACCCTGAGGAAAACAAGAGGGCCATGATGGCCCTGGATCGCTCACCAGAGTCAATAGGCCAAACATTCTGACCAAATTTCACAAGTATCTGACTGAAAATGTGGCCTCTATAGCGTGCACAAGGTTTTTCGATGACTTCACCTAGTGACCTAGTTTTTGACCCCACATGACCCAATTTTGAACTCGTGTGAGATTTTATCAAGCCAAACATTCTGACCAAGTTTCAAAAAGTATTTGACTGAAAATGTGGCCTCTAGAGCGTACACAAGGTTTTTTGAAGATCTGACCTAGTGACCTTGTTTTTGACCCCACATGACCCAATTTCGAACTCGTCTGAGATTTTATCAAGTCAAACATTCTGACCAAATTTGACAAGTATCTGACTGAAAATGTAGCCTCTAGAGCACACACAAAGTTTTTCGAAGATTTGACCTAGTGACCTAGTTTTTGACCCCACATGACGCAATTTCAAACTTGTCCCAGATTTTATCAAGACAAACATTCTGACCAAGTTTCACGAGTATCTGACTGAAAATGTGGCCTCTACAGCGTACACAAGGTTGTTTGAAGATTTGACCTAGTGACCTAGTTTTTGACCCCACATGACCCAATTTCGAACTCGTCCCAGATTTTATCAAGACAAACTTTCTGACCAAATTTCACAAGTATCTGACTGAAAATGTGGCCTCTAGAGTGTACACAAGGTTTTTCGAAGATTTGACCTAGTGACCTAGTTTTTGACCCCACATGACCCAACTTCAAACTCGTCCGAGATTTTATCAAAACAAACATTCTGACCAAGTTTCATGAGGATCAGACTGAAAATGTGGCCTCTAGAGCGTACACAAGGTTTTTCGAAGATTTGACCTAGTGACCTAGTTTTTGACCCCACATGACCCAATTTCGAACTTGTCTCAGATTCTATCAAGACAAACATTCTGACCAAGTTTCACGAGTATCTGACTGAAAATGTGGCCTCTAGAGCGTACACAAGGTTTTTCGAAGATTTGACCTAGTGACCTAGTTTTTGACCCCACATGACCCAATTTCGAACTTGTCTCAGATTTTATCAAGACAAACATTCTGACCAAGTTCCACGAGTATCTGACTGAAAATGTGGCCTCTAGAGCGTACACAAGGTTTTTCGAAGATTTGACCTAGTGACCTAGTTTTTGACCCCACATGTCCCAATTTCGAACTCGTCTGAGATTTTATCAAGACAAACATTCTGACCAAATTTCACAAGTATCTGACTAAAAATGCGGCCTCTAGAGCGTACACAAGGTTTTTCGAAGATTTGACCTAGTGACCTAGTTTTTGACCCCACATGACCCAATTTCAAACTCCTCCGAGATTTTATCAAGACAAACATTCTGATCAAGTTTCATGAGGATTGGACTGAAAATGTGGCCTCTAGAGCGTACACAAGGTTTTTCTAAGATTTGACCTAGCGACCTAGTTTTTGACCCCACACGACCCAATTTCGTACTCGTCCGAGATGTTATCAAGGCAAACATTTTGACCAAGTTTCATGAGAATTGGACTGAAAATGTGGCCTCTAGAGCGTACACAAGGTAAAAAGTTGACGACGCAAGACGGACGATGGACGACGGACACAGCATGGTCACAATAGCTCACCATGAGCACTTCGTGCTCAGGTGAGCTAAAAAGGCTTTTGAAAAAAAGTTGGGGGAAAGGAAAGAAGTTTTTTGCCATTTCTGGTTTTAGCTACATTTGATAATATGCAGATGTTTTAAATTTGCCTTCTCTTTTTTGGTAATGAGCTTAGCCACTGACAACCCTTTGAAAAAAGAAAGCAAAGAATAAAAAGTGAAGTCACAAATTTTCCAGTGTATAAACAGAGAAAAGGTAATGAAAAAGATAGAATGTTGCATGTAAGATAATGTAATTCAGGCTGGCTGGAACTATGGCAAAACAAATAACTGCAATAACCTTATATGGCCTTCAAAACAAGGCATACTTTTGTATACACACATACACACAAAAACCTAGACATATCTGTGCTTCCATTTGCCTATGATTTTATTGAGTCCATGAGTAGCCAGCATTTTCTCCTTTTCTCCAAAATGTTTTCTACCCTTCCAAAAACAAGTATCAATTTTTTAGTAACACTATTTTGTCATCTGCAAAGGCTTTCAATTTGGACAAGTCTAAGATATTGTTGCTTAGTAAAGAGTTAAGACATAAGCAGACACCTTGTAGATGGAAGGGACAAACTTTTCCAGGGAATACTACGTTGTCAAAAACAAGTAAAGAGGAAAGGAAAGCAAAAAGGAAAGCAAAAATAAGTTGTTAAATCTTTACCAAACAACAAAATTTTTATACTAGTCCAAATTGAAAGCATTTGCAGATGACAATTTAAACATTACAATTGTTTTTGAAATGGTAGAAAACATTGTGGGAAAAGGAGAAAATGCCGGTTACCAGCATTTTCTTCTTTCCCACAATGTTTTCAAAAGGTTTCTTCTTCAGGGTCATTAAAACTTGGGATTTTGTGGAAAAGGGGTAAGGAAGTAAAGGTAAGAATAAATAAAGTAAAAAAAAATTTACCATCAAGTACAGCTTGTTTCTCTTTTTCATTTGTCATTTCACCTGACCTACAAAATTAAGTAACAAAACAACTTTAATGGTTCTTCAATTTCTGATTCATTCAGATCTACATGTACCTTACATCTCTGATGTATTTTATATCTGAATCCTTACTAGATATACATGATCATACATGATTGTTTACAACTCGATATACAGGATCATAGATGAGTGTTTACATATTCATTTTTATTAACCCTTTACCACACACGTTTTAACTGCTATGGGATGGAAGCTATTGAAAACATTGTGGAAAAAGTACAACCAGCATTTTCGCTTTTCCCAAACACAATTTCTACTCTTTCACAGCTAAATCTCATAACTGTAGCTAAATTCAAATTATCGTTTGCAAGTGCTTCCAATTTGGACAACTCCAAATTTTTGTTGTTTGGTAAAGAGTTAACCCTTTACCAAACTACAAAAAGGTGCGCTCAACCAAACTGAAAGCATTTGCAGATGACAAATATACCTCAAAAGATAATTTCTGTCTTTGATAGAATAGAAAACATTGTGGGAAAAGGAGAAAATGCTGGTTACCAGAATTCTTTTTACCCTCAATGGTTTCAGAAGCCTTCTCTTTCTAGCTTGTTAAAACTCGGGATTGTGTGGTAAAGAATTACGTAAGTTGACTAAAATCATATGATGCCTGCCTTGGCAAGCTTTATACATGTATACTAGTCATGCTCTGTGAAAAAGGGGTTTAATGCATCTGCGAAAAGTATCAACCCAGGTCAGCCTGCGCAGTCCACACAGGCTGACCTGGGCTGAAACTTTTCGCTATTGGTCAATTTTCTGTATGTCCAAGGACCATTCTACCTCACGATTAAGTCCGTTTTTAAAAAAAGTGGATATTGTGGATCCATAACTATGCGGTGACTTGCTTGGTACAATGAATAATGTATTAAGCCCCCTTTTGCCAGAGCATGGCCTATATATTTTTGTCAAAAGAACAATCTACACACAATTTCAACAATTTTGCCATCTGGTAAAGAGTTAAATGTTCAACACACTAGGAAAGATAACAGTTCAGAAAAAGCAAGACGCTACTTACCCTTTATCAATAAAAGAAGCCATAATCTTTCTTTTCTTGCTCACACCACCATTAGGATTGCTTTTATCTGAAATTTACCATTAGAGCACTGAATATATCCAAAAGAAATTGACATGTTAATCTTAACCCTCAAAGCACCTTTTACAACTATAGTTGCCTTTGCAGCCTGTGCAGGTCAAAATTAGACAGCACAAAAAATGCAGTCTGATCTTAAAATCTACACTGTCCACCTTGCTGAGACATTCTGGACAAGGACAACCTTAAAATGGCAATAATTCTGGTCTTTTTCTAGACTGAAAATTTCTGTTGGGTTTATTTGGCGCGCTAAGAGTTAAGCCTATTTTGCAAGTATCTCTCATAAAAGTTCAGGAAGTACGGATAATATCATCTTCTTACACATTCTGTGATGTAAATTGTTCATAAAAACAACTTCAGTTGTGCTTAACCCTTCAACCGTTCACCACACAACAAAATCATAGACTTGTCCAAACCCAAAGCATAATTATGCAGAGGCCAAATTTAATATTGTTAAAATTGTGCAGGTTGTCTTTGATAGCGAAGAAAACATTTTGGAAAAAAGAGAAAATGCTGGTTACCAGTATTTTCTTTAAGGTGGCTGAAAGTCAGCATTGTGTGGTAAAGGGTTAAGTTTAATTTCTTGGTGTTTAATACTGTTTTCAATATTATTTAAGTTATATCATGTCAAACACTGCTATTTTCTATGCCCTTCTGCCTTCTTTTCCTACTACTTCATAAAACATTCTTTCCCTGCCATTTACTACTTTCCAATATAACAACTGTAGACATGTTGTTCAGTGGTCAGAGAGGTATGAATCCTGTCGCAATCATCAATCCCTGGAAAGAACTTGGCCAAGCTGAGAATCTTATCAGCTACCACTGGATTACAAGCCATGTCAGTGTAAATACATGTACTAAAGTAGTCACTGGGCTCAGCTTAGCAAGTTGCATGGGTTAAAAAAACACTCACTTGTGGCTCATACAGACTCTTCACCAGATTACAACATTTTAGACTCATACAAATTGAAAGCGTTTGCAGATGACAAATCAAATGTGGCTTAAATGAAAGAACTGGTTATTGAAAGGATAGAAACTACTGCGGAAAAAAAGGAGAAAATGTTGGTATTAAACAGCATGTTCTGCTACGCAAAAAAAATGTTTTGGAAATTGCTCTTTCTCTGGGTCCTTAACCCTTTACCAGACGACAAAATTTTATCCTTGTCCAGATTGAAAATATTTGCAGACTAGAGAATAAATGTGACTCAGAAATAGGAATTTGTCACAGGAAGGGTAGAAAACATTGTGGGAAAAGGAGAAAATGCTGTTTACCAGCATTTTCTCCTTTTCCCATAATGTTTTCAAAAGGCTTCTTCTTCAGGGTCATTAACAGTCAGGATTGTGTGCTGAACAGTTAAAACATTGAATTGTTTGGTAAATGGTTTATTCACTTATGTCTACGGTGGTGATTACAGTAATACTGTCTTGAGTCTATAGATACTATTTGGTAAGCTTAATGAAAATTCATATTGTAAACTTACCTGATTTTGAGAAAAAGTCTAAAATTGTTCTCTTTTTCCTCAAGGAGGGTTTACTCATTCTACCGTAACTTCAAACACCTTGAAAGATAAAAACATAGAAACAAGGTCACTTCCTTTGCCACAAGAACTCTCACCCAGACAAATATCCTTGACTCCTCTATATTTTAACCCTTTACAACACAATCCCAAGTTTTAACGATCTTGAAGGGGAAGGCTTTGAAAGACATTGTTGGAAAAGGAGAAAATGCTGCTAACCAGCATTTTCTCCTTTTCCCCCACAATGTTTTCTGCCCTTTCAAGGACAAATTCCATCATATGAGCCATGTTTATATTGTTGTCTGCTGATGCTTTAAATTTGAACGAGTCTAAATTTTTGTCATGTGGTAAAGAGTTAAGCATTTGCATGTCACAAAGAAGGTGTCGCTTAAATGATAGGAGTTGTCAATGAAATAGCAGAAAACAATTGCAGGAAATGGAGAAAATGCTTTTTATCACCCAGAAACAATGGATTGGGAATAGTCCATAGCTTTAGAAGTATAGAAGCTGAAATTACTTCGTTTGGAGGATGAAAGGTACCGGTAGGTTTGAAATTTTACCTGACCTTCATTTTTTACGATATCCATCTTAAGGTAGTTTAAACAGGAACGTGACAAAAAAATGAAAAAAAAAAAAGGGGGTATTTTTGGGGTCAGGATTTTTCTCAATTACATGGTGTTTAATTTTTTTTTGGAAATGGGCTGTTCCTGTCTTTTTGCGGACACTGAAACACCCTTTTTTTTTTCTAATTAGAAAAAAATTATCAAATTGATAGTTTTATATATGCCTAAATAAATCGAACCAACAATCCCAAGGTGTCAAGACCTGTGCATTACCGACCTAGCTACTCGGCTCGGCAAATATGGAAGCTATTGGGTTCTGCAATCATCCATGTATTTAACAATCAGACTATAAAATAAAAAAAAACACTATGGTACTTCAACTATTCTTTACTTCTTCCCCCTTCCCCCTTTTTTTTCACGAGATTGGATCTTCATAAGTTAAACAGTAAAAGTGAATGCTTATTCGATTAAAACTTTTTACCAAATGGCCAAATTAGGACTCGTCCAAATCCAAAGAATATGAGGCCGACAGATTAAATGTGGGTGAAATGGAGGAAATTGGCTTTGAAAAAGTAGAAAGTAATGTGGGAAAAGGTGAAAATGCTAGTTACAAACATTTCCTCTTTTTCCAATATTTTTTTAACGCCTTCTTTCTCAGGGTCGTAAAAACTCGGAATTGTTTACTATGGGGTTTATGAGCTTCTCAACTAAACTTACTGCCCTCTACATGCATATGACAATTTCCACCGATTCGCCCACATTCTTTGGGTATGGACGAGTCCTTATTTGGCCATTTAGAAAATTCCGATCTCAAAAAAAAAAATCGAATCTTCTTTGTTGCAACTTCAGTCATGTTCCTACAGACGAATAACTGTAATACAGTCTAGATCATGAACATAAGAAAAGTAGCTTCAGCTGAAATTTTAAACCTCCCACTCCAAGACATTTATATTCCATCTATATTTTTCAGATATAAAAGAAACGTGTCATATTATTTTTCTCGAAAAATGGATGAAGGGTTAACTCGGTGCTCCTCTGATCTCTGTATCGCACTGCTGGGTGGCAGGCCTTAGAGCTGTAATGTGGTTAATTGATTCACACAATTTAACACACACATGTCACTTTAAACAGTTACTTCTTGTCAGTTCTTGATCTTAATCCACCCTTACGTTGATTATTTGTGGATAGGATTTGGAATTTTACACAGGTCACACAGGTATATTCATTCTTTTTTTTCCGTACTAAATGCAATGTAGATCTAGATCTATTGAATTATGATCCCTTAAAACGATTCTTGAAAATGTCCGGATTTCCGACGTTGCCCATATAATTTCTCTGGTTTTGGCTTTGATATAAATATGAAGTAGTTGAGATGAAAAACGAAATATCAATGAAATCTTTGATTATTCTGAGGGCTGACAATAAAGAGTTATTCATTAACATTCATCAAATCCAATTACACCGTGCTTGAACTACATCCGGAAGACAGCCATGATAATCGTACATCATGTTCAAAATACAATTTTGAAGCGCAAATAACAATTTGCTGTCGAATGCAGCTTCTTTTTTTACAGTATCAAATAGCCCATTACAAGTAGCATCCACCGAGTTGGGCGTTGCTATGGCATCACTAAGCGGAAACAGAATCAGTGGTATTCTGAATTCGCCGGATATGACGTAGGACAAGTATCACGAATCAGTGACGCAACTTCCCTAAATCTAACTCATCAAGGAAATTGAACAAATCGTCATTAATCCAAGTCTGTTTTGGCTACACGCTGTGTCACTGTCAGACGAACACCGTTCTTTTCTTTTCCACTATAGGGTTTATTTCAGATAAAAGTGGTTTTCCAGTACTTTATTTACAGAATACGAATAGTTTATGCATTATTTGAGTACAGCACTGCAAACAGATGTCATAAATATGGGCTCTGTCAAAGTCTAAGTCGGGTTCTCTATATTTTACATCCCATTTAACGTGGCTTTTCGTTTTGGTAGATAAAAGTACACATCACCAGTTTGTCCTATTTCTGAGAAAATGTCATGTCTGAGTAGAGTAAAGCATTGTCAACGTCTGCTTCAAGCAGCACTGCCAATCACAGCACATCAAGCAGTGATTCTGACAAGAATATACCGTCTGCCATAAAATGAAGTTAAGCTTTCCATCAGAAAAGGCTTAAAGACCTAGGTAGAGTTTAAAGAAGGTAAAATGTAGTGGTGAAACGGTTTACCGATTAACCGATTAACCGCGGTCTATTCAAAGAAAAAAACCGAAACCGGTTCGAATTTTACCGTATCGGTATTTCTGCAATATGTCAACTTCTCTTAATTGCATCAGAAAGTCCGGTTTTCCCAAAAGTTCTGTCAGAAATCGATTGTTTTTCAACATACAGCGAAAGCGAAAGTTGTTTATTTTTTCCACAGGCGGTGTCACCGGTGTTTAGGTAAAACTATGACCACATAAAATTCACGACACGAACTCCAAATAACCGTTGAGCTTTAATGCTTTTGGATCAACGGAGTTTGTATGTTATTCATTTCTTATAACTTTGCTCACACTTATTTTTGCGTTTTCCGGTAGTTAAGCGGCAAAGTATTAGTGTTAGTACAGTAAGCAACTGAGTAAGTTAGTGCATCGCACTGTCTACTCTGTTGAGCTCCCGAAGTTCGGTATAGTAGCACTGGTTTTTATATAAACAAGTACGCTCTTGAAGAAAAAAAAATGGCAGACGAAGATCGTCAAAGTAGCGAGTTTGACTTCGTTAAGAATACAAAAGGAAAGAGCGCTTTTTGGGCAAAAGAATTGCTTTTTAGTTCATTATCTTGAAAGAATGGAAGAGTTCCAAGCACATGTACTAGTTTTCTTTATCACCTTTTGAGCATATGCTACCCTAACAGTGACTACAAGTGGTCAGATATGTTAAATGTCAGCATATACAGCATATTGCAATACGTATTGCAATACGGGTCAGGCGTATTGCAATATATTGCAATACGCTTTTTACCGTATTGTTTCACCCCTAGTAAAATGTATTGGAGACGAAGAAACTGAACCTTGTTTCAAGTGGTTGTACAAACTTTGGCATGTCTACTGTAGAATGTTACGAAAAACTCAGTACCTCATAGAAGCAGACAACAGTTAATATTGTATTTTCCTTTTTATTTACAAAACATGTTTCATACAAGTTCATTTATTTTGACCCAAAAATTAAAAGAAGTGACACTAAAATTTGGATACAAGGGGTCAGAATGACCCCCAATTTTTAATGCCGAGGGAAAACCCTGCAAAGTACTTATCATTTATTGTCCACAGCAGTGGTAAAATGAAAACGGAAATGACTTTTTACACTGCAGATGTGTTAGGTCCATAATGTATGCAACACTCACTTTATTAAGTGGGAGAAAAGATTCTGATCTCGCTATAATGCAAATAAGAAAATTTTATCTTTCTGATGGAGAAAAATTACTGCAAACAAATTCTAAAATAGATGAATATTATCAATAAAAGGATCCATCTTGGTTTTGTTTTTCTCTTGCATTATATAAATTGAAATAAACAGAGCATATCTGGATACCTGGATAGTAGGGTCAATATGTTAGAAAATCTGTCGTGACCCCTCCGTTGAAAATTTCTCATTAATGTCTCCAACACGTTAAAATGACCTTGTTTATCTCAGAATACACTAGCAGGATAGTTTAAATTTCTTAATGTTCCAATTCTCAGCGTTTAACATTGATTTAAACTGATTAACACTATCAGCAGATATAGTTTCTTCACTTAGGTTATTCCAGAATGACACAGATCGGTGGCCAAAAGTATTCAGCCTGATGTTGTAATGGCACTTCTTTGTTTTGAATTTCAAATAATGTCCTCTAAGATCGTCCTGAGCCAGAGAAAACATATCAAAAATGTTTAAAAAAATATGTTGTCTGCTAAATTAAACACAATTATTTATAGTTATATGGAAGTATCTGTCTTTCTTTCTTATCTTGACTTAAAAGTAGGTTGAGTAATTCTCGAAGAAGGATGAATAACTTTTCTAATTCACTCATACTGCAGGATGAGAGCATTTTAGAAAAATTTTCGACTACTAAATTTTTCGACTTTGCTTGTTCAAAAGGAAAGCATTCCCAGATGACAAATTTACTTTAAATGATTTTAATTGTATGTGAAAGTGCAGAAAATCTTTTGGGAAAGAGGAGAAAATGCTGGTTGCTAGCATTTTCTCCTTTTCCCACAAGGTTTTCAAAATGGTATTTCATCATTAAAACTGGATTGTGTGGTAAAGACTAAAAAGTTAAAAGAAATTTGTTTCAATAATCAAACAAGACCATGCCAAACAAATTTTCGTGTAAGAAAAAAAATGTTATAATCATGATTCTGTAAGTTGCATTTGAAGAGTTTCATTTCAAACAATCGCATCTATGGATCTACTAGCTCATAAACAGACAACTTCTGTACAAATATCCTTCATCAATCAAGAAATTAGTTGTTAATATTATTTCTGATGTATACTGTATTGAACAAATTCAATTAAAAGTATTTTAAAAATCTGCTGTTCCAAAAGTGACAAAAATTGATGTCGGAGTTTGCGAAAGGAAACTTTGAAATCACCCTATATACATGATGAATGTCAAAATGAAGAAAACTGTAGGTCTACGTCAGGCTTAAAAATAGGGCTTGTTTTGGAAGAAATAGCTTCTCATACTGTGGTTATTTCTTTTCTACAATAGCTTGATGACTAAACAAGAAAATTTACCAAATAACCATACACCAGGGTAGTCTAAACCGAGTCCATTTTTCAAATTTTTATGCGCAACGAACAGGACTCTTTTTATAGACTTGTAACTTTAACTGTAATAACTCACTTATCCACGGACACCTTAACCAAAATGATCTACCTTTCCTACTGTAAGTTTTTCTCTGAATTTACGTAAATAGTTATATATGTCCGAAAAACCGGTGCATTCCGATTTCCTGCTATAAAGACGGCCTCAAAAATCCAGTCGGTGCAGCTAAATTAAATAAATGACTGACATGTACTCAAGAAACGATATCCTTGGCTAGATGTGTTTTATCTTTATTTCTTTCGAAGATTAATGGACATTTAAGCATGTATATTTTTCAAACCTTTGGCCTACTTTTGCTTTCATGAAATCTCTAACGATTCAGGCCGCCATTTTACATTTGATAATCTCATATCCAAAATCTCGAACTTTTGTAATGTGTATTTTAGAAAATAAAGTACGCTTTAAATGAGATACTTGAGAATTAAAACGAAAAAATATAATTTTCAGGGTATTGTGGATTGATTGTAAGGCATAAATTCATATCAGTGTTGACATTTTCATAACATCCGGTCTTTTCCAGCAGCCATTCTATACGACAACATGGTAATTTATAAGTCAAAGCCTATCGCAAATATCTGAGACATGTTTCGTCCATCGAGACATATTCTTTGAATGGTTCAATTTATCAAATGTCCTAGGCTACCCTGTCCACAGTGTTATTTTCCCGAAAACTTCCCAACAGATAAAAAACGACAATAAAGAGGATAGGGGGTGCCTTGATTTCACTGGGATCAAAATTTCTTCTGTAACCCTCGGTGCTGAATAAATCCAACAGAAACTTTTTCCGTAAACAAACGACCTAAGTAATTGCAATTTCATGGTTGTTTTAGTCTGCAGTGTATCATTAAGCAGACAGTATACTGCAGATCAAAGAACGGACTGCCCTTATTTGTGCAACATTAACTACACGGTATCCGGTTAAAACGTCCCACAGTTAAAACGTCCCACAATTGGGTGAAACGTCCCCATTTCCATTCCGAATTGGTTAAAACGTCCCACTGAAATGTCCCCCTTAAACGTTCCGGCATATTTTATTAAAAGTTTGATATTGCTTAATTATTTCAGAAATCGTTTGCAGGTTTTTCTTTACATTTGGTTGAGTCATTTATTGTGACATTCATTGATTTTTTAACCCATATCCTGCCACCTGCCAAACCTAAATTTCAAAAAGCACACCATTAATTTTTTATATAATTTGACATTTACACTAATTAGTATGACTTAACTCTTTACCAAAGAGTTGACTTAACTCTTTACAAAAGAGTTAAGTCATACTCTTTCCTGTGGTGCCCTCAACAAAGCCCATCATTCTACGGGAAAAAAAAATAAAAGCTTAAACTTTTCCAAAGTTAAAGGCATTTTAACACGAGGCCCTCTAATTTGAATTAGCTTTTGAAAACAGAGAAGGAAATGGAGATGATGTACATATCTGGCAATGTCTCTGGTGACATATGTTTTCACTATCCTAGGTTCAGTTAAATTGTGTTTGGTAAAGTGTAAAAACATTGTGTAGTAAGGAGAACACGCTGGTAACCGGGATATCGCCTTTTCTAAAAGCAAGGTTGGTAAAGGGTAAAAACTCACTCTCTCGAACATTTCCGATGCAAAACAACATGTAAATAACTTATTTATATGCATATGTATGATAAGCCAAATGTCTTGGCAAAAAAGCTCATTGAACTCCAACTACACAGCATGCTGATCTCAACCCACACTACTGGCCATCGAAATTCAACAGACGTGTCCATTATATGTGATTAAACTAACAAATATTTGATGGATCAGATGGTTACCCTAAGAAAGTGCCCTCCCAAGATCCTGAAGATACCCATTTTCAAGGGGAGATCGTTTGTTACCGACCACAATGCAAAACTTAAATTGTCTCTGATCATTCCCCATCGTTGTTATTTTCCTTTTTTTTTTTTCCCATCTCATGGTATGGCATTTGATTGTTAGATAATCTCTTTACAACCGATCAAATTTAGACTTAACCAACTTGAAAGCATTTGTAGACGAACAATTACATTTTGCTCAAATGATGATAATTTTTTTTTTTTTTGTCTTTGATATGGCGGAAAACACTGGGGGTCAAAAAGAGCAAAAGATGGTCACCAGTACTGTATTTATGCCTTTTCTGACAATCTTTTCACAAGCTTTTTCTTTCAGAGTTACTAAATTTGGGGATTATGTGGTAAAGACTTAATATGTGTGTAATTATTATCTGTGATGACCTATTAATTTGTTAGCAAGAGTCTTTGAGATGTGAAATGCTTTATATGCATAATAATATGATAATAAAATCTAGCTGTTTTGATTTCCTACACAAAGCAAAAAATAACATAGCAGTATTGCAAGTATGATGCTGCCATCAATTGCAAGGACACTGCAGGGCATGCTGCCATTTTCTGACCGCGTTCTCGCACACAATGCATAAATATTACTCCATGTCACTTTATTATTAAACTTCACACAATATATAACAAATTGTAAGATCAAAAACACTTGCACAGTCTTATCTGTTGTCTTGAATTTCCTATAAAATGTACTGAGTTGCATTATTATTTGTAAAATCAAAAGCGGACTTGATAAACGGCATCATAAATCCTAATTAAAAGTCCCTTACACTCCCCCCCCCCCCGTACAGTCGCAAGATCGGGTAAAGTTGGGCAAATGTTGATAATTTATTTAAATGTAAGGAGTAAGTCTATGAAAACCTGCTTTATCGGCAAAAAGGAACAATTAATTTCAAAACTAAGTGATTCATATAATTTCGTCTTTATTATCATTCATTTGTCATTACCGACTGATTAACAAGATATCCTTTTCACCTAAACGATTGATCATACAAAGGTACTTGCAATTAATGTCAACAAAACTGTTAACGAACAACTTTATTCTTTATAACTCATATCAAAATTGATCAAATTAATTAACCACTACAACATTTACCAGTAATTAATAAGAAGAAAAAAAATTGAAGTGGGACATTTTGACCAATTTTTTTGAACAGTGGGACGTTTTAACCAAAAGTGGGACATTTTGACTGGGGGATGTTTTTACTGTTGGATGTTTCGATTGTAAACCGATCTACACCGACTGCAAAGGCAACTACATGTACATAGGAGTGAACAGCGCTCTAAGGGTCAAGATTGATGAACGTGAATTGAACAAAGCTTGTTCCTCCGTTATCAATATAAGGTATGCCTAGGACAAGGCTCTTGAAGAGCCCCAGCCCAGTATTTGTAAAATCGAGCAAATGTGTACATGGGCTAATTGCATGATTAGCACAGATATTTGTCCCTGAATGCAGGATTAGCTTTTGACTGGTACAGAGATAGAGATGAAAGCAAAAAAAGTGGAAGAAATCTTGGCACAGAGTCTGTGCATGTTTAAACCCTCATATTGTTACAAGTTGACGACAAAGCTAGAATTTGAACATACCATCATACAGCAGACATCTTAGCAGATATGTTTTTTACATCTTTGGGCCCAAATAAATAATGTCAAGATAATAGTTGATACTCATGAAAATGTGTTCCTTATGGCATTTAGTACAAGTTTAAGAATTGGGTCATGTTGGGTCAAAAAGTGAGCACTTTGGGGCCAATGGCCTTTTTGTTTCCTTTCCCACGGTGTTTTCAAAAGCGGAAAACTTTGCATCTGTGAAAACTTGTACATGTATCTGTTTACAGTCAGGGCTCGAAATTAACTTTTTTTGCCAGTGGACAAAATTTTTACTAGCAAAAATTGACGCTCAGTAGCAAATTTTACTAAATTTTTAACATTCATTAAAATGAACAAGCAATTTCTCTTTTTCCCACAATGTTTTCTACTCTTTCAGATACTTTTATCCCATTTGTCCATACTTTTGACATTGTATCTTTATTTGCTGTTGAATTGGAAGAGTCTAAAATATTATAGATCTGTCAACAACTATTATTTTTAACTGTTAAGTAATAAGGTTTGTCTTTGGAGAAAACTGACCAGCTATATTGATGGGAAAAATGTGAAAACAGGCTGTGTACGAATTGTAATTGGTATGAATCTTCATTATTTCCTACTTGAGACTTAAAGTGTTCCAAGCTATTAATAACTGTACGAAATACTCTATAGATCTTTCAATATTTATGGTTAAGACAATGTTTTAGTTTTTACTATTACCAATGACGTTTGATCCGGATTGTATAGACACCAATCGGTGCAGTAAATTTTCGTAACATTTCCCTCGCTGTCACTTTCATAACGGAGAGATATGTGCAGATCATGCTCCCACTTCTTAACTGTTTTTTCAGAAGGCATCTTACTCTTGGGTCGTTTTTTCTCCGGAGATTTGGAAGATTCGGCTTTACTTGAAGAAGCCTGGTTAACTGGCTGAAAAAATATGGAAATCATCCGCATAGACATTGTTGTCATCTGCTAAAATAGACTGATTTACGATTTGCAAAAAATGCCATAGCTGAATGGAACCGTAAGAGCTAAGATTACGATTGTAAACCAGTCGGCATGGGATAAAATGCAAACCAGTCACAACTGGGTCATTACGGTCGGCAAACAAATTTTCATTTGTACTCACAAAAAATGCTAGTGGTCGTAAAATCTACTCGCAAAATCAATTTTCCACTCACATTTTGTGAGGTTGCTAGTGTTAATTTTGAGTCCTGACAGTATGAAAACATTCTAAGTAATTATAGCAGGCTGTCTTTTAATTCTATTGAAGTGTCGTTTTTAGATTTAAAACCCCACATTTGTTAGCATACCCCAAACTTTTGTTACCAGGACATGTAAAAACCTCCAGGTGGAAAAGGCACAACACGCCCTGATATTGGTATATTCTCTATTTGTAGACTGACAATACAGCTACGATTCGTACCCGGAAGTTCATGACCAATCGTCTGTTATGCAGAAAGCAGATGGTAAGTGACTGCTAGTATAATTACTTCTACCCATCTGGTCAGTTATACTTTATACCATACCTTCAGGAGTTTTAACACCCCAGAGGAAGCACTTCTAAAAACATTGTTCGAAAAAAGAGAAAAAGGTGCTAGGCAGCATTTTTTTCCCTATTCCAACGTTTTCCACCCTTTGAAAAACAATACCACAATAAGAACCCCATCTGATTTGTCTTCACTTGGTCTGGGTGTTGACAAGTTAAGAATTTTGTTGTCTGGTATAGGCTCTGTCTCTAAATGAATAATAAAAGTTTAGCCCTATTCAGAGTGAAAGAATTTGCTGACAGCATATTAAATATGGCTCAAATAAACTTTTTATTGGAAAAGAAAGCATTGTGGACTAAGTAGAAAATGTTGGTACAGCATCCTCCCTTCCTGCAATGTTTTCTAAAGCTGCCTTCAGGAGTGTAGAAACCAAGGATTGTCTGGTGAACGCTTAAGGCACTTAATAGAGATGTGCCCTACTTTGATAGAGAATGTAGATGCATTAAGATCTTGATATAAGTTTAATTTTCTTTCCCGAACAGTCCCTCGTTTTTGTCACCCAAAAGAAGGCGGCTTTTGAAAAAGGTGCAAAAAGAAGAAATTGCTGGTAATCAGCATTTTCTCTTTTTTCACACCATCTTTTGTATAACTTCAAATTCAATTCAATTGAGCCACATCAAAAAAAAAAAAATGTGCAAACACTTTTCAACATTGACAAGTCAAAGCTTTTCTAGTCTGGAAAAGAGATGATATGTAAGTGATTATGAAACAATTAGATGCCTCTCTTTGCTGTTGTGTTTGGTGCTCTGGTTGGGTTATGCCACAGTATATAAAGCTGGTTGCTTATAGTATCTGATGTCTGCACTTCTTATAATTAACTCTACCAAAGGACAAAATTTTAGATTGGTCTGATTTGAGAGCCTTTGCAGACAACAAATTAAAAGTGGTTTAAGTGCTATGATTTGTCTTTGAAAAGAGTAGAAAACGTTGTGGGAAAAGGAGAAAAATGCTGGTTACCAGCATTTTCTCCTTTTCCACAATGTTTTCAAAATGGATCTTTCTCAGGGTCGTCAAAGCACTGGATTGTTTGGTAAAGGGTTAACTTATGCCTAAATTGCTGATGATAACCCAATTTTTTGAGTTATGAGAACTGTTTGTGTGTTGTAGATGTCATACTTAATTGAAAGCATTTGCAGATCAATAAATAAAATCTGGCTCACATAATCGGATTTGTCCCCAGTAGGGTAGAAAACATAAGCATTGTTCATAAAAAGGAAAATGCTACTTTCATTGTTTTCAAAAGCTTTCTTCCTCAAAGTTGTAAAACACAAAACTGATTGCCAAACTGTTTTTGTCATTCAAGCATTTTTTCATGTTTTGTCTTTTTTCACAGGTTGTCGATGTTCTTCACCCAGGCAAGGCTACACTTCCTAAGACTGATATTCGTGAAAAATTAGCCCGCATGTACAAGACTACTCCTGATGTAATTTTCTGTTTTGGATTCAAAACCCAGTTTGGAGGTGGCAAAACAACGGGGTTTGCTCTTGTCTACGACAGCATGGACTATGCCAAGAAATTTGAGCCAAAGTACAGACTGGCTAGAGTATGTGATTTTCTCTGCTTTGCAACAAGCATATGATGATGTTAAGATATGTTAGACATGAATCAGGGCTTATTAAGAGGATGTTTGAAGTTTTTTCCAGAGCTGCGAAATCGGTTTTGTGTCTCCCTGTGAAGACTACAAATGTCAGCAATGCAGACCACTAGCAGTTTGAACCAACAATGTTTGGTAAATGAAGTGAGTCACGGAGAACACAGCTACTGTGCTCTGTTTATGATATTATTTGAACACTCTTTAGTATCATATCTGGCAATTAACCATTGGAGGCCATCTCAAAACACCATTAACGCAAATAGACTCGAGTCATGCTCTGGCAAAAAGGGGCTTAATGCATCTCTGTGATGCATTGTACTAATGAAGCCATCACATATTTATGAATCCATTATAGCCACTTTTCTTAACTGACCGAATTATGAGGTAGACTGGTCCTTGGACATAGAGAAAACTGACCAGTAGTGAAAAGTTTCGACATAGGTCAGCCTGCGCGGACGGCGCAGGCGGACCTGGTTTGATACTTTTCACAGATGCATTAGGACCCTTTTTCACAGAGTATGGTTCACATGTGTCTGGTGAAAATCTTTTACCCTTAATAAAGGGAAAATTGTCGAGGGAGACTGTGTAAAGATCGCCTTAGTGTTGTTATTCAGTGCATTTTATAACTGAAAAGAATTGGTAAAACAAGCAAAATTTTGACTTAATGTTATGGAAGTGGATTGAGAAATGTGGATATTTTATCTGTCACTCATTGATCAGTTCTTAACCTATAAACATCTGGAATTTATTTTCCTGCACTATACTAACCTCTAATTTTTAGTGTTTTATCAGGGTTTTCCCAGGCTTGGTAGATAAGATGTTTAATTTTATAATGAGGAAAATCTTGGTTCTATCCTGGTAGGCTAGTCACACTGGAGTGTCCTTGGGCTGGGCACTATAGGTCCACTGTGTGTTATTGTTGTTACCACGGAAAGTCACTAGTGAATTGGTGCTGTATTATGACTTGAAAGCTGCATAAAATGTCATTAAAGCAATTCCATGTCTGTGCTCCCCAGAACAGACTTGGCAGAGCATGCAGCAGCTGTATTGCCTGCTCTTCTGTGTCCAACATTTCTTTCTGCTAACACCTCTCACACATCTGGACATCCATCAGTTTTATGGATATTCTGTTTTTCATTGTTGAAAGTTTCATCAAGTGTTACTGTTTTACAGCATGGTTTGCATGAAAAACAAAGAAGTGGTAGAAAACAGAGGAAGGAGAGAAAGAACAGAATGAAGAAAGTAAGAGGTACAGAGAAGGCTAAAATTGGTGCAGCATCAAAGAAGGTATGTAGAGCAGTGATCTAAAAATGAAACAGTCTGTATAACTTTGTAGTCTGGAGTTGCTTTTAAAGCTAAATACTTTATACACAACACAAATTATGCCCTACCTCTCCACCAACTCTACAAACTTTTGAATGATCTATATTGAAAGCATTTTGCAGACAACCAAATTAAATGAAGCTCAAATGATGAGATCTGTCTTTGAAATAGTAGAAAACATTAACTTTTAACCAAAGGACAGAATTTTAGACTAGTCCAAATTAAAAGCATTTGCTGAGGACATTTTGAATGTAGCTCAAAATGTAACAGTTGTCTCATAAAGGGTAGAAAACATTGTTGGAAAAGAAGAAAATGCTGGTAGCCAGCATTTTCTTCTTTTTCCACAATGTTTTCAAAAGGCTTCTTTCTCAGGGTCATGAAAAGTCAGGATTATGTGGTAAAGGGTTAAGTCAGAAAAAGGGAAAATGCTGAACACCTTTTGTTTTTAGGAGGCTATTTTTTAAGACAGGAAATCACCAATTTAGGCTGGGCTTTATCTGTTAACAACCTCGCAAGTTGCAAGACAAGGAATTGTATGAAAGAATAACATCACAATATGTCCTTGTCTGTAAATCATGCTTTGTTGCCTTGCTAATCTCAAGAAGTCAAGAAGGGTTCTTAACCTTTAAAGCACCTTTCACAACAAATGTTGCCTTTGCGGCCACTGTAGATCAACATTAGACTGCACAAAACATGCAGTCTGACCTTTTATCTATTCTGTCCACTTTGCTGTAAACCTTCAAGATAAAAGCAACCTTGAAATTGCATGTTTTGGGATTTTGTTACATTTTCTTGACTGAAAATGTCTGTGGGTTTATTGGCGCTTTAAGGGTGAATACGGATTTCTTCTATGTCTGTTGCGAGTTCAGAGGTTTTGTTTCTTTTTATTTCAGTGAGAAAGCCAAGATGAATTGCCTTCTAAAGAAGTGCAGTGTATTGTACATATATGTGTACTAATAAAGAGAAAAATGTTAAAATTTTGTTTCATTTTAATTAATTATGGATGCATAAAATCCATTTTGTTTGACAAACAACTGAATTCTGAGAAAGAATAGTCCTTGGACATGCAGAAAATTTACCACAAGTCAAAACTTTTGACCCAGGTCAGCCCAAGTGGACTGCACATGACCTGGTTTGATATTTTTTGCAGATGGATTAAACACCCTTTTCACAGAACAGGGGTCATACATTTGTACTAATAAAGAGGAAAATTTTTAGTTATGATTAATTTAGATTGAATTTGATTTTGAGTGTCAAAACTAAGTACATGTATAATAATGTAGTGATAGTTTTTAACTTTGTACCATGCCATAAAGCTTCAGAGTTGTGCATGCTAACAGCATCTGCAGAAGACATACATGTATTTGTCTCAAATATTGATATTTGTCTTGGAAAGGTTAAAAAACATCATGGGAAAAGAAAATACTGGTACCAGCATTTTTTGCCTCTTCTCACAAATGTTTTTAACTGTTTACCCAACAACAAAATTTTAGACTCGTCCAAATTGAAAGCAACTGCTGACGACAAAATGAATGCAGCTGAAAAATTGATATTTCTTTCGGAAAGGGTAGAAAACATGATGGGAAAAGGAGAAAATGCTGGTTATCAGCTGATCCAATTGTACTTCTGAAACGAGCATTTTTGCAGGGTTTATAAGAAAACAACTAATTCAGTCTTTATTACAGAGTTTATAAGAAAACAAAATCAATCTTTTTATACAATATCATTTAATACATCATTACTTAAAAAACAAGAGCAACCAATCCTGGTACCAACACTCGGCTGCATTTGCTTTCTCAGAAAATTCCAAGTCAACAAAAAAAGGGGGCATAACCATGTCAAAAATTGTTTGAAGGATACCTGCTCTACTGGTATGGGTGCCCCTTTTGATACCCATAATTGAAGTATTGCCCAATATTGAAGTAAGTATCTTCAGTTATGACAGATTTTTGAAAATGTCAGCATTCGCACCATGCAAATGCAATGACAGCTATGACAACTCGATGGCTATGACAACTTGATGTATATCCTAAAATAAACAGAGCTGATAAAATAACCATGGTAACAGAGCAAGGCACAAGAGTCTTACAAAAATATAAAAATTACACATTTAAAATATTGAATGTTTTGAGATACACAATAATCAGATGAAACTTTCTCCCTGACTTGCCTTAAAAAGAAACTTTTGAGGAAATGTCTTCGCTTCCATCATGCCAACATTATACTTTCACAATATTACAATAAAATTACAAATCATTTAACCTCATCCAATTAAATCCCATGTTTTAACTCTACTAAATGACAAAATTTTAGCCTGGCCCAAATTGAAAGAATTGAAAGACGTAATGTTACCCAAAACATAAAATTTGTATTTCGTGGGGTAGAAAACATTCTGGGAAAGGGAAAAAATGCTGGTTACCAGCATTTTCTCCTTTTCCCAAAATGTTTTCAAAAGCCTTCTTTCTTTCGGGCGTTAAGTCGGCATTGTGCAGTAGAGGGTTAAGAATCCTTAAGTAGAAGACTTCGGGACACATGGCGAGAAAATGCTTGTTTCCAGCAATAATCTCTCGCTTTTCCACAATGCTTTCTACCCTTTTCACTCTCTACCCAACTTGCATTGAAATTTAATAAATAAGGAAAAGCCTATTTGCTTCCGTCATGCTTACATGTTGCTCATGATAAAAAAAGTTAAATTATAAAACCCCTTTATAAACAATCCCATGTTCTACTAACCCTGAGGAAAATGCTGGTAACCAGCTTTTTCTCCTTTCCCCAAAATGTTTTCCACCCTTTCAAAGACAGATTCCACCACTTGAGCCAAAATTCATGTGTCGTCTACAAATGCTCTCAAATCGAATTGGTCTAAAAAGCAGAAGGCTATAGAAAACACTAAGGAAAAAGGTGAAAATGCTGCTTACCAGCATTTTCTCCTTTTCCCAATATGTTTCCTATCTTTTTTAACTGTACCTTGCTCATTTTGAATTTTTTTGAATGAGAAAAAGCCTACTGCTGTTGTCATGCTCACATTTTACTCTCATAAATGTTGGATAATAACTGGTAAAACAATTTAAGAAGTAATAAATCCTTTTTTTTATCAACCCTGAAACAGAAGGTTTTGGAAAACATAGCAGGAAAAGGAGAAAATACTGGTTAACAGCAAATATGCAACACTCGAGCACAAATTATTCTTTATAATCAGTTAAAAAACTTGTTATTTAACCCTTCACCAAACAAAGCCATGTTTCAACAACTCTGAAGCAGAAAGGTTTGAAAAATACTGTAGGAAACAGAAAATGCTGGCTACCAACTTTTTCACCTCATCCCACAATGTTTGCTACCTTTTCATTGTTAACCTGACTTACTTTAAAACCTTGTGAATAACACTAGACAAAGAATAAGCCAGTTCAAGTGACGAAAAATAGTTGAAAGGAAAATCTGATATGAAAATGAAAAGCAATTATCACGTTTTCAAATACGCAATTCTTTGGAGTTAAAATTTTTGATTTTGTGATGAAGTGTTAAAGATGCTTCCCAGTCTGGAAAAATGAAAGTACTCCAACACAAAAATCCTTCTCTATAAAGAGGTTTATTACGCTTATCCTTTCACCTTAAACCCTTTACCACGCAGTAACAAGTTTTAACCAACCTGAGCAGGAAAGCTTTTGAAAACATGGAAAAAGGAGAAAATGCCGGTAACCAGTATTTTCTCATTTTCCCACAATGTTTTCTATCCTTTCTATGACAAACCCCATAATTTCAGCCACATTTATGTTATCGGCTGCAAATGCTGTGGATTTGGACAAGTTTAAAATTTTGTTGTCTGGTAAAGAGTTAACAACCCGGGAGAAAAAAATTCTATGAAAAAAGGGCGAGAAAAAAGACTAAGCACTGGTACCTAGCATTTTTATTCTCTTTTTTTTTTCCCCACCATGCTTTCTACACTTTCATAGACAAGTCAAATTACACGAGCCCAAATTGATTTATCCGCAAATGCTATCACAGCTGACAAGGCCGAAATGTTTTCTCTCTAATCATCAGCTACATAAATGATTATGATGGTCACAGATATTTATCAACCTATGCGCAACATACTAGCTTTTTACCATACATCAGAATTTTGGACTTGTACACATCAAAAGCATAAATTGCAGATGACAAATGTGGCCCCAATGATGGAATTTGGCTTGACTATGGTACAACGACAAAATTTTAGACTAGTCCAAATTACTAGAGAATTGAAAGCAGTTGCAGACGACAAAATAAGTGTGACTAAAAAATTGAAATTTGGTTTGAGAAGGGTAGAAAACATTGTGGGAAAAGGAGAAAATGCTGGTTACCGAATTTCCTCCTTTTCCCACAATGTTTTCAAAAGGCTTCTTTCCCAGGGTTGTTAAAAGTCGAGACTGTGTGGTAAATAGTTAAAAGGGTAGAAAACGTGGGAAAAGGAGAAAATGCTGGTAAACAACATTTTCTCCTTTACCCACATTGTTTTAAAAAGCCTTCTTCCTACAGATGGTTATAACTTGGGATCCTGTGGTAAAGAGTTAAGGTAAGTGCTTGAACATTAAACTAAAATTCTATGCTACAAAGCTAGTAACTGCTCTAAGTGTGATGTGAGATTTCGTAATCCATACAGATAATTATCATCTTGTTCATTCACACAAAACACATGAGTAAAGTCAATCATACGGACATCTGCTATTACTGCATTATGGGAGGAACTATTTGTAAATGTACTTGAAGTCGTCTGCAGATCCTCTGATATACTGCTTACAGAATTGGTAAGCGAGGTTTCATCACTTCTTTCTGTTGAGGCCATATCGAATGATGATAATTCAGTGTTGACTGTAACCCCTGATGACGATTTATCTGTATCCATCAAATTTCTTGAACCGAATTCCCTGTTGGTTTTATCACAGTTGTTGTAATCAAGGAAAAAGTCACTTGTTTGTGTATCACCCTCATAAACTATCAGCAAGGAACTTGCATAAAAAGAGAAAGTCCGCTGGGATTCAAACCAGTTCTTTATTCTATAAAGTTTTTTCTGAATGTCTTGTATAGCGTCCCTCCGTAAACCATGCTTCAAGTTAAAGAATGTACCTAGACCTGCAAAGAGATTCAAAACATTAAATATCAGGTACGTCATTAACTCTTTACCAGATGAAAAGAAATTTTAGGCTGATCCAAACTGCAAACATAATTATGCAGACAACAAATTGTAATGTTGCTAAAGTAATGAAGTCTTCTCTTTGAAAGGGCAGGTTACCAGTATTTTCTCCTTTTCCCACAATGTTTTTAAAAGCCTATCCTTAAAAGGTCATTAAAATGGGTCTGTTTGGCAAAGAGTTAACTTTTTACAACACAATCCCGAGTTTTAACGACCCTGAGGAAGAAGCCTTTTGAAAACATTGTGGGAAAAGGAGAAAATGCTGGTAACCAGCATTTTCTCCTTTTCCCACGTTTTCTGCCCTATCAAAAAAAAAAAAAAAAAAAAAATTCATCGTTTCAGCCAAATTTTAATTGTCACATAATTATGCAGACAACAAATTGTAATGTCGCTAAAGTAATGAAGTCTTCTCTTTGAAAGGGCAGGTTACCAGTATTTTCTCCTTTTCCCACAATGTTTTTAAAAGCCTATCCTTAAAAGGTCATTAAAATGGGTCTGTTTGGCAAAGAGTTAACTTTTTACAACACAATCCCGAGTTTTAACGACCCTGAGGAAGAAGCCTTTTGAAAACATTGTGGGAAAAGGAGAAAATGCTGATAACCAGCATTTTCTCCTTTTCCCACGTTTTCTGCCCTATCACACAAAAAAAAAAAATTCATCGTTTCAGCCAAATTTTAATTGTCGTTTGCAACTGCTTTCAACCTGGACAAGTCTATGATTATGTTGTATGGTGAAGGGTTAACTACAGATGACTGCACCTTGCAGCACTGAAAATACTGTGACAATAGGAGATATTACTCATGACAAGAAATCTCTTTTCACCATAATAATTTTTCTAAAGATGAAACACCAAAATTAACCCCTTACCAAACAACCCTGAGTTTTTAACAACCCTGCAAAAGAAGGATTTTAAAAAACAATGTTGTAAAAATAATCAACAGCACCGCATGCTGGTGCCAATGTTTGGCTGCGGTTGTTTGATTTTCAATGAAAATTGGAAGTCGAAAAAGGGGCATAACTTTATCAAAAATACTTTGATGGTCATCTGCCCTTGTATAGGTTCCCCTTTTGATAGTTAACAACTTGTCCAAGTTGTTTGAAGTAAAGGTGTTCTGAAATAACAGAAATATTGTAAAATGTCACATTTTTTAGCATGACTCAGACAACGCCAGGGCTACGATTGTCGTCTCAATGTTTTCTTCAAAAAACAGCCGAGCTAAAAACCAGAATTTTCTCTGTATTCAACAGTACTTTCTACTCTTTTAAACATATGTGCCATCATTTACACCAAATTTGATTTGTCGTCTGCAAGTGGTTTTATGTTGTACAAGTCTACAATTTTGTTGTTTGATAAAGAATTAAATTCACAATGAATGACTGATTCTCCGTAACACACGGCAAAGATTTTTTCAGGGGGCTGAAAAAAATATTGCATATTTGTTTCAGGAACTCTTGGGTTAACCCTTTAACAAACATTGCAGGATTAGGAGAAAATGCTGGTGACCACATATGGCAAGTAAATGCCATCAATGTAGTAAAATTTGATACGCTGTTTGCTAATGCTTTTGGTTTCCACATGTCTAGAACTTTGTTGTTCAGATGGGAGTTCTACCCTATTGGCCATTATCAGGCCTACAAATCACTATCAGTATTTTCATACAGAACAAACATTTCAAGAAAAGAAAAACATGATTTTGTAACATTATGGGGGAAAAAAAGCTTTTTTTTTTCATTTGATACCAAAAATTTCTCTTTTTCCCTTAGTATTTTGCAAAGCTGTCAAATGTAGATAGGAAAAAGTAGTATTCTGTACAGTAAATAAAATAAGTACAGGACCACGAAAATGAAATTTCGTCACACCTTTTCGAAGTATCTCATCCTCCCCAAGTTTCCGACAATAAAACTTATTATAGAACTTCATCTTCTCTTCCACCGTGTCGTAATTGGTCGGCTGCCCGACATTAATTTTATAGTTTCCAATATTAGTACCCAGGATAAACCTAGCATTGATGCCGGTATTAATAATTTTTCAAAACTAATAAATGATGTTGCTTATCCTCTCTTTGGAAAAGTTTATACACATAAAACTTGTCATTCCTCGACGTTGTATGATAAGCGATTAAGCAAGAAATCAGAGTGGTTTGATGAGGAATGTAGGGTTGCGAAGCTATCATACCTTGATGCACTAAAAGCTTTTAATTTTGATAAAAGTAACGAAAACAGATTATCTTTATTAATTGTAAGACTACATATAAACATTTAGTTAAGAAAAAGAAAAGAGAGTATAATTATCGTAAAACTAAAGAAATTGAAAAAATGAGACACTGTAAACCAAGGGATTTTTGGAAACTTTTTACGAAAAGAAAATGCACAGCACAGACATATCGTTAAGTGAGTTTCATGACTATTTTTCCAAATTACAGAATGAGCTTGCGGATACTATGGATGATGAAACTGAAAATTTTGTGCAGGCAATGACTTTAATTCGACCGATACTAATTTTGAAGAACTGGATCAGCCAATTTCCTTTCTAGAAGTTGAATCCGCCATTCGAAGTTTAAAACGCAATAAAGCATATGCAGGCGACCAGCTGTTAAATGAATATTTTATTGAAACGTGCGATATTCTGTCTTCACATTTGGTTGATGTTTTTAATTCTATTTTAGATGCTGGTTACTTTCCCGATAGTTGGTCGGAAGGTTTTATAGTGCCAATTCTGAAGAAAAATGACCCAAAGAATGTTAATAACTATAGAGGAATCACCCTCGTTAGTACTTTTTCTAAAATATTTACCAGTATAATTAACAAAAGACTTAGTAATTGGGCAGAAACTAATAATGTATTAAGTGACGCTCAATTTGGTTTTCGTAAAGGAAGATCGACAGTAGATGCAATTTTTGTTTTAAACGGTATAGTGCAGAAGTTTTTAAATGAAAGTAAGAGGTTATACTGTGCATTCGTTGATCTGAAAAAAGCATTTGATAGCGTCTATCTTAATGGTTTATGGTTTAAATTACATAAAATAGGTATAAAGGGTAAAATGCTTAGGATAATTAAGGACGTGTATAATAAAGTGAAATGTTGCGTTAAGGGATGTAACTCTTATTCTGATTTTTTTAGCTGTGCCGTTGGGTTAAAGCAAGGGGAGGTAATTTCCCCTCTGATGTTCTCCCTCTTCATTGAAGATTTAGAATTATTTTTGCAGGACAAGCATTCATCTGGGTTACTTTTAGATGATATTATGTTTATTCTCATGCTCTTTGCTGATGATATGGCTATTCTTGGAAATAGTGTCAATGACTTACAAAATAGTTTAAATTTGCTTGAAGATTATTGTAAGAGGTGGGGTCTAGAGGTTAATACTGATAAAACTAAAGTCATTGTGTTTAGAAAGCGGGGTAAAACACGAAATAATGAAAAATGGTTTTATTGTAATAATGTTTTGGAAGTTGTAGATAACTTTAATTATTTGGGAACTGTTTTTAGTTATACTGGAACATACAATCTAAATTATGAGACCCTAGCTGGAAAAGGATTGAAAGCTATGAATCTCTTGCTGCATAATACTAATCGACTCGATTTGAAACCCTCTATATTGATGCAGCAGTTTGACGCTTTTGTAGGCTCCATTTTGAATTACAGTTGTGAGGTTAATGGCTTCAGTAAAAATAAAAATGTTGAGAGAATTCATTTAAAATTTTGCAAAAGGATCTTAAATGGGAAATTAGGTCGTTACCCACTTTTTGTAAACCGTTATTCAAGGATTGTCAAGTACTGGTGTAAAATTATTGAAACTGATAATGTTTTGATAAAATATATCTATAACTCACTTCTAGTGGATGTGCAGAGGGGTAAACAAAATTGGTGTAGTAATGTTAAGTACTTATTGGATACATACGGGTTTTCTTTTGTTTGGGAAAATCCATCATCAGTTAATTTAAAAGCCTTTCAGACTGAATTTAGATTACGAGTTGTTGATGTATTCAAACAAAACTGGTACAATAACATAATTAATTCGAGTTCATTACTTTTATATAAGGACTTTAAGGTAAAATTTGATTTTGAAAAATATTTAGACAATCTGCCGTTAAGTACTAGAATAGCTATGTCTAAATTAAGACTCTCCGCGCATAAGCTAAGAACTGAGACTGGTCGATATAAGCAGCAAAGAATTGAAAGATCCCTACGGAAATGTCAATTATGTAATTCTCAGGATTTGGAAGATGAATATCATTTTTTACTTATTTGTCCAACTTATACAGAAATTAGAAAAAAGTATATTAACAAATTCTATTTCGTCAGGCCAAGCGTTTACAAGTTTGTTTGTCTGATGAGCAGTGCTAATACTCTTGTCCAGAAGAAACTAGGTCAATATGTGGATGAGTCCTTTAAGTTAAGGAAATCTCTCACTTAATATTTCCATTATTTTTTTTCAAATGACATTCTGTTCTTCCTCCTATTGCCCTATTTTTTTTTTTAGCTTTACCCTACTTTTTCCCATGTCTTTACCTTACTTTTCACCATGTATTCATTTTTTTTCTTTTTCCTTCTCTTCTAACATTGTAAAAGTATCTAGAGCAGCAATGTTGTTTACGCTGAAAGTCTCTATATGTGACACTGACCTTTACCGAAATAGAATTATGTCAATTTTTTGTTGTTGATGACGAAAAACTCTGTAGTTTAAGTCAATAAAATATTCTGATTCTGATTCTGATTCGTAAGTCTGAAAAGCAAAATGGATCAAATATAGCATTAACTCTTTACCAAACATCAAAATTTTAGACTGGTACAAATTGAAAGCATTTGTAGACGACAAAATAAATGTGACTCAAAAACTGAAATTGTATTGGGGAAGGGTAGAAAACATTGTAGGAAAAGGAGAAAATGCTGGTTACCAGCATTTTCTCCTTTTCCCACAATGTTTTCAAAAGGCTTCTTTTTCAGGGTTGTTAAAAGTCAGGATTGTGTGGTAAAGGGTTGATGTCTTCCTTGAAGTTCCTTTAGAAATAATGACGTTTCTCTAATATTAACCCTTTACCACACTATCCCGAGTTTTAACGATCCTGAGGAAGAAGCCTATTGAAAACATTGTGGGAAAAGGAGAAAATGCTGGTAACCAGCATTTTCTTCTTTTCCCACAATGTTTTGTACCCTATCAAAGACAGAAATTGTCAGTTTAGCAACATTTAATTTGTTGTCTGCAAATGCTTTCAATTTGGTTCAGTCCTAAAATGTCGTTTGGTAACGAGTTAAGTCCTTACTTGGCGACAAAATTTTAGACTATTTCAATTTGAAAGCATTTGAAGACGACACAATAATTTTGGCTCAAATGTTGGAATTTGTCTTTGAAAGGGTAGAAAACATTTTGTGAAAAGGAGAAAATGCTGGTTACCAGCATTTTCTTCTTTTCCTGAAATGTTTCTAACAGCCTTCTTCCTCAAGTTAGTTAAAACTTGAGACAGTGTGGTACAGGGTCAATTAAAAACTTTACCAAACAAAGTTTTTACTCTTTACCACATGGCAAAATTGTGGATTGGTCAAAATTGAGAGCTTTTGCAGATGACAAATCAAAAGTGGATCAAATAGAGATTTGCCTATAACCCTTTACCAAACAATCCCTGTTTTAAAATCCCCAGGGAAAGATGCTTTTGAAAACATTGTATCCAGCATTTTCTCCTTATCCCACAATGTCTCCCACCCTTTCAAAGGAAAAATTCCATCATTTTACCTATGCTAGATTTGTTGTCTCGAAATGCTTTAACCCTTAACCAGATGTCAAAATTTTAGACTGGACCAAATTGAAAGCATTTGCAGACGACAAATTAATTGTTGATCGGATGGCAAGATCTGTCTGTTACAGGATAGAAAGCATTGTGGGAAAAGGAGAAAATGCTGGCTACCACCATTTTTCCTTTTCCCACAATGTTTTCAAAAGACCTCTTTCTCAGGGTTGTTAAAAGTCAGCATTCTGTGGTAAAGGGTTTAATTTCGACAAATCCAAAATTCTGATATGTGGTAAAGAGTTGAAAGAGTATAAAACAATTTGAAGTATAGAGAAAATGCCGACCTTACAAGCATCACCTCCTTTTCTCAAGATGTTTTCAAAGGCCTTCAATCCTAGGGTTGTTAGGAGATCGCCCAGGAGATTGTTTGGTGAAGGATTAATGATCCTTAAGATGAAGACATTCGAAAAATATAGTGGAAGATAGGGTCATTGTTGATGATTCGAATTTTAAAAAGAGGGTTTTGAATCTGCTGCAAATTTGTGCAATGGAGTGATTTGTTAAAATTTGTGTATTAACCCTTTACCACACAATCCCGTTTTAACGACCCTGGGAAATTGGGCATTTGAAAACATTGTGGCAGAAGGAGAAAATGCTCTAACCAGTACACCACAATGTTTTCTTACCTTTTGGAAACAAATTCGATCATATGAGTCACACTTAATTTGTTGTCTGCAAATGCTTTCAATTTGGACCTGCCTCAAATTTTGTCGCTTGGTAAAGAGATTAGATGATAAATGGGCAGAAATGTATCCAAGTTTTAGCAATTAGATCTATATATAACTATTACCTTGGGGCAATATACGCTAAATGTTTCATTTCAATAGTCTTTCATTTATATCAATCAGTTCAATTACATGTTTTTTGGGTTTTTAACAGTAGGGGGCTGGAGCTTTGAAGTGCCTTGTTCGAGGGCACTGTCTCGGTTCCAATGCCGGTTCCAATGCCACAAGTGGGATTTCCAAATAAATGAAATCATGCAGCAAAATGATAGGCTACTTCCCTTCCTCATTTGAAGTATGTAGCTTTTTGTCTGCAGTATTCTAAATCATGTTTAATATTTTAGCAGTGATAGTTTTTAACTTTGTACCATGCCATAAAGCTTCAGAGTTGTGCATGCTAACAGCATCTGCAGAAGACATACATGTATTTGTCTCAAATATTGATATTTATCTTGGAAAGGTTAAAAAACATCATGGGAAAAGAAAATACTGGTACCAGCATTTTTTGCCTCTTCTCACAAATGTTTTTAACTGTGTACCCAACAACAAAATTTTAGACTCGTCCAAATTGAAAGCAACTGCTGACGACAAAATGAATGCAGCTGAAAAATTCGGGAAGGGTAGAAAACATGATGGGGAAAAGGAGAAAATGCTGGTTATCAGCTGATCCAATTGTACTTCTGAAACGAGCATTTTTGCAGGGTTTATAAGAAAACAACTAATTCAGTCTTTATTACAGAGTTTATAAGAAAACAAAACCAATCTTTTTATACAAAATCATTTAATACATCGTTACTTAAAAAACAAGAGCAACCAATCCTGGTACCAACACTCGGCTGCATTTGCTTTCTCAGAAAATTCCAAGTCAACAAAAAAAGGGGGCATAACCATGTCAAAAATAGTTTGAAGGATACCTGCTCTGCTGGTATGGGTGCCCCTTTTGATACCCATAATTGAAGTATTGCCCAATATTGAAGTAAGTATCTTCGGTTATGACAGATATTTGAAAATGTCAGCGTTCGCACCATGCAAATGCAATGACAGCTATGACAACTCGATGGCTATGACAACTCGATGTATATCCTAAAATAAATAGAGCTGATAAAATAACCATGGTAACAGAGCAAGGCACACGAGTCTTACAAAAATATAATCAAAGGACTGATAGTCCTGAGAGTCGCCTGTTGCTTAGTTGTTTGAAAGTTTAAGGGGCATTAAACCAGATCGTGGCACACACACCCCTTTTTTCGGAGGAGGGGGTTGAGTTTTTAGTAAATAAAAATCAAAAGGAGGTGGCTTTTTACTCTAAGTGGCGAAAAAAATGCAAAAATAAAATGCCTCCTGTGACCTTCAACCATAGTTAGCTACTATACCAACTGTTTAAGATCATGTGACAAGAAGTATTTCAGTATGGAAATCCCTTTGTTACAGACGAGGTTAGATGTAGGTTACTAAGTACGGAATCGGCTGAGTTGTGACGAGTGCGTGGAAAGGTGGAATAAACATAGAACTTTCCCTGACAAGCCAGTTCCTGGACGACAATTTTTTAAAACACTTCTGTTCTAAGTCAAACTACATGTACCTATTACTTACTATCATTAACAGTTATTGTTGGTAATCATTGAAAATTAAGGATATTTATTGATAACACATGTTTTGTGATTGGATAATTTGTACCTGTTATTCTATATATCTTATAAACATTTGGCAACAAAATCATCTGGCTGGCGTCCGCACCGTCCGTAGATGGCAGTCTTATCCTAAACTACATCAGGCAAACACACACAAAACCGTTAAAATATAATGATTCGAGCTTCTGGAAATACGTGACATTTCAGAGCTATAATAACATGTTAATCTATCACTGAAATATGAAATATTGCAAATTAAAGAGTTGTCAGAAATCAAGTAAAAAAAAAAAAAAACTGAAAGAAATAATTATACCCCATCATAAAGGTACTATCTAAGGTTCCTCAAAATATAATAAAAATCGATGAGAGTCAGAAGATCAGGATGTACACTGCATACAGTATGATCCGAGTTTACACCACCTGCAGTTCAAGAGAAATTGCATATGTATACATGTCATGATGGTCGTCTGAAATTGTCGGGAAACAGTGTTCAGATGTATCAGGGAATTATCTTGGCGGGGAGCTGTGTTGTTCCCGTGAAGGTGAAGGTTGTTGCTATAAATAGACACCGGTAATATGAATCTCAGCACATCTTCAACGGCATATAAAGATGTTTTGGCTTGAAAATACTTTGAGAAAAAAGACAACCTTATCTATTGTATACTTAATATATTTTAGGTCAAATTTTGTTGGTTAAATCTTCCTAGGAGAGTAAACTCTCACAGTTGAACAAGTTAGCCTAGGACGCAATTTCGCTCTATGACCGAGCACCAATGCCGTTCGACATTGCCTTTTCCTTCTGTCATTGACTGATTTTAAATCAGAAAAGGGTATGAGGGCTGGAACCAAATTAATGCACTTTAAGTTGGTAATTTGGCCAATGAAAAAAGAATAGTTTTATTAATAACTGTTGCCGTATATATAGCGGGGCTTCCAACGCACACGCCAGACGACATCCAGATATGCAAATTATTCTCGGGTGCATGGAAAAAACGAAATTCACTTCGAACCGCATTTCACCGAAATTCATTTCTTGATAACCGTATTTCACCCCGTATGACCATATTTCACATTAAATAATGAATTCTTCGCCATGGTGATTTCTCATTTAGCTAATTTATTATGTAATATAGCTTATCCACATGTCAAAAAAATCTTTTCAAAAGGAGTTACATGTTGTTCTAAAAAACCCTAACAAATTATGGTTTGAGTAAGTGTGACACTATAGACTAAGAAAACACAGTTAGTTGTTTAAAAGAAAGTCTTTAATTAAGTACTAAGAATTTCAGTCCCAGGTTCTAAACAATACTACTAGACCTAATGTCTAATAGGAGCAAATGCGAGAGCTAACTGTAAAGTACAAGAGTTGTAGCGTGCAAGAACTAACTCAAACAGTATCTAACTCTAACTGCCACGTTACCTAACTCAGACATTAACTGACTTGGACAGAGAACAGCTCGGTATTTATAGTCAAACACCAAGAGGTCCTGGCAATCATTTCCAGCAGAACCAGACGCATGGCATGTCAACAGTCACAAGCTTACTATAACATACATCGTTTTCCATGTATAACAGTGCACAGGTATGGGCATTGCTTGACAGATACATAGAATTAACGCTATTGTGGATGTCAAAACATACAGTAATACGACAGTTACAAGATATTCGTTTTAAGTAACCACCATTAAGATCTAATGGAGATTACTAATTAAGGACTAATTATCATAAAGAGGTACATGCAGTGTCAATTAAGAATACATGCAGGTACATGTATTCTGCATTTCAAGTAAACAATATTGAGGCCCTAACTATTCAGTGAGGCCCTCCCCAATATTGTAACATAAGACATTTTCCAGAAAATTAGCATACAATTATGCTGTTCATAAATATATTTCATTTCATATCAAAAGTTATCACTATGGCAATAAAATTTGTCATACTTGGGTGAAATGCGGTCATCAAGAGGTGAAATTTGCTGAAATCCGGTTCGAAGGGAAATCCGGTTTTTCACGGACCGATTATTCTCGATGCCAATGTGAAAGTTCAGTGTTCGTGTATCCTAGAGCAGGAGACAATTATTTCAAATATTTACGCATTTGAATACTTGAGCTGTAAGGGACGTCTTCGATATATCTGAAAATTTAGCAACTCAAAATTATGTACGATAGAAGCATTGAGGATAATGCAACATTACAAATGAAGTACGCAACGTCTCGCAAACCGGAAGTCAGTACAAGGCCGGAGGCATGCTTACTTCACCCCATGAATCAGGATGATAACAATGAGAGCCTGGTTGCTATGCAACCAGGCCACTCAAAAAATCTAAATAGATCTATAGCATTTCTCATTTCTTTTTATATCAGACGATAACGATCAAGATCAGACCACATTTTGCCAGCTAGATCTTGATCTATAGAAAAAGGATTCAAATTTCATAAAACCACTCCATTTTGACCACGCCAAAAGAACTTTGTGGACCAACCCCCACAGGGAATAAATTTATTTGTTTTGCTTGATACTAGATTAATGAAGTAAAACAAATTAATTTATTCCCTGCGTACCCTCATTGTTGGACCGTGAGGAAACGGGTCAATTTATCAAAACGCCAACTGTAGAGAAAAATTTTGTTTAATATACGGGTCAGCTAACGAAGAAAATAAAAAGCATGTACAAACCAAACCTAAGTGTCGCAAAGAGACCCAGCAAAAAATGACGAAAATGAAGGCAATGCAACTAACCACGAGATTTCTGTTCCCGCCAAAGTTAAGATCGTCGTTACAAACTGCTTCTCTTAAATTTCGTCTTTCGCGTCTGTTGAGAAGTTCTTTTCGGTTTGCAGTCTGCAATTCGTTCACTGACGATGCAACAAAAGTCTTTACCAGAAGCAGCAATGTGTAACTTTGTAAAGTGATTTTGGGTACGTGTAATTTACGCTTTTCAACATGGCGTTCGATAATGTCTGCATTTAATGACGGAAATGAACTTTAAATGGCGAAAAGAATATCTATTCAAAGAAGCAAATTACACTTATTGGTAGCAATTGCAGTTGTCCACAAAACTTAACAATAAGAAGGGAAACAATCAGAAATTTCTTAAACGGAACCCAGAAATAATTAAAAAAAAAAAAAAGATCTACTTGGTAAAATGTTAAAAAAAAATACCTTCGTAAGTGTGTGGAGGGGAGGGAGAATGTTCATATTCATAAAAATATACTCCAAGTCCTTAACAAATCACTTCGTTGGCAGTTGTATGGTACCATTTTTTTCTCCCTAAAGAGGTATCTTCTTTTCATGTACGAGTACTGTCCGTTGGAGGTTGAAATTGTATTTTAGCAGTCCACAAAAAGTCTCCTTGCTGACAGACGGAATGTATTTTGAGTCCCTAAAAGCGTTGTCTGCGCATGTCATATTCTTCGAAGATGATGTATTTGAAAAATGCCACCCAGCGGGAGATAACGCCCTAAAAGTCCCTTCGTTTGTAGTAGAGATGTATTTTCAGATTTTACAATGTCCCTTCTTGTACCATGGAAGTGTATTTTTATTCCTGAGGAAGTCGCATTGTTGGCAGTGGAAATGTATCTTGAGTTTCAGGAGATCATTTAGTCTGCAGTCCACGTAAGGTCTCCAACTCAGCGCTAGAAATGTATTTCGGTCCTCAAGTAGTCTCTTCTTTAGATTTAACCCTTTACGAATGCTGGTGATCAGCATTTTCTACTTTACTTACTGTACATTGTCTTTTAAGTTTTCAAAGACGAAATCCTCATTTTTAGGCTCATTTAATTAGTCCTCTGCAGCTGCTTGCATATTGGATGACCCTAAAATTTTCAAGCGCGGTAAAGAGTCAATTAAATCGCATTGTGTGTCTCTAAAATACCTCTCTATATGGGAAGCAGGTCTATTTCGAGTCCAAAAAATTGCCTCGCCGTTCGAATGGAAAATGTATTTTCTTCAGTCTTAAAAAAAGTCTTTTCCTTTGCATTGGAAATGTGTAGGCCCTGTTTTCAGACACCAAAAAGTTTTTTTTTTTTACACTAGAATTGTATTTTGAACATTAATCAAAAAGTAGTTTCATTAGCTATGGAAACGTATTTTTTCAGCCCTTCTGTAGCCTAGTCTCTGTATTGGCACTCGCGGTATATTTCCCCTCTCCGCCGTCCCCCTCCCATAAAAAATCACGAACTGCTTCATTTGGCCATGAGAGTGCTAATTTAATCCAGCGTTTTTACCATTCTTAATTTTATGAATTTCGATGTTATTTACATATTTTACCTTCCTTTTACCTTTATCAGACAATGCGTTTGAAGACTTCTTGTAGATCTAATCAGCATTTGGTCCTTTTCCACCATGTTTTTTTTTCCCCGGTTAAACTAAATCCAAAGATTTGATCCACGAATGAGTTGTTGTCTGCAAATGCTTTGAATATAGACGAGTCTATTTTTATCATGTCTGAAAATGAGTTGATTAATATGGCGGCAAAATGATCTGAGGGCAGGGGCGGAGCAGAATCCAAGCCTACAACTGATAGAACTATCAGAAAAGTAAAATGTTGCCCTGATAACAACTAAAATACTATTGAAAACGGGAAAAAATCTCAAAGGTACAAGGATCCCCCACCCCACACCCCTCCCCCCTCAAAAAAAAAAAAAAAAAAAAAACGTCTGGAATTCTTTCAGCACCATAGAGAAACTTTCGCCTACGAAATAGATTAAGATAAGACTGCACAGAACGTACGTTCTGATCGTAGATATATACCTTCCGCTTGTTTATTCAAGACTATGTGCTAAAATTCGTTCAGATATTCAGTAGATTGCTCTTTGAGGTCCAGATTATTATATAATAAGCACGGCGCTGATAGAGTTATAGTTCGTTCAGACTTTGTTACGAAACATCCGGAAGCAATTGTCATAGCAATGTCAAACGTTATGTCCATTGAGTCTTACTGACATTTCTTGGACAGGAAGTTCGGAGTTTTTATCTTTTTCCAATACTGGCCAGGGAGAAATTTGGCAGAAACAGATTTAAGATATAAATCATTTTCTCGGATTTTCAACTCTTCCAAAATCCCGCAGAAACCTATAGAATTGAACGCGACGTCATTTTGTCCCTGACCCCTGCGTTAAAATCTTTACCCGACGACAAAAGTTTGGAAGCGTCCAAATTCAAAGCATTTGCAGACGGCGAATAAAATGTACCTAAAATTATAAGATTTGGCTTTGAAAGGTTTAAAATATTGTGGGAAAAGGAGAAAACGCAGGGTACAAGGCGCACTGTGCACAGTGCCCTGGCAGGGTAGAACTAGTACTGGTGAAACCCAGCATAGACATGAATACGAGTGACCGTGATATAAGTGTATACTGTTGAAAGGGGCGTAACACACCACCTAAATTATTCACCTAAACTATTAATCCAAAAAGCGCTGGAACCGACTTAAGTTGTTGTTTGCGGACAGTATAGATCAAGATTAGACTGCACAGAACGTGCAGTCTGACCTTGGATCTACACTGTTCGCTTCTTTGTCACATATTGTTGCTAAAACAACTCTGAAATGACAATATTTTGGACGTTTTTCCTAACTGAAAGGGTCCATTTAATTAATTCATTCTAGAAATAAGACCTAAATGGTTGCAATTTTGAGCCTTACTACCCAGAATATCTGCGCAAGCGGACAGTGTAGATCCGAGATCAGACTGCAATTTTATGCAGTCTGATCTCGACCTATTCCGGCCGCATTGGCAACTATAATTGTCACGGTGCCTAAGGGCCAATCATTGCTCCTGTTTCCGACTGGTCACTTGGACTTTAGGCTGACCCCTATCACGTGACTCCTAATCCACCCAGGTGATTGTTACTCAGTGTGAACTCAGTCAACGTTTAGTCGGGCAAAATAGATGTTCAAACAAAGAGCCAAGCAGGTTGATCCGGGGAAAAAAAAAAATGAAGTAAGTCTCTTTTTCTTTCGTAATATTTGTATTTTTTTCCATGAATAAGCAAAGTACATGTATGTATATCTAGATCTGGCAATGTAGTTGAAATTTGTGATTGTTTTCGTATAATTTTCCCTCGCATTTGTAAAACGCCAGCGTCTTTGTGCCTATGTTTGCGGCCGCCTCCCGATTTCCTTCTTAAAATGTCGCTCTAATATGCATATCTTTTTGAAATTTGTTTTGAAACAAAGTTTTCCTTGAATCACTAGGAGATCGCAGACATCTTAGAAATTAAAAAAAAAAAAAGAAAAAATGGGAACACTGGTGTGAGCGGGAATCGTAGCCTTTCGCACAAGGAGCATAAAAATGTGCATCTTGTTGTAATGGGTTCATTCTTTAGTGCATGGAGATAGAGTTTTATACATCCGGTATTTACTACTTAGGGGAACATTGTGGAAAGTAGAAAAATTGCTTAGAGTATGGATCATAGACATTTCTACATACTGTATGATCCTTGCTTAGAGAAAGCAATACCGTAAATCCATTGAGATCAGAATTTCTTATCGAATGTTTATCCTTAAGCTGCTAAATAAATAAAGGAGAAATTTCCTGTTGATAGCAAAAGAAAAGTCCAATAGATTTATTGTGATTTCAAGGTTCTCTTTGCCAGGAAAATCTCCCGATGTTGGACTGTTTTGATCCAAAATCAGACTGTGTGTTTGTTGTATGCAGTCTGATCTTGATCTGTACACTCCAAGTCAGGATTGTTGTGATAAAAGGTAAAGTGGCCTTCTTAAGTTGTTTTTGCTGCAAATTATTTATTTCTTGTTTTGTTTAACACTGATAAGTACCACAAAATACTCTTTTCTACATAGCCTATCAAGGAATAGATAGAAAAATGTTTTTTCTTACATACCGGTACATCCTTTTTTTAACTGATGGTTTGCCAGCTATTGCATTGGTTAATTTAGAGATGTAGTGTTTTTTAAGTTTGTTGAGATTATTAAAAATCTGAATAGTCCCCCTTAAGAACTAAGGACAGCTTTACATGTCTTGGCAAAAAGTTTCATTCAGTATCAGACTACAGAACATGCAGTGTGATCTTAACGCTTTATCACACAATCCCGACTTTTAACAACCTTGAGAAAGAAGCCTTTTGAAAACATTGTGGGAAAAGGAGAAAATGCTGGTAACCAGCATTTTCTCGTTTTCCAGCAATGTTTTCTACAAACAAACTTCAATTCTTTGGTAACATTTATTTCGTCATCTGCAAATGCTTTCAATTTGTACCAGTCTAAAATGTTGTCGTTTTGTAAAGGATTAAATGTTTTATCAAGGTAGGTATTCTGCGATAATGTCCCATCATAAGGCACACAGATTGGCATTTCTCCCTCTCTTCATTTCAAAATAAGTATTGATTGCATTTGTCTAGCTTATTTAAAAACAAAAACATGTACATGTATTTGCTCTAGTTCATAGGACGTTATTTCCCTCTCTAAACCCTGTACCACACTTGGGTTTTAATGACCCTTTGGAAGAAGCCTTTTGAAAACAATGTTTTCTATCATTCCAAAAGCAGTTTTCAATTTTTGTGTCCCCTTTACTATGTCATGTGCCAAAGGCTTTCAATATAGTTGAAGTCCAAAAGATTGTCATTTCGTAAGGAGTTAAACATCTTTGGCAATACATGATCTTGGATTTAACCCTTTACCATACAATCCCAAGTTTTAATGACCCTAATAAAGAAGGCTGAAGTGTGGTGAAAAGGAGAAAATGTTGATTACCAGCGTTTTATTCCTTGTTCCACAAGGTTTTCTACCACTTTTAATATTAACCACCCAATCCAGACTATTATTGACCCTGAAGAAAAACCCTTTTGAAAACATTGTGGGAAAAGGAGAAAATGCTGGTATCTAGCATTTTCTCCTTTTCCCACAATGTTTTCAACCCTTTACAAAAAAAATTTAATTTTTGAGCTGCATTTGATTTGTCATCTGCAATGCTTTTAATTTGGACCAGTCGTTTGGTAAAGAGTTTAAGATAAATTACATTATTTAAGCCACATTTAATTTGTAGTTTTCCAAACACTTTCAATTTAGGCAAGTCTAAAATTTTTTTATCCAATAATGATTTGAACCACTTGCTATTCTGTGAAATATTTTTTAATAGAAGCCTTGAATACAGCATTTAGGTCTCTTTTTTTTCTAATTGAAAATATTAGTCATTATAAGATAAAAATCTAAAGACAGTCTTGGTCAGGATGTATTGCAAAATATAGTGCACACATTGTAAATCCCAGATCAGACTACATATTGGGTATAGTCTAAACCCAATACATCTTTACTTGTTTTCAGCCAGATTTTTACCCATTTCAGTTTTTCACTCCACTGGCTGAAAGCCAGCAGAGCCTATGTCATAGCGAGGTTTCCGTCGTCCATCAGTCCATCACTCTGTCTGTTCATCTTTTTCTTGTTTACATGATAAATTCTGCATTTTTGTCGGATTTTCGTGAAACTTGCACAGTTTGTTTATCTAATCAATAGCTTGAACCCTATTGATTTTGAAAAAATCTGACAATCAGTAAGGGAAAAGTAGCCATTTAAAGTTGAAAATTTACATATCGTGTTTACTGGATAAAATCAACATTTTTTTTTTATCCAACTCTTTTGTATTATCAAGGGATTGAACCATATTAAAAAAAAAAAAAAAAAAATGAAGAAAATCCGGAAACCAAGAACTTACATGATGACTGAAAACCTAACATACCTTAACCTCTTTGGGTGAAATTTGTGGCAGAGAATTTTAAAAATGTCCTCTTGAAATATGGATGATAATATTTGAGACATAAATACAAGTGGAAATTTTGTGGCAAAATGCAATATAATTTGGTCATTCCCAACAATTTCTCCGTTGCCACATTATTTTTTTCTTATTGTATACAGCAAGGCCAAAGTCAACTGTGGGTGATTATGCTTTAATTCTTTACCAGACAATAAAACTTTGAACCTGTCTAAATTGAAAATATTTGCACACGACAAATTGTGACTGGAATAGTGGTATTCATCTTTTGTAAAGTAGAAAATGTTGGGGAAAAGGAGTTTTTTCTTGTTTTTATCCAACAATGTTTTCAATATCCATCCTACTCAAGGTCATATAAGCAGTGGAATGTTTCTAGGAATTTCTTGGGCCTATGTTCAGCGCAGAATTAAATATTTTAGGGTAGGAAAACACCTATAGGCCATTACAGCATACTGAGGCAAGCCAAAGAGTATAATTATAATAAGTGTTTTAATCACCCTATACCAGACCACAAAACTTTTTACTGGTCCAAATTGCAAGCCTTTGCAGACAACAAATTGAATGTGACTTGTATGATGTAATTTGTTAAGGAATAGAAAAAGTTGTGGGAAAAGGAGAAAATACTGGTTACCAGCATTTTCTCTCTTTTCCAACAATTTTTTCAAATGACTTTTTCCTTAGGGTCATTAAAAGTTGGGATGGTGTGGTAACACTACTAAATATACACATTTATTTAGAAATAATTTTTTCACCTGGAACAACTTGGTGCTTATGTTACTTGTTAATAATTCTACATAAACATCTTTATCTTTGTAGATTTACAGTATGACCAGATAACGACTTTGTTAAGGTAAGAGTCACTTAACATTGGGTAATCAAGGGTTAAAATAAGTGCATGATAAATTATACAAAGTCTGTCAGATTAATGATGGACAAGTTTATAAAAATTTGTAAAAAATTGTGATATGTATATTACAAAACATGGAGGTTTGAATTTGATGTTTTTTACCTGCCTAAAAGTCGTATTTCAAATATAACATGGTAGAAACTGATCGTCTGCCATGAAGTCAAAGGTGTAAGACAATAATATTATGGTTGCCATAAAGTGTTGAAAGGTAGCAAACTGAGAAAGTTTGTATGTAATTTCAAAATATGAACCACACACAAATGAAGCCATTTTACTAAGATGGCACACACTGCCCTCAAAGTACAGCATTCTGCCTCATTTTATGAGGCTAAGCCCTGGAATCAGCTATATAGGTTGAAAGTTTGACAGAAACATAAGCTAGTATGGATATTAGTATGAAGTTTGCATGGATAAAAAAAAAAGGGCATAGTGTCATAAATGTTAAACTTACATTGTTGCCAGACCCATGTGTTTTATTTCTTAAAGTAATTTCAAATATACCAAATAAATCAATACAGACCAATCCCATGTACTAAAGAACCAAATTTACCAACAAATAATGCCTTACTAAACCTTCAGACTGCCGAGTTGAAACATGGGATAGTTATCAGTCTCCAAGACAAACCATCTTCAAGCAGTTCCAAATATATTCTGACCCCAATGACATCAGTTTATGCATATCTTTACATAATGCCTCTGATATCCGGTAACATCTCTTGTGGTTTTAAGACTTATAAAGTGAAACTTGGTAATACTCCTTGACCAACCACTTCTTGGTACACCCCAGTCATCAACAAAAAACACTGCATACTTTATTTTTATCATTATTATGTCAATATGACCAGTACTATTTTGCAATGATGCTTTGATAAAATACCGTATTTCACCTAATTAACTCTTTACCAAACGACAAACTTTTAGACTGGTCCCAATTGAAAGCATTTGCAGAAGACAAAATAAATGGGACTTAAAATTTGAAATTTGTTATGAATAGGGAAGAAAACATTGTGGGAAAAGGAGAAAATGCTGGTTACCAGCATTTTCCCCTTTTCCCACAATGTTTTCAAAAGGCTTCTTCTACAGGGTCGTTAAAACCCGTGATTGTGTGGTAAAGGGTTAACGCTCCCTCCCTAATAGTAGCACCCCCTTCCCCCCCACCCACACACACTATTATTTCTTACTCCAAACGTTTCCAGACAACCCCCACCCATACCCAACCTTAACCTTAAAATCGACAACTGGGGAGACAAACTTCCAAACGCAAGATAACTTCACTAAAACTTTTCAAATACAGACTGATGAAAATGACTAATGACCAATTATTTATAAACAAACTTACAGGCACGGCGTCGACATAATCCTAATTGCTTCAGCAATCAATGTCATCAACAGCTGACTGTCTAACCTTAAAATCGACAACTGGGGAGACAAACTTCCAAACGCAAGATAACTTCACTAAAACTTTTCAAATACAGACTGATGAAAATGACTAATGACCAATTATTTATAAACAAACTTACAGGCACGGCGTCGACATAATCCTAATTGCTTCAGCAATCAATGTCATTAACAGCTGACTGTCTGAATACACATACACTTCCAATAACATTATAAACTTCCCGTAAAACAAAATTTGTCAGTTAACTTGGAAGAACATTAAAAAGGTGAAGTATTGAATTTCAGTGTCCCATACTAATCGTGAATGCTATTAAATGTTTAAATGAATCATGATCGGCGGTAAAATCAATATTCTGCATTACTGCATCACAGGAAGTCTTTCAAAATGGCAATCACTTTGCACTGGGCTCTGACTAAAACTCGGATCAAAGCACCATACTTACTCTAAGTGATGGCAGTGAAAATTTAGGGAAATTGGCTATGGACTAAGAGTGCCCTGTTGGTGTTTTGAATGGTGCCCCAGCGCATTAATTAGGTGAAGTACGGTAGGAACAATAACTTTCAATAAGTCAATCAATAATGTCTTTTATGCAAATACGGAATACACATAATCTGTCTTAATTTAACACTTTTTCCTAATATTTTTATCTTTTTAAGCACAAAAATTGCATTTTATTATCTTTTAATACATACATGTGCACTAAATTACCTGAGCTGTCATCGTGCCATAAAATGACAATTAGTAATTCATTCAGCTTTCAATAATCTAACATTATCAGGGATCAATCACTTTACATTGATCTTGTAGGTCGGTGTTGGTCATCATTCATTTATAGGTCACACTATTTTTCACAAAACAACTCAAAAGTGGCTTGCTATAGGTTTAATGTATTTGTTCTTACACATTGTATATGTCTAGGAATTCATCTTAAAGTGGGGCGATATGGATGGGACAGTCGAAATAATTGAGCATACTCTTTATATCACACATGATATAATAACTACATCACTTATGATTTTAAACGGTTATTGAGGCTGAAATTTGTTAATTTTTTTTTAATCACATAATAAATTATTGTCACTTTACAAAATATTTGAATTAGACCAATCATAGACCAATCAGGTAAACACTTAAATATAACTTTGATTTCCTGCTAGTAACAGATTAGTAAAGAACATGTTTGTTGCCCCAATGCTAGTCTGCATCATATAAAGTATGAGTTACATAGTTGTTGTCCTTAAATAAATAAAAAAACATCAGAAACAGCAACAAATTTCATTCAGTGTTTAACACCTACATACAAGGGGTCCAGTATGTCAAAAATTTGCATAGGGTATTACTCTTGAAATTGTAATTCTGACTAGCTCTTAATTGGATTTGACTTCGGAAAATTTTTGCTCAAAGGGCTTCAGTTTCAGAGTAGAGCAGAAAAAAAAGTCTTATAGGAGTTTCTTAAGTTTTAGTTTTGTGGCCTGTGTATTCAAAGTATTTCATTACTTGAGAAGTACAGAATGGCATAACGTTAACAATGGATGAATCCTTTAAATCAGCACCATGTCTATCAAATTGGTAGGTGTGATACATATTGAAGTATCCTTACATGATGTGTGTCTATCAGACACACATTAACTTAAACATGTTTGAGGGTTTATAAACCAAAGGGAGTTGTAATAGCCACTAAAGTATTGTCAGCATACCTTATGTGATGTTGAGAATCTTAAATCCTATATGTATATCAGATAAAAAATGAAAGTGGATGTAATTTCTTATTACTTAAGTATATTTTTCTGTTCTGTTATTAAAAATTCTATTTGCCTTATTTAGCCCTTTACCAAATGATCCTGCATTGTAGCAACACTGAGGAAAAGGCCTTTAAAACATTGTGGGAAAAAGAGAATCAGCATTTTCTTATATTCCCACAATGTTTTCCTTCTACAAAGACAATTTGCACCATTAATTGAGCCACATGTAATGCATCATCTGCAAATATTTCCAAATTGGACAAATCCAAATTTGTTGCTTGGTAAAGAGTTAATTTCACTGAAATAGTTGCCTTTGCAGCCAGTGTAGATCAAGATCAGGCTGCACAAAAGATGCAGCCTGATCTTTGATCTACACTGTCAGCTATGTTAAAACAGGCAAAAGGTAGCCATGAATTTGCAATTATATTGGTTTATTCTAGAATGAAAATGACAATTGGGTTTATTTGGTGCTTTAAGGGTTACTTTCTTGTTGCGGTGTTATGAAAGCATCTTTTTTTTGTACACAAATTCAATTTGAAATGAACCCTGCAGTTCTTTTTAAACCAAAACCAATGAAATTATTATGGTGTTAAGGATCTTTGATCCAAAAGTAAGAAAGAAAATAATTTATTATCTCATGCAATGTTTGATGTTAAGGATCTTAAATCCAAAAGTAAAGAAGAAATAGTTTATTATCTCATTGTAATGTTTGATGTTAAGGATCTTACATTAAAAAAAAAAAAAAAAAAGAATTATCTCATGCACTATTTGATGTTAAGGATCTTAAATCCAAAAGAAAAGAAAAACTCATGCAATGTTTGATGTTAAGGATCTTAAATCCAAAAGTAATTAAAAAAAAAAAAAAAAAAAAAATTTTCTCATGCAAATAATAAGAGTGATCTTAAATAAAGCAGAATTTGAATTATAGTTAGATTAGTAAGTTAAATCTGTTCATATAAATTTTGAAAATGGCTTGAATAAAGTAAACTAATTACTTTGGCAAAGATATAGATGAAAAATATTGCATTTATGAAACAAAATTATTTTTATAATTCATTGCTCAGAGAGGTTATCCATGCATTGGACTGGTTAGTATCCAGGAAACACAGAAAGATACATGTAGACAGAGTTGATTACTGGGTGGGATCCAGGAAAGATTTGTCTTTTGTTCAAAAGTTTTAAATCATGAACAAACAAAAATATAGAGATTAAACTGTTACCAATGACGGATCAAGGCAATCCAGAAAGGTTTGTCGGTCTATTCAGGGGCAGCAACTGTGTTTCATCTGCAAAGTTAACCTCGTCTGAGCATTTTTGTCAAAACCCAAGTACATGTAACTGAAAAATAATTGATCGGTTCCTAAGACCATTTTCAAAAGTTATGTGAATGCATTTATCTTACCTTTTTATTTGTGAAAGGTACTGTTTTTTTGTCCACTCAAAAAAGACTTAGCTTTTTACCAAACAATAAAGTTTTATAGTCAAAGATGAAAGCATTTTCAGGCAACATACCAAATATGGCACAAAGATAGGATTTGCCCTTGAAAGGTAGGAAAACATTGAGGAAAAAGGAGAAAATGCTGGTAACCAGCATTTTCTCCTTTTTCCACAATGTTTGCAAAAGCCTCCCTTCCAGAGGTTGTTAAAATAAAAATCAGGATTGTTTGGTAATGGGTTAAGACCACACAACAGTTTTTTTGTGTGTCAATCTCTGCAAGGTTCATGAGAAAGATCTTAGCCAGCAAAGCGCCTTAACAACAATAGTTTTTTTTTTTTTTTTTTTCTGGCTAGTGCAGATCAAGATCAGACTGCACAATGCAGCCTGCTCTTAGATCTACACAGCATACTATGTATAGACATGGCTTGCAAAATTCAGTCTCATAATGACATTTTATCTGGTCCCTGTTCACTTTGTTCGGTACTTCAAGGGTTTTATCCAATAGATATTTAGGGCTTAATGGTACATTTATTTATGTAGTTATTGCAACATGTGTATGGATATTTTTTTGCTTTTATTTTTAGATTTTCTTTGTTCAAATGTTTTTAATTTTGACTTTTTCATTGAAAACTTTTTGAGTAGGCAGGGACTGCCCAGCCACTCAGTAATGTCTTTTATGCATTATACAGTCTTACTTCATTTAATTTTTTTTGCCATGAATTCATCATTTTGTTCAAATCTTCTTAAGTGCAACCATTCTACTTTATCATCTCTTAATACAGACATGCACACTTAATTACCAAAGCTGTCAATTGATGCATCATGAAACAACATTCATTCATTCATTCATTTATTCATTCATTCATTTTGATTTATAATAACAAGTTTGCTATTTCTCAGTATGGAAGCTTTTGCTTTTGTGTGATCTGACTGTCTATTAATGCATCCTGTGAAGGCAAGTGCTCGGGTTGAATAGGATCATTGACTGTAAAACAGCTTTGGGGCAATTTTAAGTTTAAAATTAAATCCAGTGTTGATAGAAGAGTGGACCCTGTTCTTTTTTTCCACTCACGTAAGACTTCAGATCACACTCTACAATTAGGTATGCCTCATATTCCATTTAAGTTGCTGAGAGCCTTGCACAATGTTGTAGGCTAAGGATCTTATTTCCACAAGCAAAAATGGATATTCATTTATTATTAACTCGGCTGTTTAAAAAAAAAAAAAGTCGAGTTATTGTCATAGCCCTGTCGCCGTCTGCAATGTGGTGCAAAAACTTTGACATTTTATAATATCTCTGATATTACTGAAGATACTTACTTCAAACTTGAACAAATTGTTGACTATGAAAAGGGGAAGCATTAGAACTAGGGCAGGTAATCACTAGAATATTTTGACACAGGTATGCCCTTTTTGCGACTTCGAATTTTCACTGAAAATCAAGCAACTTCAGCCGAGCGTTGCCACCCGCATGCCATGCGCTTGTTGTTTTTAGATAAGGAGGTACACAATTTTAGAAATGAGTTACCTTTTAATATAGAATGTTTATCATAGTGTTTCATGATGAGAAGTAGTCATTTTTATTTTCCACATGAATGTAATCCCTGTTGGTTTAAAAAAAATCTCAAAGATGTGGTCTGTGAAAAGACTTTAGATTTAATTGGGGAAACGATATCAAACACATGTTGAGGAAAATCCAAGACTTTGTGCTTTTAAAAGATTCATCTGTTGGCTCTCTATTTATATATTGACACTGTTTGATTTCAACTCAGGAACGCATGCAAATCCGCATATGGAATACTTTTGAATACTGGAACCAGCCACAAAGCCAAAACAACAAATGATTTGAATGATGTTTTAATAATATTATTTCCTGTTAAATCCGAACAGAAAGATATCTTGTTTAAAAAATACAGGAATTCAGATAAAAAATGTATGCCTGATTTCAAATACTTCAGCAGAGCCCTGATATTTATATTTGTGGTTAAATCTGACAATTACTATCGTATTCATAAGCTTGGTCTTTACACTTTCATCTACAGAAGTTGTTTTATGAAGTTGTTTGGTATTTGCAAGGAATTTAAGTATTTTTGCTGTTGTTTGTTTGATATAGGGGAAGAGGGTTGAACTGCATTGAACACAATGTCACCTTCACTATTTAAGTATCTATGAGCATTGAAGGAATGTCTGAGAAAGAAGAATTTCCCCATTAAATGCTTAGGTTTTTAGTAGAAATACTGATCAAAATCAAGATGCTAATTATTTACACTAAACTATACATAGTGCAACCTTTCAAGATCATCCCCATGATCTTTAATCAATTATACTTTCATCAGTCTACCAGCACGGTCCAAGTTTGTATATTACAGGCTTAATTGTTTGAGGAAACTTGTCACATACATGTATTGTTTTTTCATGTGATGTATCAAATTGTCATTTAGAAAACAAAGACATCACAATTTTTAAGTGTTGCTTGATTATTTCTAAGTTCAAGTGCTATTTCAAAGTTCAAATGCAAACATGAGGATAAATGACAACTGTCTTGGTTTCTACAATTTTGGCAAGCCTCGAAACATTTGTTAACCCTAGGAATATTAGCTTATTTCACATGAACTCATAGCCTGGATGACCCCAGTACACTACACATTAAATTGTGTCAGTAACATTAAAAAACAGCATAATTCAAGCACTTTTCAATAAATATCTCCTAAATTCCATCTTCATTTTTGCAACACTTTTTCAAAATCAACTTTTTAATGGGTAATCAGGGTTAGTTATTTCTAATCATCCTTTGGAGTTTTTGTGAGAAGCATTTGGTGGAGTATAGGTCATAGTAGATCAAGGACACTGATAATATATCTCTTTACAAACATACTTTGGAAATAGCAAAAGCACACAACATGAAACAGAGCTGTCTTAGCTTTGAGTAACCTGGTTCCCTTCCAATTTGTCTGGGCTTATAGTATTCCATAATATACTAGGGACATTTACACAAGTATACTGAGACTCTGACATAAAATCTTGACAGTGGGGATAGATTGGAAAGCAAATTCTGACATGAAATCTTGACAGTGGGGACAGATTGGAAAGCAAATTCTCCTTTTAAAGCAGATACCATATCTTACCAAACAATTTACTAAACCAATCCCCAAGACATGAATTTGTTACTTACTTCTGTAAAGGGCGATTTTTATTTTTAGCTTGGTTGTTCATAAATATGTTTTATTCCCAAAAATGTTACACACATGGTTATATTTCACCAGCGTAGTACATGAAAAGGATCAACACACACACACACACAAAAATGGTTCTACTCTGTTTAATGCAATTGGACAAATCTTGAAACAAAAGACAGGAAACAAAATAAATTGATCAAAGCAAAAACCAAAAAGAATCTTATTAATAGAAAGTTGGAAAAAAAAAAAAAAAAAAAAAGGGAAAATTCAGGAAAAAGAATTAAAACAAACAAAATTTTAAAAAAAAAAAAATCTTAAGAGATAAAAACTCGTAAAAAATGAAAAATTTGGGGGGGGGGGGGACACAAATTAAAAAAAAAGATAACAACAACAACAGAAAAAAGGAAAAACAATTAGAATATGATAATAATAAACAAAGATGATTTAAAAACATGTAAAAAAAGAAAGAAACAGTCTGTAAAACAAACATGTAAGAAAACAACTGAAAATGGCAAAATTTAGAATAAGAAATTATGAAAAGAATTTTTAAGAAATGAAGAAAAGCAACATCAACAGAAAAAGGGGAGAAAGCTTTAATAACCAAAACCTAAAATGATAAAAAAACAAATGTTAAAAAAAAAAAAAAAAAAAAAAAAAAAAAAAAGTTTTTTTAAAAGAAAAAATGTGTAAAATGTGAGAAAGGCAAAAGATTAGAACAAAGAATAAAGACCAAAAGAAAGAAGAAATAAGAAAATACTAGAAAAGAAAGAAAATTATAACTAAATGATAAAAGAACTAAAAAAAATCTTATCAAAAGAATGAAAAACTTTAAAAAGAATTAAAAGAAATAACATGATAAGAAAAATAAAGAAAACTTTGAAGAATATGAGAAAAAATTACAAAGAGAAATAAAATTATAACAAAATAAAATAACATGAAAAGAAAAATAAAACCTATAAAAAGAGAAATAAAAATGAAAAACGGAAAAAGAAGCATGAAAAGAATGAAGGAAAAAAATAACTAAACAAAATAATTAAGGAATTTAAAATGAAAACAATAAAACTGAAGAAATAGAAAATAAAAAGAATGAAAAACAACATCAACAGAAGAAAAACAAACAAACAAAAAAAAAAAAAAAAAAAAAAAGGGAAAATATATAATAGTAAATAAAAATGATTAAAAATGAAATGAAAAACTAAGAAACTATAAAAAAAAAAGAAAAGAAAGAAAATTCTAACAATATAATAAAAAGAATAAAAATTGTATAAAAAAAATAACAAAACAAAAACAAAAAATAAATAAAAAAAGAATAATGAATAGATAAACAGAAACAACCTGAAAGAAATCTTAATAAAAGAACTGATAAATTGAAAAAGAATAAAAAGAAATAACATGAAAAGAAAAATATTATCATGAAAAGAGAAATTGAAATCAAAAACAGAAAATGAAGTATTAAAGGATTAAGAAAAAATGTAGGGAATTTCAGTTGGGATATGTTTGTTTCTGATACCCCCTGTCCCTGGCAAAAATATTGCAACAAGTATCAGAAGCTAGCATTTTCCATTAAATCTTAATCTTAAGAGTAATGGAAGGAATTTGCACAACAATTTTCACAAGGAACTAAAACAACAAATTTGCAAAGTGCAAAGGAATCTTCAAAAAATTACCTTAGATACAAACTTAGATTCTAAAAAATATTTAAACTGTAAATCAACAGTCATGAAACTGCATATGGAATATAAACTAAATCTTTCCATTACTTTAAGAATGAAAAAAAAAAAAAAAAAAAAATCTGTGATTGAAAATGAAAATATTAACATAAAAGAACTAAACTCTACTTTATATTTACTTGAAAGGTAAATTACGTAGCAAAGGTGTAATAGACAAGTTAGATATGCACACAGCTTTTTATAGCAGAAGGTCATTCTCACTCCCAAACACATGTATTAGCAAGAAACACTTGTAGAATGTATAAAATGAAACTGACACATTGAAAATGCATACAGTCAGCTTTCCACAGCAACATATTGAGATGATAAAAACATGCACAAAAAAAAAAAAAAATTTGAAAAACAGACATGTAAAAAAAGGTGAACAATGTAACATGTGAATTTTTCTTGAAAAAGTGTTCCTTCCCTACAATTAGCTGTCTCCTCCCCCCCCCCCCCCCCCATCCCACCCCACAAAAAAAAAGTTTTCCTTTTTTGTTGTTGTTTTTTTTTTTCAATTTAAGATACCATGGCTTTTGAAGTGATAGTACTTGGAAAAGACGATGACAGACACATTGCCCAAAGCAGTTATGTGAACAATCAACAAGTCAGCAGAGCATCTACATGGTAAGTTTAACATGGATTAGGTATATTAATATCCCTTTCACTTATTTAGTATCTGATTATATACCATTTGGAAATGTAAGTAGTAAAATGAAGAAATCGGGTGGCTAAATGCATGAATTTAAACGATGTTCTGTTCTGACTAAGATCAGGCTGTACAGAATATGCAATCTGATCTTAAATCTACACTGTGATTTTTTAGCTCCACTGGCTGAAGGCCAGCGGGCTTATGTCATGGCCCGGTGTCCGTCGTGCGTCTGTCCGTCCGTGCGTCCGTCTGTCTGTGCCTTAACTTTTATTTCAAACATCTTCTTCTCTGAAACTACCCATCCAATTTTCATGAAACTTCACAGAAATGATCCTGCCATGGTCCTCTTCAGAATTTCTTGAAAGAATTTTATTCCTTTAAAAACTCTGGTTGCCATGGCAACAAAACTGAAAAATATTGGAAATCTTTAAAAATTTTCTTGTCTGAAACCATAAGGCATAGGGCTACCAAATTTGGCATGTAGCTTTATGTAGTAGACCTCTATCAAGTTTCTTCAAATTATAGCCCTGGGGTCAAAACTGGCTCTGCCCCAGGGGTCACAAGTTTTACATAGGCTTATATAGAGAAAACTTTAAAAATCTTCCTGTACCTAGCCATAAGGCCTAGAGCTACCAAATTTTGCATGTAGCTATATCTAGTGGGCCTCTACCAAGTGGGCCAAAACTTTAGCCCTGGGGTCAAAATTGGCCCCGCTGCAGGGGTCACAAGTTTTACATGGGCTTACATATTGACAACTTAAGAAATCTTCCTGTTTTGATTTTTTTTCTTGAAATTAGCCTTGCATCAGGGGTCTTATGTTTTACAGAGGCTTCATATGGACAAAACTTGAAAATCACCTTATTTATAACCATACAGCATAGACTTGTATTATTTTGGCATGTGGCTTTATCTTGTGGACTCTACCACGATTCAAGTAATTATAGCTCTGGGATCAAAAATGGCTTTGGCCTGCGGGTCTCAACTTTTACATGGGCTTTTACAGAGAAAACTTGAGTCTTTATTTTGAAATCATTTGGCTCAGAACTGAAATGTTTACTATTTATGGTTTGTATTTATAAGCCAGTGGAGCGATACAGGGCCATCATGGCCCTCTTGTTTCTCCGATGTAATACCAGTATATAAAAATGCAGTATCTGGAAAGTCTTTTGACTACCAAACATCTATTCTTAAGCTTGTCCAAATTATTAGCATATGCAGACAACTTATTTAAATATGGCTCAAAAAATGGATTTGTCTTTGAAAGGGTAGAAAACATTTGGGGAAAAGAAGAAAATGCTGGTTACATGCATTTTATTCTATTCACACAATATTTGCAAAAGCATTTTTCTCATTAAAACTTGAGATTGTGTGGAAAAGGGTTAACTCTTTTCAAAATGACAAAATTTTGGAGTGGTCCAAGTTGAAAGCATTTCCAGATGACAAATGTTGCTATATTGATGATTTTGTCTTTGATACAGTAGAAAACATTGTGGGGAAAGTAGAAAATGCTGCTTACCAGCATTTTCTCCTTCTTCACAATGTTTTCCTATAGCCTTCTCTTACAGGGTGGTTAAAATTTGGGATGGGTGGTTAAAATTTGGGATGTGTGGTAAAGGGTTAAACTAACTGAAAATATCCACCGTGTTTATTAAGCAAACTCCTGAAACAACTTTGCTGCAGGTACCTATGAGAATATTTTTGTAAAATAGGCATTACTCGCATTTATTTAGGTCAAATGGAATTTGGCTAAATAAGGAATACACCTTTAGCCACAATATTTTCCAAAGAACATGATTGTATTTTGCAGAAAACCCAAAAATATTTCATCAGGAATTGGAAGTCCCTGAAAGCTTGCTTAACACTCTTCATTGTGACCAGCATTTTCTCCTTTTCCAACAAAGTTTTCTTCTCTCTCACAAGCAAATTTCAGATTTTGGTTAAGTACATTGTCTGCATGTATATTCAGTACCAACAGTTCTGAAATTTTGTAGCCTAGCCCTGGTAGCTCAGTCAGTAGCATACAGGACTTGGGAACAGGGGGTCACTAGTTTGATCCCCAGCTCGGCCAATTTCTTCCAGGGATTAATGATAGTCGTTGTGACAGGATTTATTCCTCTCTCACCATTGACCATTGTTTCAGCAATGGTTATGTGGGAAAGCAGCCAGTGGCTCTGAAAGAATATAATGCATAGTACCAGTAAAAGGAACTCCATTAAAGCATGGATAGCTGCTGGGATACATGAAATAATGTTGAAAATGGCGTTAAAGACCATACAATTAATCAATCTAAAATTTTTAGTTTGGTAACTCTTTACCAGGCAACAAAATTTTAGGCCTGTCCAAAATTTTGAAAGTACTTGCTGACAACAAAACAAATGTTGCTCTAATGATGAGGTTTATGTTGTAAACAATATTGTGGAAAAAGAAAATTCTGGTTACAGTTTTCCCCCGTTTCCCAAAAGGTTTTTAAAACACCCATGGGAGGTAAGAGCACACTATGGGTCCAAACTTTTTAGATGCATTAAGCTTCCTTTTCATAGAGCATGGCTCATATGTAGACCTCCCTGTACAACCTTTATTTTTTCTTAAGTTTTTCATCCTTTTGTTTTAAATTTTCAGCTCATGTGGGGTCCTGCATGACTCAGTGGTAAAGTATAGGTCTCATAACCTGGAGGCCCCAGGTTTGATCCTTGCAGATGGCACTGGGTTGTTTGTCAGAGTTTACTTGGCAAGCCACTTCATAGGCCTAGCCTAGTACTAGTGAAACCTTAGGACTTACATGAACATGTGAGATATAACAGTCATATGACTGAAATGATGTTGAAACAGTGAAAAACACCATTTAATCAATTAATCATTAAATCTGTTCATAGGTATTAGAATACCATAGCTGCCAATACATTATGAAACACCATTCATTCATTCATTCATTGTGGTACATGTCTTTAAAGTTGGTGTTGAATTTTGTTAATCATATAATTTGTTTATGTAGATGATGAACAGTTTTATTTTCAATGTTTTAATGTTCCTTTTAAATTTCTTTCAGGGAGGAAATTAGCTGGCTGATAAGGACACTTTGGCATGGTCATGGACTGGAGGTAGGTCAAAGTTGTCAGTTTTCAATATTTTTTTCTAAATTCATATTATTTTGGCTCAATAGAACTTTCCATCAGTAGAGCTAGAGAAGGTTATAGTGTATTTCTTATTTCATCATTTTGTGCATAAAATCCTTGTCTGCAATGCACTTCATTTTGGCAGTGCTGATGCAATAGTAAGAGTACTGGGTGCAAGACATTCATACTTGTCTTCATTGTACAAAGTTCCACAAGTTTTTATTTTCTGTATTATATTTTTGTGTAGCTTTGCATCCATCAGTTACCTGAATAACTGTGAAAGATTATAGGCTAACCCTTTACCACAAAATCCTGAGCTTTAACTAAAACTGGCTTTTGAAAACATGGTGGGAAAAGGAGAAAATGATGGTAAGCAGCATTTTCTCCTTTTCCTTCTGTGTTTTCTATCATATCAAAAAACATTATTTGATGCAGATTTGATTTGTCATCTGAAAATGCTTTCATTCTGGACATGTCTACAATTTTGTTGTTTGGGAAAGGCTAAAACAATAAGAAAAACGAACCTTTTCACAGTATAGAAGATTTTTAATTACTATAAAGAGAATGTTTGCAATAATTTGTATCTAAAAGCTTTTGAACATGTATTTTTAAATTACACACCAAAGATTCTTTCCAGTCAACTTATAATAAAATGTTTTACCCATATAAAGTAGACAAGTGAGATTCATTTAACTGATGATAGGAATTATAAAGCACAAATGCAAGTTTAAACTACCAGCTTGCTAGCAATACTTTAACTGTAAACAGGTAAATATACCTCAAGTAGCCAATAAAATGTTCTTTCATTGCGGAATTTAGCTCTGGACTAAATACAGGCTGCAAAATCTAGCTCCTGAAAATATCCTCTTTGAATTATATAAACTATTGGATTAAATACAGATCTTAGCAAGTTTGGTTAACATTTGAGTCTGGTTCTAAAAAACCCCATCTACAACATATAGATATTTAAACTGCTAGGTTATATATAAATCAAAGGATTACTTTTTAAAAGTTCTTACATAAAACATAAAGCATTAAGGTTGTATAGACATGTGGTTATCGGCAGAATGACAGTTGGAATTTCCATCACCAGTTAATACATTGTGGCCTGGGACAGGGGCTCTATAGAACAAAATGAAAGTTTCAACTATCAGGTTGCTTGCAACACCACTTTCAAATCATATGTAATACATCAAATATACATTAAATATGAAACCATAAAGTTCTTTTCAGTCACTTTATTAAACCTTTGCACTATCATTAAATGCCGCTAAGAAGGCAAGTTTAAGTTAACTGAGAGACAGAATTTTCACTGTACAAATGTTTATACAGGGGCCAGGTACAACATATCATCAAAAAAGAGATCACTTAAGCAACTTCTGTACATAAGTTAAATTACTATAAAAAGGTGAGGTTCAGTTAACTAACAGCTGGAATTTCCTTCATATACTTTGTGACCAGGGACAGGGGTTTTACAACCAAGAAGGCAATTTCAGCTATTAGTTTGCTGGCAATACCTTTTGTCAACTGTTTTGTAAACAGGTGAAATGCATATCATGGTGCCAAGTAATAAAAAAACTAACCGGTAGATATCTTGGCGTTAGGTTTAACCCATAACTGCACAAGTCCGAGTTTTAGCAATGCTGAGAAAGAGGCCTTTTGAAAACATTGTGGGGAAAGGAGAAAATGCTTGTTACCAGCATTTTCTCCTTTTCGCACAATGTTTTTTATGTAGTTAAGGACAAATACTATCATTTGAAAAACATTGAATGTTACTCTGTAAATACGTTCAACATGATCGAGTCTAAAATTTTGCCATGTGCTAAGGGTTAAAGTTCTTTGGTAAAAACTCATACTTACAGAAATTTCCTTTAAACAGCTGAATGCATTAGACTAACAGTTATTTCTTTTTTCTAACAATATTTTTTTGTTTTTTTTACGAAAATTCCCATGGTCTAAACTACATTTGATTTGCCATCTGCAAATGCTTTCACTATAGATGAGTCTGAAAGTAAAGAATTAATGCCTTTGTCAAAATCAAACTTTGTACACTTCAAGCCAACACTGTGAATGTCTTACATCTTTCTTAATTTTGCATCTGGACTGTTGTCTGGTAAGGCTATGCTATGTCAAAATGAATGAAATAAAACATACCAGAAAACCTCTATATAACAAACTCTAATAATTTTCTGAATTCAAAATTGTTTTTGTTTGTACATTTTTTCATGCTTATTTCAAACTTCTGCAGAGGTTTTGTGAACAGTGCTATCACCACATTGATAACCTAGGTACCGGCCTGCAAAAATGTACCCGATATGGCCAATGTACAGAAAGGATATAGGGCCTTATGCTTTTTCTGTTACAAAGTATTTTGTAGGTTAAGATGGTACTGTCATGGAGTGTGTTGGCAACCCTGGTGCGGAGATCATCTATAGAGACTATAGGATCTCTGCCAAGTCTGATTCAAAACCTCATTCCAAATATTTACTTCTTCAAAACAGGCCCATGTATCTTTCATATAAAGACTGTCAGGCCAAGGCATGTCCGAAAGCATCGTAATCGTGACCACAAAGTGACAGCAAGATGGCCATTAACATGCTGACACCCATATTGTATTGAGCAGATAAGAAACTGGCCATTGACATGCCTAGAGAAAATGCTCCTTCCTATGTTGGCCACACCGTGCTAGGTGGACAGTCTTGTCTGATGTCTGGAGTGTATAAAATAAACATTAGATATTATGTCAGCATATTTGTTAGGTAATGGGTTCTACTTATTACCATACAGACTATTTGTTTTTGATCTATGAGAAAAGAAACACAGCTGAGAAACATTTGAAAGTAATGTCTTTTTAACCCTTTACCAAACACGCCTGTGTTTAAATGAACCTGAGGAAAAACCTTTTGAAAACAATGTGGGAAAAGAAGAAAATGCCAACAAACAGCATTTCCTTCTTTCCCCACAGTGTTTTCTACCTTTCCATTGAAAAAAAACTTTTCATTTGAGCCAATGAAAATATGACATCTGCTAATGTGTTTAAATTGGACCAGTCTAGAATTTTGTCATTTGGTAAAGAGTTAACAAACAGGAAAACTTTTAAGGAGAGAGGGAATAATTTTTTGAAATATGCAAATACTACTTTTCCAAAGAAAGATCTTCTTCAGGGGCTTAACAAGTAAAGTCTGTATGGTAGTGAGTTAATACTTTTGATAAAAGACTGTTAGGCCAGGGCATGTCTGAAAACATCTGATCGTGATCCAAAAACGAGAGAAGAATGGTCATTGCAAAGCCGACAGCAAAATGAGCATCATTTTAAAAATGACCATGAACATGCCCATAATACATTCCCTAAAATATTGGCCACACCGTGATAGGTGAACAGTCTTGTCTGGTTGTATGTTTGGTGTATGATACAGAATGCAATATTGTGTCGGCGTAAAGGGAAAGGAATCCAATAATTTTCACATAAATAGATTTTCGTATCTGTCTTCAAAATTTGTAATTCTTTCACAGCAATAGGCTAAATCAAATGATAACTTTGACCTACTTATGGATGTGGTTGTTGTTCCTTACCTCTATTTCTGTTTCAATTTTAGGTAAAGTACAGAAGTAGAACAACACAGACAGAATATGGAAGGCAAAGCCGAGATGATTTTTGTAAATTGAACCAATGGATGATGTACATTATACTAGTATAAAAAGTACAGATCCAGCAACCACCATAACACTCTTCACATCACTGCTCTAGACATTTTTTTTAAATATGGCAAAAGCAGTGTTTTCTTCACAATGATGATGTGTGTTTAGCTACTCTGATGATATCACAAGAACAAAACTGGCCAGTTAACTTTGTACCTGACAACAAAATTTCAGACTTATCCAATTTGAAAGCAGCTGTTGGTGACATATTAAATGTGACTCAAACATTGATATTTTGTCTTAGAGGGTATAGAAAACATTATAGAAAAGGAAGAAAATATTTTCTCCTTTTTCCACAATTTGTCCGAAAGCCCTCTTCCTCATTGTTGTTAAAACAGGGCTATTTATCACAAGATTTCCAAAAGGAGGTTGTCTTATGATAACAGATCAGTTAGATTTTTCATCCAAAGTTATGTTGTTTAATCAAATTGAGCAATGTTTTGTGTCCAACAATACATACTTGATTTTACTTGTTTAGTAAACAACCAATGAGTTCCAAGGGGGAATGCACATACTGTACAGCAAAAGGGTACACTAGCGAATGGTGTGTCTCATATATATATATGTGTGTGTGTGTGTGTGTGTGTGTGTGAGCCATGCTCTGAAAAGGGGGCTTATCGCATTTGCGAAAAATATCGACCCATGTCAGCCTGCGCAGGCTGAGGGCCGAAACTTTTCGCTATCTTTGAATTCTCTGCATTTCAAGGGATAATTTGATGTCATGATTCAATCGGTTGTTTGACAACATGGATTTTATAGATCCATAATTAGCTGATGTCTTGCTTGGTGTAATGCATCATGGAGATGCATGAAGCCCCCTTTTGCCAGAGAATGGCTTATATGGTTGTGGGTGAACTACCACTTGATAAATTGATATAATAATGTGAAAAATTAGTCCTTTATTTTCTAATTTGTCCTTTACCAAACAACATAACAGTACACTTATACAAGTTGAAAGAATTTGTGGCGGACAAATCAATAGTTTATGTCATGGGATTTATCTTTGAAAGAGCTGAAGGCATTGTGGAATAGGAGAAAATGCAGGCTAACAGCATTCTTTCCTTTTCCTGCAATGTTTTGAAAAGTCCTCTGCCACAGAGTCATTTGAACTTGGGATTGTTTAGTAAATAGTCAAAGCAGAAGTTGCTTTTTCTACAGTGAACATGTCTTGATTTTATGGTTGTTTTTCCCTTCATTACACAGATTGACTTGAAGCTTCTATGAGACAACAAATTTGCAGACTACAAAGTAAATGTGACTCAAATGATGGAATTTGTCTTTCAAGGGGAAGAAGATATTGTTGGAAAGGGAAAAAATGCTGGTTATCAGTGGTTTCTCCTTTTTCCACAATGTTTCATTCCTCCCTCACCCCTGATCATTATTTCGACAATGATTAGGTAGGAAAGCAGCCAGTTGCTTTGGAAGAATATCATGCGAAGCACTGGTAAAACAAATTCTAGGAAAGCATAGATAGGTTCACTGGCTAATGTGATATAACATATGATGTTGAAAGTGGGGCTCAGCAACAAACATTTTCAAACTGATTTGTCTGTGCTATTAATTTAGTCATATCATATCATGGGACTACTCTTTGAAACGTGTAAAAAACATTGTGAGAAAAGAAAAAATGCCAGTCTCCCTTGCTTAACTCCTTATCAGACGATTACTCCTTAACGATAACTCTTTCACCCTTTACCAGACGACAAAATTTAAGCCTTGTCCAAACTGAAAGCGTTTGCAGACGACAATTTCAGCGTGGCTCAAATGGTGCAGTTTTTCTTTGATTGGGTAGAAAACATTGTGGGAAAGGGAGAAAATGCTGGTTACCAGCTTTTTCTCCTTTTCCCACAATGTTTTCAAAAGGCTTCTTTCTCAGGGTCGTTAAAAGGTGACATTGTGCAGTAAAGGGTTAACTCCTTATCAGATGATAAGAAGTTTTAGACTTGTCCAAATTGTAAGCATTTGCAGACGACATATCAAATGTAGCTCCATCAATGGGATTTTTTTTTGTGAAGGGTAGAAAAGAATTTGAAAAAGGAGAAAATGCTGATAACCATTATTTTCTTCTTTTCCTACTATGTTTTCAAGAATCTCCTACCTCAGGGTCGTAAAAAAATGGGATTGTTTAGGTAAAGGATTAAATTATGAAGGAATATAGAGAAGCATAAAGCGGCAATTTCATGGACAATATTTGTGCTTTCAAATGATACAGGTTATCTTGAAAGTAAGATTTGTTTATTAGGTGTTTAATGCTGTTTTCATCATTATTTCAGTCATATCACAGACTTTAGTCCACCACTGCATGCATTTCTTGAGTTTCTACAACAAGTACTTCGCACATTATTATATACCTGAAATTTTTCTGGCTCAAATACATGCGTCACACGCGGGAAAAATAACACATGACAGAAAAAAAAAAAAATCCATCTATACTGTGAAATACAGTTCCAAATACATGTATGGTATTGATGACGTAACTCACCCGCGGAAATCATATGTAATGATTTGTGATTTGATTGGTCAAAATTTATGCCATCACATTTATCCGCCATTCATAAAAAAGAGGTTACTAGCTACTACACCATTGTTTATTTTATTTACCAATTTAAAAAAAAAAAGAATAAAATGTCAAGAACTGCAAAATTTTGCCGTTGAAAGTTGTCGGTATATAATAAAAGGAATATTATTTTGTAGTAACTTTCCTGATGCTTGTATCTACTTCTCGCTGCATAAGAAAATTTTGACATTTCGTTCGACCTTCGGTCTCACGCAGTATCAAATTTTCTCATGCTGCTCAAATTGAATACAAGCACCAGGAAAGTTACTACAACATAATATTCTGTATATATTCCTCCCAATATTCCGTATGTTTTCCTCCAAAGCCACTCGCTGCCTTCTCTCCTATCCATTATAGAAGCAATGATCGGTGATGAGAGGAAACAAATACTGTAGCAATGACTATCATCAGTCCTCTGAAAGAAATTGGCAGACCTGGGGATTGGAACCAGCCATACCCTGATATCAAACCCTGTACATTATGGCCTGAGCTATTGGACTCTGGCCACTTTCTGACATAAACACTGTTGGAAAAAAAGTTTAGCTGTGAGAGAGATAAATAATTGACTACTATCAATACTCCCAAAGAGTTTTATTTTAGGCCTACCACACCATCCCAAATTTTAACAACCGTAAGGCAGAATACCTTGGAAAACATTGTGGGAAAAGAAGAAAATGCTGGTACCCAGCATTTTGCTCATTTACCCACCACAGTGTAGATTAAGATCAAACTGCAGTCTGATCTTGAATCTACACTGTTTGATAGGGAGATATCTTTTCTCCAGAAATAGGACAATTTCAGGTTTTACTGTTGGCTTGAAAGTTTCATTTCTTTTATGTAGCAGGATAAGGGTTAAATAACACAACCGCTTAAACCTGACTTCTAAATTATAATTCATGCAGCAGCCAACTTTTAAAGTCTCTGGTAAATGCTAGGTTGTTTAAATAACACGCCTCTTTAACCCGTTACCAGACGACAAAATTTTAGCCTTGTCCAAATTGAACGCATTTGCAGACAACAATTTCAGTGTGGCTCAAATGGTGCAATTTTCCTTGCATTCTGACACCCGCACTAATAAATTGTTGTTTCATATATACCAGACCTAGGTTAATCGCACATTAAGAAAAAAACAACAGCAAACTTTTACAAATTCGCCTCTTTTAAAAAAAAACCGAAAAACAATTAATCAAACACAGTGTAATTTTAAACACTCTCTTAGCATTGATCGGTGAAGCCCTAGGTCGGTGTAGGCTGAAAATAAAGGTCTGTCCAATGACTGATTCATAAATTTATAGAGAATTCCGTGGTGCAAATGACGTTATACGTCACGTGATTATAAGATCTATATTTTTCGCACAGCTGCATTCCAGAAAGCACCTGTTAAGCGATGACTTGGTACAGCCTAGATTCGTGCGCACTGCATACTACATGTACGATCTCTGCTTGTGCACCTAGAATACGGGTGTGCAAAGTATTTAAAGTATAGAATAAAAAGCTCTGAAGAAGCAACATGTAAGAATGTCTAAGAAGGCAAAGCAACCGTTCCAAGCCGTTATAAATTTGTCAAAAAAAAAAAATCCTACTGTTGAGAAAAATCTCCCTTGAAAGCTTCCATGTTAACTCGGTATCGCCTTTCTCTTTCCGATCATAGGTTGAGTGTTGAATTGAAATAAGACTTACAATTAGGGACAGATTTTAAGATTAAGACTGTACTTCAAATGGGTAATTATCATTTTCACTGAGAACTGGCAACAAATAGAAGCGTGCCGTTGTAAAGACGCTGTCGTCGAAGAGTATGTTTCAGCGTGTCCCTTAACTTGTTTAGTTCACGACAGCTATTTTTAGATACATACATAATGCGCTATTTTTAGAGATGATATCTGTGTAAGCGATAGGCTATGGCGTACCCTTGTGAACGAAATGGTTGTTTCAAAGGTTTGAACAGTTAAATAGCTCAGTCCTTATAGACATATTCATTATCACAACGGCACAGATGCAAGTTATTTACAACAGAAACTGGGTTGTTTACCGAATAATTAGAAAACTATGTTTTATCTCGTAAACCGGAACTTGGGACAGGAAGCAGTACAAGGCCGGAGGTATGCTTACGTCACCCCATAGATCAGGATGATAACAATGAGAGCCTGGTTGCTACGCAACCAGGCGACTCAAAAATTACACATTGAAAATATTGAATGTTTTGAGATACACAATAATCAGATGAAACTTTCTCCCTGACTTGCCTTAAAAAGAAACAATTGAGGAAATGTCTTCGCTTCCATCATGCCAACATTATACTTTCACAATATTATAATAAAATTACAAATCATTTAACCTCATCCAATTAAATCCCATGTTTTAACTCTACCAGATGACAAAATTTTAGCCTGGCCCAAATTGAAAGACGACACAATGTTACCCAAAACATAAAATTTGTATTTCGTAGGGAAGAAAACATTTTGGGAAAGGGAAAAAATGCTGGTTACCAGCATTTTCTCCTTTTCCCAAAATGTTTTCAAAAGCCTTCTTTCTTATGGGCTTTAAAAGTCGGCATTGTGCAGTAAAGGGTTCAGAATCCTTAAGTAGAAGACTTTGGGAAACATGGCGAGAAAATGCTTGTTTCAAGCAATAATTTCACGCTTTTCACTCTCTACCCAACTTGCATTGAAATTTACTAAATAAGGAAAAGCCTATTTGCTTCCGTCATGCTTACATGTTGCTCATGATATAAAAAGTTAAATTATTAAAACCCCTTTAGAAACAATCCCATGTTCTACGAACCCTGAGGAAAATGCTGGTAACCAGCTTTTTCTCCTTTCCCCAAAATGTGTTCCACCCTTTCAAAGACAAATTCCACCACTTGAGCCAAAATTCATGTGTCATCTACAAATGCTCTCAAATCGAAGTAGTCTAAAAAGCAGAAGGCTTTAGAAAACACTAACGAAAAAGGTGAAAATGCTGCTTACCAGCATTTTCTCCTTTTCCCAGTATGTTTCCTATCTTTTTTAACTCTACCTTACTCGTTTTGAAATTTTTTGAATGAGAAAAAGCCTACTGCTTTTGTCATGCTCACATTTTACTCTCATAAATGTTAGATAATAACTCGTAAAACAATTTAAGAAGTAATAAATCCTTTTTTTATCAACCCTGAAACAGAAGGTTTTGGAAAATATTGCAGGAAAAGGAGAAAATACTGGTTAACAGCAAATTTGCAACACTCAAGCACAAATTATTATCATCAGTTAAAAAACTTATTATTTAACCCTTCACCAAACAAAGCCATGTTTCAAAAACTCTGAAGCAGAAAGGTTTGAAAAATACTGTGGGAAACAGAAAATGCTGGCTACCAGCTTTTTCACCTTATCCCACAATGTTTGCTACCTTTTCATTGTTAATCTGACTTACTTTAAAACCTTGTGAATAACACTAGACAAAGAATAAGCCAGTTGAACTGACGAAAAATAGTTGAAAGGAAAGTCTGATATGAAAATGGAAAGCAATTATCACGTTTTCAAATACGCTATTCTTTGGAGTTAAAATTCTTGATTTTGTGATGAAGTGTTAAAGATGCTTCCCAGTCTGTAAAAATGAAAGTGCTAAAATGCAAACACAAAAATCCTTCTCTATAAAGAGGTTTATTATGCTTATCCTTTCACCTTAAACCCTTTACCACACAATACTAAGTTTTAACAAACCTGAGAAGGAAAGCTTTTGAAGACATCATGGAAAAAGGAGAAAATGCTGCTAACCAGCATTTTCTCATTTTCCCACAATGTTTTCTATCCTTTCTATGACAAACCCCATAATTTCAGCCACATTTATATTATCGGCTGCAAATGCTGTGGATATGGACAAGTCTAAAATTTTGTTGACTGGTAAAGAGTTAACAACCCGGGAGAAAAAAATTCTATGAAAAAAGGGCGAGAAAAAAGACTAAGCACTGGTACCTAGCATTTTTATTCTCCTTTTTTCCCCACCATGCTTTCTACACTTTCATAGACAAGTCAAATTACATGAGCCAAAATTGATTTATCCGCAAATGCTATCACAGCTGACAAGGCCGAAATGTTTTCTCTCTATTCATCAGCTACATAAATGATTATGATGGTCACAGATATTTATCAACCTATGCGCAACATACTAGCTCTTTACCATACATCAGAATTTTGGACTATTACACATCAAAAGCATAAATTGCAGATGACAAATGTGGCCCCAATGTTGGAATTTGGCTTGACTATGGTACAACGACAAAATTTTAGACTAGTCCAAATTACTAGAGAATTGAAAGCAGTTGCAGACGACAAAATAAGTATGACTAAAAAATTGAAATTTGGTTTGAGAAGGGTAGAAAACATTGTGGGAAAAGGAGAAAATGCTGGTTACCGCGTTTCCTCCTTTTCCCACAGTGTTTTCAAAAGGCTTCTTTCCCAGGGTTGTTAAAAGTCGAGACTGTGTGGTAAATAGTTAAAAGGGTAGAAAACGTGGGAAAAGGAGAAAATGCTGGTAAACAACATTTTCTCCTTTACCCACATTGTTTTAAAAAGCCTTCTTCCTACAGATGGTTATAACTTGGGATCCTGTGGTAAAGAGTTAAGGTAAGTGTTTGAACATTAAACTAAAATTCTGTGCTACAAAGCTAGTAACTGCTCTAAGTGTGATATGAGATTTCGTAATCCATACAGATAATTATCATCTTGTTCATTCACACAAAACACATGAGTAAAGTCAATCATACGGACATCTGCTATTATTGCATTATGGGAGGAACTATTTGTAAATGTACTTGAAGTCGTCTGCAGATCCTCTGATATACTGCTTACAGAATTGGTAAGCGAGGTTTCATCACTTCTTTCTGTTGAGGCCATATCGAATGATAATAATTCAGTGTTGTCTGTAACCCCTGATGACGATTTATCTGTATCCATCAAATTTCTTGAACCAAATTTCCCGTTGGTTTTATCACAGTTGATGTAATCAAGGAAAAAGTCACTTGTTTGTGTATCACCCTCATAAACTATCAGCAAGGAACTTGCATAAAAAGAGAAAGTCGGCTGGGATTCAAACCAGTTCTTTATTCTATAAAGTTTTTTCAGAATGTCTTGTATGGCGTCCCTCCGTAAACCATGCTTCAAGTTAAAGAATGTACCTAGACCTGCAAAGAGATTCAAAACATTAAATATCAGGTACGTCATTAACTCTTTACCAGATGAAAAGAAATTTTAGGCTGAGCCAAACTGCAAACATAATTATGCAGACAACAAATTGTAATGTTGCTAAAGTAATGAAGTCTTCTCTTTGAAAGGGCAGGTTACCAGTATTTTCTCCTTTTCCCACAATGTTTTTAAAAGCCTATCCTTAAAAGGTCATTAAAATGGGTCTGTTTGGCAAAGAGTTATTTTTTTACAACACAATCCCGAGTTTTAACGACCCTGAGGAAGAAGCCTTTTGAAAACATTGTGGGAAAAGGAGAAAATGCTGGTAACTAGCATTTTCTCCTTTTCCCACGTTTTCTACCCTATCAAAAAAAAAAAAAAAAAAAAAAAAAAAAAAAAAATTCATCGTTTCAGCCAAATTTTAATTGTCGTTTGCAACTGCTTTCAACCTGGACAAGTCTATGATTATGTTGTATGGTGAAGGGTTAACTACAGATGACTGCACCTTGCAGCACTGAAAATACTGTGACAATAGGAGATATTACTCATGACAAGAAATCTCTTTTCACCATAATAATTTTTCTAAAGATGAAACACCAAAATTAACCCCTTACCAAACAACCCTGAGTTTTTAACAACCCTGCAAAAAAACGATTTTAGAAAACAATGTTGTAAAAATAATCAACAGCACCGCATGCTGGTGCCAATATTTGGCTGCGGTTGTTTGATTTTCAATGAAAATTGGAAGTCGAAAAAGGGGCATAACTTTATCAAAAATACTTTGATGGTCATCTGCCCTTGTTGTATAGGTTCCCCTTTTGATAGTTAACAACTTGTCCAACTTGTTTGAAGTAAAGGTGTTCTGAAATAACAGAAATATTGTAAAATGTCACATTTTTTGGCATGACTCAGACAACGCCAGGGCTACGATTGTCATCTCAATGTTTTCTTCAAAAACAGCTGAGCTAAAAACCAGAATTTTCTCTGTATTCAACAATACTTTCTATTCTTTTAAACATATGTGCCATCATTTACACCAAATTTAATTTGTCGTCTGCAAGTGGTTTTATGTTGTACAAGTCTACAATTTTGTTGTTTGGTAAAGAATTAAATTCACAATGAATGACTGATTCGCCGTAATTCACAAAAATTTTTTCAGGGGGCTGAAAAAAATATTGCATATTTGTTTCAGGAACTCTTGGGTTAACCCTTTAACAAACATTGCAGGATTAGGAGAAAATGCTGGTGACCACATATGGCAAGTAAATGCCATCATTGTAGTAAAATTTGATACACTGTTTGCTAATGCTTTTGGTTTCCACATGTCTAGAACTTTGTTGTTCAGATGGGAGTTCTACCCTATTGGCCATTATCAGGCCTACAAATCACTATCAGTATTTTCATACAGAACAAACATTTCAAGAAAAGAAAAACATGATTTTGTAACATTATGGGGGAAAAAAAGTTTGTTTGTTTTTTTTCATTTGATACCAAAAATTTCTCTTTTTTCCTTAGTATTTTGCAAAGCTGTCAAATGTAGATAGGAAAAAGTAGTATTCTGTACAGTAAATAAAATAAGTACAGGACCACGAAAATAAAATTTCGTCACACCTTTTCGAAGTATCTCATCCTCCCCAAGTTTCCGACAATAAAACTTATCATAGAACTTCATCTTCTCTTCCACCGTGTCGTAAGTCTGAAAAGCAAAATGGATCAAATATAGCATTAACTCTTTACCAAACAACAAAATTTTAGACTGGTACAAATTGAAAGCATTTGTAAACGACAAAATAAATGTGATTCAAAAACTGTAATTTGTATTGGGGAAGGGTAGAAAACATTGTAGGAAAAGGAGAAAATGCTGGTTACCAGCATTTTCTCCTTTTCCCACAATGTTTTCAAAAGGCTTCTTTTTCAGGGTTGTTAAAAGTCAGGATTGTGTGGTAAAGGGTTGATGTCTTCCTTGAAGTTCCTTTAGAAATAATGACGTTTCTCTAATATTAACCCTTTACCACACTATCCCGAGTTTTAACGTACCTGAGGAAGAAGCCTATTGAAAACATTGTGGGAAAAGGAGAAAATGCTGGTAACCAGCATTTTCTTCTTTTCCCACAATGTTTTGTACCCTATGAAAGAGAGAAATTGTCAGTTTAGCAACATTTAATTTGTTGTCTGCAAATGCTTCCAATTTGGTTCAGTCCTAAAATGTCGTTTGGTAACGAGTTAAGTCCTTGCTTGGCGACAAAATTTTAGACTATTTCAATTTTAAAGCATTTAAAGACGACACAATAATTTTGGCTCAAATGTTGGAATTTGTCTTTGAAAGGGTAGAAAACATTTTGTGAAAAGGAGAAAACGCTGGTTACCAGCATTTTCTTCTACTTTTCCTGAAATGTTTCCAACAGCCTTCTTCCTCAAGGTAGTTAAAACTTGAGACAGTGTGGTACAGGGTCAATTAAAAACTTTACCAAACAATCCTGAGTTTTTACCCTTTACCACATGGCAAAATTGTGGACTGGTCAAAATCGAGAGCTTTTGCAGATGACAAATCGAAAGTGGATCAAATAGAGATTTGCCTATAACCCTTTAACAAATAATCCCTGTTTTAAAATCCCCAGGGAAAGATGCTTTTGAAAACATTGTATCCAGCATTTTCTCCTTATCCCACAATGTCTCCCACCCTTTCAAAGAAAAAAATTCTATCATTTTACCTATGCTAGATTTGTTGTCTCGAAATGCTTTAAACCTTAACCAGATGTCAAAATTTTAGACTGGACCAAATTGAAAGCATTTGCAGACGACAAATTAATTGTTGATCGGATGGTAAGATCTGTCTGTTACAGGATAGAAAGCATTGTGGGAAAAGGAGAAAATGCTGGCTACCACCATTTTTCCTTTTCCCACAATGTTTTCAAAAGGCCTCTTTCTCAGGGTTGTTAAAAGTCAGCATTCTGTGGTAAAGGGTTTAATTTCGACAAATCCAAAATTCTGATATGTGGTAAAGAGTTGAAAGAGTATAAAACATTGTGAAGAAAAGAGAAAATGCCGACCTTACAAGCATCAACTCCTTTTCTCAAGATGTTTTCAAAGGCCTTCAATCCTAGGGTTGTTAGAAGATCGCCCAGGAGATTGTTTGGTGAAGGATTAATGATCCTTAAGATGAAGACATTTGAAAAATATAGTGGAAGATAGGGTCATTGTTGATGATTCGAATTTTAAAAAGAGGGTTTTGACTCTGCTGCAAATTTGTGGAACGGAGTGATTTGTTAAAATTTGTGTATTAACCCTTTACCACCCAATCCCGTTTTAACGACCCTAGGAAATTGGGCATTTGAAAACATTGTGGCAGAAGGAGAAAATGCTCTAACCAGTACACCACAATGTTTTCTTACCTTTTGGAAACAAATTCAATCATATGAGTCACACTTAATTTGTTGTCTGCAAATGCTTTCAATTTGGACCTGCCTCAAATTTTGTCGCTTGGTAAAGAGATAAGATGATAAATGGGCAGAAATGTATCAAAGTTTTAGCAATTAGATCTATATATAACTATTACCTTGGGGCAATATACGCTAAATGTTTCATTTCAATAGTCTTTCATTTATATCAATCAGTTCAATTACTCACATGTTCTTTTGGTTTTTAACAGTAGGGGGCTGGAGCTTTGAAGTGCCTTGTTCGAGGGCACTGTCTCGGTTCCAATGCCGGTTCCAATGCCACAAGTGGGATTTCCAAATAAATGAAATCATGCAGCAAAATGATAGGCTACTTCCCTTCCTCATTTGAAGTATGTAGCTTTTTGTCTGCAGCATTCTAAATCATGTTTAATATTTTAGCAGCGATAGTTTTTAACTTTGTACCATGCCATAAAGCTTCAGAGTTGTGCATGCTAACAGCATCTGCAGAAGACATACATGTATTTGTCTCAAATATTGATATTTGTCTTGGAAAGGTTAAAAAACATCATGGGAAAAGAAAATACTGGTACCAGCATTTTTTGCCTCTTCTCACAAATGTTTTTAACTGTTTACCCAACAACAAAATTTTAGACTAGTCCAAATTGAAAGCAACTGCTGACAACAAAATGAATGCAGCTTAAAAATTGAAATTTGTTTCGGGAAGGGTAGAAAACTTGATGGGAAAAGGAGAAAATGCTGGTTATCAGCTGATCCAATTGTACTTCTGAAACGAGCATTTTTGCAGGGTTTATAAGAAAACAACTAATTCAGTCTTTATTACAGAGTTTATAAGAAAACAAAACCAATCTTTTTATACAATATCATTTAAAAAACAAGAGCAACCAATCCTGGTACCAACACTCGGCTGCATTTGCTTTCTCGGAAAATTCCAAGTCAACAAAAAAAGGGGGCATAACCATGTCAAAAATAGTTTGCAGGATACCTGCTCTACTGGTATGGGTGCCCCTTTTGATACCCATAATTGAAGTATTGCCCAATATTGAAGTAAGTATCTTCGTTTATGACAGATATTTGAAAATGTCAGCGTTCGCACCATGCAAATGCAATGACAGCTATGACAACTCGATGGCTATGACAACTCGATGTATATCCTAAAATAAATAGAGCTGATAAAATAACCATGGTAACAGAGCAAGGCACAAGAGTCTTACAAAAATATAAAAATTACACATTTAAAATATTGAATGTTTTGAGATACACAATAATCAGATGAAACTTTCTCCCTGACTTGCCTTAAAAAGAAACAACTGAGGAAATGTCTTCGCTTCCATCATGCCAACATTATACTTTCACAATATTATAATAAAATTACAAATCATTTAACCTCATCCAATTAAATCCCATGTTTTAACTCTACCAGATGACAAAATTTTAGCCTGGCCCAAATTGAAAGAATTTGCAGACGACATAATGTTACCCAAAACATAAAATATGTATTTCGTAGGGAAGAAAACATTTTGGGGAAGGGAAACAAGAGGGCTATGATGGTGCTGGGTCGCTCACTCGAGTCAATAGGCGAAATTCACTCAACGTGCATAATCCAATTTCTGACCAATTGTCAGGTCAGTTGATGAACAAACTTGGTAAAGGTCCACTAGGAGATGCTACATGCCAAATATCAAAGCTCCACGCCTTCCAGTTTCAGAGAATAAAAACTTTAAAGTTTTCCTTCTTTGTTCCTATGTTCGAAATTTGTGACCCCCGGGGCGGGGCCAGTTTTTACCCCAGGGGCGTTATATGAACAAACTTGGTAGAAGTCCACTAGGAGATGCTACATGCCAAGTATCAAAGCTCTACGCCTTCCAGTTTCAGAGAAGAAGAATTTTAAAGTTTTCCTTCTTTGTTCCTATGTTTGAAACTTGTGACCCCCGGGGCGGGGCCAGTTTTTACCCCAGGGGCGTTATATGAACAAACTTGGTAGAAGTCCACTAGGAGATGCTACATGCCAAGTATCAAAGCTCCACGCCTTCCAGTTTCTGAGAAGAAGAATTTTAAAGTTTTCCTTCTTTGTTCCTATGTTTGAAACTTGTGACCCCCGGGGCAGGGCCAGTTTTGACCCTAGGGGCATCATATGAACAAACTTGGTAGAGGTCCACTAGGAGATGCTACATGCCAAATATCAAAGCTCCACGCCTTCCAGTTTCAGAGAAGAAGAATTTTAAAGTTTTCATTATTTGTTCCTATGTTTGAAACTTGTGACCCCCGGGGCGGGGCCAGTTTTGACCCCAGGGACATCATATGAACAAACTTTGTAGAGGTCCACTAGGAGATGCTACATGCTAAATATCAAAGCTCCACGCCTTTCAGTTTCAGAGAAGAAGAATTTTAAAGTTTTCATTCTTTGTTCCTATGTTCGAAACTTGTGACCCCCGGGGCGGGGCCAGTTTTGACCCCAGGTGCGTCATATGAACAAACTTGGTAGAGGTCTACTAGGAGATGCTACATGCCAAATATCAAAGCTCTACGCCTTCCAGTTTCAGAGAAGAAGAAATTTAAAGTTTTCCTTCTTTGTTCCTATGTTTCGAAACTTGTGACCCCCGGGGCGGGGCCAGTTTTGACCCCAGGGACATTATATGAACAAACTTGGTAGAGGTCCACTAGGAGATGCTACATGCCAAATATCAAAGCTCTACGCCTTCCAGTTTCAGAGAAGAAGAATTTTAAAGTTTTCCTTCTTTGTTCCTATGTTTGAACTTGTGACCCCCGGGGCGGGGCCAGTTTTGACCCCAGGGACATCATATGAACCACCTTGGTAGGGGTCTACTAGAAGATGCTACAAACCAAATATCAAAGCTCTACGCCTTCTAGTTTCAGAGAAGAAGATTTTTAAAGATTTTGCTATTTTTTTCCTTTTGGTTGCCATGGCAACCAGAGTTATGGGTGGAATTCAATCTCTTGAACAAATTTGGTAGAGCTTCACCTGAGGAACATTCCTGCCAAGTTTCATCAAGATTGGCCCAGTGGTTTAGGAGGAGAAGATGTTTAAAGAAATTGTGGACGATGGACGACGCACGACACACGACGGACGACGGACATTGGGCGATCACAAAAGCTCACCTAATGCACTTTGTGCTCAGGTGAGCTAAAAATGCTGGTTACCAGCATTTTCTCCTTTTCCCAAAATGTTTTCAAAAGCCTTCTTTCTTAGGGGCGTTAAAAGTCGGCATTGTGCAGTAAAGGTTTCAGAATCCTTAAGTAGAAGACTTTGGGAAACATGGCGAGAAAATGCTTGTTTCCAGCAATAATTTCTCGCTTTTCCGCAATGCTTTCTATCCTTTTCACTCTCTACCCAACTTGCATTGAAATTTAATAAATAAGGAAAAGCCTATTTGCTTCCGTCATGCTTACATGTTGCTCATGATATAAAAAGTTAAATTATTAAAACCCCTTTAAAAACAATCCCATGTTCTACCAACCCTGAGGAAAATGCTGGTAACCAGCTTTTTCTCCTTTCCCCAAAATGTTTTCCACCCTTTCAAAGACAAATTCCACCACTTGAGCCAAAATTCATGTGTCATCTACAAATGCTCTCAAATCGAAGTAGTCTAAAAAGCAGAAGGCTTTAGAAAACACTAACGAAAAAGGTGAAAATGCTGCTTACCAGCATTTTCTCCTTTTCCCAATATGTTTCCTATCTTTTTTAACTCTACCTTACTCATTTTGAAATTTTTTGAATGAGAAAAAGCCTACTGCTTTTGTCATGCTCACATTTTACTCCCATAAATGTTACATAATAACTCGTAAAACAATTTAAGAAGTAATAAATCCTTTTTTCATCAACCCTGAAACAGAAGGTTTTGGAAAATATTGCAGGAAAAGGAGAAAATACTGGTTAACAGCAAATTTTTAACACTCGAGCACAAATTATTATCGTCAGTTAAAAAACTTGTTATTTAACCCTTCACCAAACAAAGCCATGTTTCAAAAACTCTGAAGCAGAAAGGTTTGAAAAATACTGTGGGAAACAGAAAATGCTGGCTACCAGCTTTTTCACCTTATCCCACTGGGTACCAGCTTTTTCACCTTATCCCACAATGTTCGCTACCTTTTCATTGTTAACCTGACTTACTTTAAAACCTTGTGAATAACACTAGACAAAGAATAAGCCAGTTGAACTGACGAAAAATAGTTGAAAGGAAAATCTGATATGAAAATGGAAAGCAATTATCATGTTTTCAAATACGCTATTCTTTGGAGTTAAAATTCTTGATTTTGTGATGAAGTGTTAAAGATGCTTCCCAGTCTGTAACAAGAGGGCCATGATGGCCCTGTATCGCTCCACTGGCTTATGAACATAACCCATAAATACTAAACATTTCAATTCTGAGCCAAATGGTTTCAAAATGATGACTTACAAAGTTTTCTCTGTAAAAGCCCATGTGAAAGTTGAGACCCGCAGGGCAAAGCCATTTTTTGATCCCAGAGCTATAATTACTTGAACCCTGGTAGAAGTCCACAAGATAAAGCCACATACCAAAATAATACAAGTCTATGCTGTATGGCTATAAATATGGTGATTTTCAAGTTTTGTCAATATGAAGCTCTGTAAAACATAAGACCCCTGATGCAAGGCTAATTTCGAAAAAAAAAAAAAAAAAAAAAAAAATCAAAACAGGAAGATTTCTTAAGTTGTCACTATGTAAGCCCATGTAAAACTTGTGACCCCTGTGGCGAGGCCAATTTTGACCTCAGGGCTAAAATTTTGGCCCGCTTGGTAGAGGCCCACTAGATATAGCTACATGCAAAATTTGGTAGCTCTAGGCCTTATGGCTAGGTACAGGAAGATTTTTTAAAGTTTTCTCTATATAAGCCTATGTAAAACTTGTGACCCCTGGGGCAGAGCCAATTTTGACCCCAGGGCTATAATTTGAAGAAACTTGATAGAGGTCTACTACATAAAGCTACATGTCAAATTTGGTAGCCCTATGCCTTATGGTTTCAGACAAGAAGATTTTTAAAGATTTCCAATATTTTTCAGTTTTGTTGCCATGGCAACCAGAGTTTTTTAAGGAATCAAATTCTTTCAAGAAATTCTGAAGAGGACCATGGCAGGATCATTTCTGTGAAGTTTCATGAAAATTGGATGGGTAGTTTCGGAGAAGAAGATGTTTGAAATAAAAGTTAACGCACGGACGGACGGACGGACAGACGGACGGACTGACGGACTGACGGACGCACGGACGCACGCAAGGACGCACGACGGACACCGGGCCATGACATAAGCCCGCTGGCCTTCGGCCAGTGGAGCTAAAAATGAAAGTGGTAAAATGCAAACACAAAAATCCTTCTATATAAAGAGGTTTATTACACTTATCCTTTCACCTTAAACCCTTTACCACACAATACCAAGTTTTAACAAACCTGAGAAGGAAAGCTTTTGAAAACATCATGGAAAAAGGAGAAAATGCTGCTAACCAGCATTTTCTCATTTTCCCACCATGTTTTCTATCCTTTCTATGACAAACCCCATTTCAGTCACATTTATATTATCGGCTGCAAATGCTGTGGATATGGACAAGTCTAAAATTTTGTTGTCTGGTAAAGAGTTAATAACCTGGGAGAAAAAAATTCTATGAAAAAAGGGCGAGAAAAAAGACTAAGCACTGGTACCTAGCATTTTTATTCTCTTTTTTTCCCCACCATGCTTTCTACACTTTCATAGACAAGTCAAATTACATGAGCCAAAATTGATTTATCCGCAAATGCTATCACAGCTGACAAGGCCGAAATGTTTTCTCTCTATTCATCAGCTACATAAATGATTATGATGGTCACAGATATTTATCAACCTATGCGCAACATACTAGCTCTTTACCATACATCAGAATTTTGGACTATTACACATCAAAAGCATAAATTGCAGATGACAAATGTGGCCCCAATGATGGAATTTGGCTTGACTATGGTACAACGACAAAATTTTAGACTAGTCCAAATTACAAGAGAATTGAAAGCAGTTGCAGACGACAAAATAAGTATGACTAAAAAATTGAAATTTGGTTTGAGAAGGGTAGAAAACATTGTGGGAAAAGGAGAAAATGCTGGTTACCACATTTTCTCCTTTTCCCACAATGTTTTCAAAAGGTTTCTTTCCCAGGGTCGTTAAAAGTCGAGATTGTGTGGTAAATAGTTAAAAGGGTAGAAAACGTTGTGGGAAAAGGAGAAAATGCTGGTAAACAACATTTTCTCCTTTACCCACATTGTTTTAACAAGCTTTCTTCCTACAGATGGTTATAACTGTGGATCCTGTGGTAAAGGGTTAAGGCAAGTGTTTGAACATTAAACTAAAATTCGGTGCTACAAAGCTAGTAACTGCTCTAAATGTGATATGAGATTTCGTAATCCATACAGATAATTATCATCTTGTTCATTCACACAAAACACATGAGTAAAGTCAATCATACGGACATCTGCTATTATTGCATTATGGGAGGAACTATTTGTAAATGTACTTGAAGTCGTCTGCAGATCCTCTGATATACTGCTTACAGAATTGGTAAGCGAGGTTTCATCACTTCTTAGTAGTATGTCCGTCTCTTTACTTGTAAACAAAGATGACGTAATCGGTGGCTATCTTGACCTACTTTCGGTCATGGTGTTACTATTTTTAGTAACTCATTTGCATATAAGGAGTTGTTGGTGTGTCATGGGTATTCGCGGCGGGTATGGGGAGTCCGCCATGTTGGATGACCTAATTTCTATGTTTAGATTAGCAGCCATTTTGGATGACCTATTTTTTTTTTTAAGACGACCATTAATTTAAATGTGCTTTGTGGCACAATTTTTTTTGTGATAAATTTGGAGAGAGAAATAGCTTTAAAAATGAGTCATATAAGCGAGTACCCTAACAGTATACAGAGCTGACTTGTATACTCTATCTAGTAATGATCGCGGGCATTGAGGGTCAGGCCCTTTTACGAGATGGAGATTTCCCCACTTAGACTCATCTTTAACGCCACACCGAGTCAAAGAGCCGATTCCTAACCGTACTACGACCCTCGGCCAAGTCTATACGGTTAAGTCGGTCTAACGACACATCCATGCTCTTTGAAGTATCTCACAAAAGTAAAAAACGATGGAAATAAATATAAAACGGTACCTTCGATGTGATCTCTTCAACGTCCTTCTGTCAAATGACCAAGATCGTAAAAGTATGCAACCACCAGTGTATCTATTTTTAGATAGTCATGTTCAGACATGTACGGGGGGAGTGATCAATAGTCCTTTGTTAAAGTCGCCACAATGTCTGGTTTTGTTTATTTTGTGACGGAAGTGAGAACGATGGTCTTTAGAAATGTCAAAGTTAATCCCCTAACAAAGGACAAGGTGGCTGAATAATAGTCTTTTGTTAATGTCACCATACTGGCTGGTTTTATTTATTTTGGAACGGAAGTCCGGACAATGGCATATTCGACTGTCAAAGTTAATCCCCTATTGAGAAATAGCTTTAAAAATGAGTCGTTTAAGTAGGCACCCTTACGGTATACAGAGCTGACTTGTATACCCTATCTAGTTATTTCTGGCGGATATTGAAGGTCAGGTCCTTTTATCTAGATGGAGACACTCCCACTTAGGCTCATCTTTAACGCTTCATCAAGTCAAAGAGCTGATTCCTGCCCATACTTCGACCCTTGACCAAGTCTATATGGTTAAGTTGGTCTAACGACACATCCATGCTCTTTGAAGTTTCTCATAATACAAAAATGTAAAATTTACATAACTCTCAAATGACCAAGATTATTGCCATCAGTTTGCAACTCGTTTTCGAGATATTCATGTTCAGACATGTACGGGTGAGGGATTACTAGTCTTTTGTTAAAGTCGCCACGTTGACTGGTTTTGTTTATTTAGGGACGGAAGTACGGACAATGACCTATTTAACTGTCAAAATCAATCCCCTATAAAGGACCAGATGGCTGAACAATTGTCTTTTGTTACAGTAGCCACAATGACTGGTTTTGTTTATTTTGTGACAGAAGCACAGACAATGCCCTATTGAGATATCAAAGTTAATCCCCTAACAAAGGACCAAGTGACACAGAGCTGACTTGTATACCCTATTGAAGAAGTAGTCACGGACATTGAGGGTCAGGTCCTCGGTCCTTGATAGGAAAAAAAAAAGTAACTATAAAGATAAAACGATACAAAGGCGAAAAATGAAAAGAAAATAGGCTATTGGTAAAAATATAAAAGTACAGAGGGAAAAACAATGGAGTTAGCAGAAAAAAAAATAGTTTACGGTGAAAAAGAAGAAGTAGAAAAGTCAAAAATAGTCTAAGAGTAAATATAATAAAAGAACATATAACTTTCTAACGATATCAAAGGAGGGAAAATGAAGAAAAAGCAGAAAATTCAAAATAAGAATAGTGAAAAATAAAATGGTACCTTTTTGTCCATGTTTTCTCCTCAAACCTCATGCTCCAGAAAATGAACTAGTTCAGCAGCTTGAACACGCTCTTTTACCAAGATGTCATCTTCAAGGATATATTCTAACAAAACACTTACTTGACCAAACGTGGTGGTCCCAATACCAGAAAATATATGGAAATCCACTGAGTCTTTAACTTCAACAATCACATTTATTATTGGAGCAATAAAAAAAAGCCGACAATTAATGATATCCATCAAAGAAAAAAATCAAGTTGCCCCCTTTAAAGTAAAAGATTGAATAACTCTAACAAGATTGGGCAAGACCCCGAATCCTTTAAGCTCCAGTACCCATTTTAAATGTATATCAATGATTATGATGCAAAAGCGAAAAAATCGAGTTGTCCCCCTTTAAAGCTAAAGACTAAATGACTCTAACAAGATTGGACAAGACCCCCACTCCTTTAAGGTCCAGTACCCATTTATATGTATATCAATGATTATGATGCAAAAGCGAAAAAATCGAGTTGTCCCCCTTTAAAGCTAAAGATTAAATGACTCTAACAAGATTTGACAAGACTCCAAACTCCATTAAGGTCCAGTACCCATTTCATATGAATATCATTGATTATGATGCAAAAGCCGAAAAATCAAGTCATTCCCCTTTAAAGTCGAAGATTAAATGACTCTAACAACATTGGACAGGACCCCCGTCTAATTAAGGTCCAGTACCCATTTATATCATTGATTATGATGCAAAAGTGAAAAATCAAGTCGCCCCCCCTTTAAAGTAAGAGATTAAATGACTCTAACAAGATTGGACAAGACCCCCACTCCTTTAAGGTCCAGTACCCATTTATATGTATAGCATTCATTACGTGTAAAAGCGAAAAATCAAGTCATCCCCCTTTAAAGCAATAGATAAAACGACTCCCACCCCTTTAAGGTCCAGTACCCATTTATATGTATATCATTGATTATGATGCAAAATCGGAAAAAATCAAGTTGTCCCCTTTAAAGCAAAAAGTTAAATGACTCTAACAAGATTGCACAAGACCCCGCGCCCCTTTAAGGTCCAATACCCATTTATATGTATAGCATTGATTACGATGTAAAAGTGAAAAATCAAGTCATCCCCCTTTAAAGCAAAAGATAAAACGACTCCCAACCCTTTAAGGTCCAGTACCCATTTATATCATTGATTATGATGCAAAAGCGGAGAACTCAAGTCGTCCCCCTATAAAGAAAAAAGTTAAATTACTCTAACAAGATTGCACAAGACCCCGCGCCCCTTTAAGGTCCAGTACCCATTTATATGTATATCATTGATTATGATGCAAAAGCGAAAAAATCAAGTCATCCCCCTTTAAAGCAAAAAGTTAAATGACTCTAACAGGATTGCCCCTTTAAAATCCAGTACCCATTTATATATATATCATTGATTAAAATAATAAAAAAGAGAGAAAAAAAAAAAAAAGTCGTTCCCCCCTTTTAAGGCAAAAGAGTAAATGGCTCTTACAAGATTGGACTAAACCCTAATCCCTTTAAGGCCCAGTACCTATTTATATGTCAATGTTTTTTGACTTGAGATTGGATTAAGATAACTTATAAAGGGAGCTGGCCAATGTTTACATAAAGATTTATGATAACCCTAGTAACGGATTAAATTGAGCAAAAATGTAAGATTTTAGTCGAAAGTTATAGGAGTTGCTACTTTCAGCAATGAAATGATTTTTTGAACATTCTAACCTTCTAACAAGTAAAGCCATGTACTGATAAGCATAATTCTAGGAAATGTACGCAATGTCATCAATTCCAGGACAACTAAGAAATGAAACCAATGTTCGTCTTTTTCTTTCATTTTGTGACAGTTTCTATTCATAAAATTTGAGATAACCCTACCTAGTTTGTTTATCTCATCAATAGATTTAACCCTATTGATTTTGAAAAAAATCCACCAAACAGTATGGGAAAAGTAGCCATTTCAAGTTGAAAATTTTTATTTCTTGTGTAGGCGATAAAGTCTACATTTGTAGTCAGATTTTCATGAAACTTGCAGAGTTTGTTTATCTCGTCAATAGCTTCAACCCTATAGATTTTGAAAACATTCCAACAAATAGTATGGGAAAAGTAGCCATTTCAAGTTGAAAATTTTTATTTCTTGTTTACGCGATAAAGTCTGCAGTTGTTGTCAGATTTTCAAGAAACTTGCAGACGTTGTTTATCTCATCAATAGCTTTACCCCTACTGATTTTGAAAAAAAAAAAAAAAAAAAAAAAAAAAATCCAACAAATAGTATGGGAAAAGTAGCCATTTCAAGTTGAAACAAAAATGACGCCATTTTCTATAAAGATTGCTTCAGAAGATCGGCACAAAACAAAAATAGTTTTGTACATGTAATTATACGTACTGGCACTAGCATTTCAAAAAAAACATCACTGACGTCTGACAGTACGATATGGGGTATACCTTTTGAAATTACCCTCTTAGTTTTTGAGGAGAAGATGTTTGAAAATTGAGACAATGGGCAGGTACAGGCACGCACGCGCAATAGGTACACGGCCATAACATAAGCTGGCTGACCTTTGTCCAGTGAAGCTAAAACTTGCGTAGTGTAAATAAAAGGTTGAATGTATTCTACAAGATACTATTACACCAAACTGTTGCTACTACCATTAGATGAAATAAATAAAACTTACCTATATAATGCTCGCCTTCCCAACTCCATATCTAAACTTTTCTTATATTAGAAATATCCATAACAAACGTTAACACTGTTTCCAAAAAAATCGGCAATTTGCCCACAAATATAATCCATTATCATTGTTCTGATATAGAAAGTTGAGAATTGTAGGTATATATAATTTTATGTCTTGTCTTGAGTGACCTGGACAAGTTGTGACAAGCTTCTACAAGTTCTCACATGAAGTCAATCCCCTCCTGGGTTCATTTGTTTTCTATTGTCAATGTTTTTTGACTTGAGATCGGATTAAGATAGCTCATAAAGGGAGCTGGCCAATGTTTACATAAAGATTTACAATAACCCTAGTAACGGATTAGATATTGCAAAAATTTAAGATTTGAGTCGAAAGTTATAGGAGTTGTTACCTTTAGTAATGAAATAATTTTTTGAACATTTTAACCTTCTGACAAGTAAAGCCGTGTACCGATAAGCCTAATTCTAGGAAATGTAAGCAATGACACCAAATTCTAGGACAACCAAGCAAAGAAACCGATTTTCGTCTTTTTCTTTCATTTTGTGACAGTTGCTATTCATGAAATTTGAGATAACCGTACCAAATGATACATGACACTTTACTCTTTCACTTTGACTCCCCCATTATCGATTCAGTTTTCAGCCGTTTCAGGTCCAGTACTCCTTTTCTTAAAAAAATATCGACTTTTTTATTTGCAGTCAGATCGAATCGATATAGTTATGATTAAAATAGTCTTCTCTCACTGACCAAGAAAATGTATAGTTTTGTAGGTGTCACTTGAATGACAACGGCGATATGAGGATTAATTTTGAGAGATACACGCTTTTGGCATCCACTGGTACAAAAATGACTCAATTCGTTATTTATTGACCGATTTTTAAGTTCTTGGTGTCTATCTTCGATAATTTTAACCTAGGAATTCAGTTTTGAACTCAGAATTCACGTAGAGATCATAGTAAGATCGTAATGCCTGAAAGATTTCAGATACGTTATTATGAAAGATTTCAGATACGTTATTAATGCACTAACTTTAACAAAAATGGCTAAAATCGTTGTTTATGAACCGATTTTCATGATCTTGGTGTCTAATTGTATTAATTTTTCCTCAAAAATCCGTTTATTAGGGTAACGAATACAATTCGGTGAGATGGCGGTCAGAAATGACACCAGTGTGTGTTTCAACACGTTTATATTTGACTAATTTAAAACGTCCTTGATTGGATAATAAAGTATGACGTTACTTTTTGTAGCTCATTTAATCCTAAGGTATTCCATTTACTTTATTATCGTTGAGAACTTCATTATGAAACCTACACTTTCACTTTCGACTCATGACGTCAAAAAGCACTGAAATGCATATAATTCAAGTGCCTCTGTATTTTTCAACGAACACGTTATATATCATGTAATACAAAAGTGTTTAAATCATCCTGACACAGAGAAACAGTATGACAAAAGCTTTGAAATGACCAAAATGTTCAATTATGATATTGGACTTGTAGGATTTACAAATGTACCGAGTAAAAAGCTGAAAATGATATTTACCAGGACAAAGAACGTCATTTTTGTTATAACTGCTTATCCGGTTGTCTAGTTAATAAACTGACAAACATGGTTGGTCACGTTTTTATATTTAGACCATGGCTAAGATGTCTTGTCAACCAATCAACCAGTGGTTCTAAAAATAGACAATCAATCAGATGCAAGAGGAAGTGGACCAATCAGAAGAGACTCTGATCTATAAAAGACATTGTCGAGAGTGTGTGTGTGCCAAAAGTATGCCCATACTGAAACAAGGCAAACACCAGATGCAAACTTAGTCTTGATAACAGGTCAGTGAATGAAAAGTGGAACTGAGAGTCGATATCAGAGAATGAAAGGTGAAAACTCATAAGAAAAAGCCATAAGCTTAACCATGATGCGTTAGAAGAACTTAGTAGATCAGCTAGAATATGTTGACAAATCCCTCCAAAATAAAGTAACGCACGTATATCATACTGGGGGTAATGTCTATTCCAATATTGATGAAAACAGCGTTTGTGTAGATAAAAGACAGTACTTCAAACCGAATGAAGAAGTGATGTCTACCAGGAAAGACATCTGTTTGAGACCCCAGGAATACAGTCGATTAAAAGAACTTATACCGAACATTTGAAAAGACTTGCCCGAATTGGATAGTGTTGTATCTTTTTTACTTACAGCGTGATCATATGAATCAGGTAGGAGTCCCATCAGTGTACAGAGTGTAACCCAAATGAATTTATAGATTGATGGTCATGTTTGGACTTACGCATATGATAGTTTTATTGATTAGTGAATGGATACATTATAGACATATAAAAACAGAAATAGAAATTGAAATGGAGCGATTTTTCGCTCTTTTAAATGATTACCAAAATAGACCTTTGTATCCAGTTTTGTTGTAATTCTATATATTAAGAATGTACGTTATGTATATGTAAATATGAATAAAAATGGATGACTGGAAAAGATACTTGTCCTCTATTTATTTTGATACTAACCATCTTGTCAGTTTTAGCGGTCCTGAGAAATCGTATCAGTATGTGAAAGCCTAGAGTAAATACAAAATTAGTACATTGGATACAGAAATGGCTACAAGACCAAGAGCCCTATGCCCTTACAGGGGCTGTTTTCTTAAAAAAGTGTCATTCATTTCTTTAAAGTGTCATATATCTTTCAAAAAGTGTCACTCATTTTCTTAAAAGTGTAACTCATTTTTCAAAAACTGTCTCTCATTTTCTTAAAAGTGTCACTCATTTTTTAAAAAGTGTAACTCATTTTTCAAAAAGTGTCAATCATTTTCTTAAAAGTGTCACTCATTTTTTAAAAAGTGTAACTCATTTTTCAAAAAGTGTCACTCATTTTCGTAAAAGTGTTACTCTTTTTCTAAAAAGTGTCACTACCTTTTTCGTTTTTGTACTTTTACATGTAAATTCCCATAGGGTCTATTTCAAAAAGTGTCACTCATTTTTTAAAAAGTGTCACTCATTTTTTAAAAAGTGTCACTCATTTTCTTAAAAGTGTCACTCATTTTCTTAAAAGTGTCACTCATTTTTTAAAAAGTGTCACTTATTTTTCAAAAAGTGTCAATCATTTTCTTAAAAGTGTCACTCATTTTTTAAAAAGTGTCACTCATTTTCGTAAAAGTGTTACTCTTTTTCTAAAAAGTGTCACTACCTTTTGCGTTTTTGTACTTTTACATGTAAATTCCCATAGGGTCTATTTCAAAAAGTGTCACTCATTTTTTAAAAAGTGTCACTCATTTTCTTAAAAGTGTCACTCATTTTTTAAAAAGTGTAACCCATTTTTCAAAAAGTGTCAATCATTTTCTTAAAAGTGTGACTCGTTTCCTAAAAAGTGTAATTCTTTTTTTTTTTTTCAAAAAGTGTCACTCATTTTCGTAAAAGTGTCAGTCATTTTTCAAACAGTGTCACTCATTCTCTTAATAGTGTTACTCATTTCCTAAAAAGTGTCTCTTGCTTTCTGAAAAGTGCTATTCATTTTCCCGCAAAAAATAGAAAAAGCTGTCAGATTAGGGTATAAAATCAAGAAAATATACGGTGTGTACCACTGAGAAGAAACCACTCAATAAGAGACGGGCGGAGAGGGACTGCTCGCCTCTTGTTTCAACTTTATAAAGGTATTTATGTATTTTGCGAATAGTCTCCCTCCGCCCGTCTCTTATTGAGTGGTTTCTTCTCAGTGGTACACATCGTATATTTTCTTGATTTTATACCCTAATCTGACAGCTTTTTCTATTTTTTGCGGGAAAATGAATAGCACTTTTCAGAAAGCAAGAGACACTTTTTAGGAAATGAGTAACACTATTAAGAGAATGAGTGACACTGTTTGAAAAATGACTGACACTTTTACGAAAATGAGTGACACTTTTTGAAAAAAAAAAAGAATTACACTTTTTAGGAAACGAGTCACACTTTTAAGAAAATGATTGACACTTTTTGAAAAATGGGTTACACTTTTTAAAAAATGAGTGACACTTTTAAGAAAATGAGTGACACTTTTTAAAAAATGAGTGACACTTTTTGAAATAGACCCTATGGGAATTTACATGTAAAAGTACAAAAACGCAAAAGGTAGTGACACTTTTTAGAAAAAGAGTAACACTTTTACGAAAATGAGTGACACTTTTTAAAAAATGAGTGACACTTTTAAGAAAATGATTGACACTTTTTGAAAAATAAGTGACACTTTTTAAAAAATGAGTGACACTTTTAAGAAAATGAGTGACACTTTTAAGAAAATGAGTGACACTTTTTAAAAAATGAGTGACACTTTTTAAAAAATGAGTGACACTTTTTGAAATAGACCCTATGGGAATTTACATGTAAAAGTACAAAAACGAAAAAGGTAGTGACACTTTTTAGAAAAAGAGTAACACTTTTACGAAAATGAGTGACACTTTTTGAAAAATGAGTTACACTTTTTAAAAAATGAGTGACACTTTTAAGAAAATGATTGACACTTTTTGAAAAATGAGTTACACTTTTTAAAAAATGAGTGACACTTTTAAGAAAATGAGAGACAGTTTTTGAAAAATGAGTTACACTTTTAAGAAAATGAGTGACACTTTTTGAAAGATATATGACACTTTAAAGAAATGAATGACACTTTTTTAAGAAAACAGCCCCTGTAAGGGCATAGGGCTCTTGGTCTTGTAGCCATTTCTGTATCCAATGTACTAATTTTGTATTTACTCTAGGCTTTCACATACTGATACGATTTCTCAGGACCGCTAAAACTGACAAGATGGTTAGTATCAAAATAAATAGAGGACAAGTATCTTTTCCAGTCATCCATTTTTATTCATATTTACATATACATAACGTACATTCTTAATATATAGAATTACAACAAAACTGGATACAAAGGTCTATTTTGGTAATCATTTAAAAGAGCGAAAAATCGCTCCATTTCAATTTCTATTTCTGTTTTTATATGTCTATAATGTATCCATTCACTAATCAATAAAACTATCATATGCGTAAGTCCAAACATGACCATCAATCTATAAATTCATTTGGGTTACACTCTGTACACTGATGGGACTCCTACCTGATTCATATGATCACGCTGTAAGTAAAAAAGATACAACACTATCCAATTCGGGCAAGTCTTTTCAAATGTTCGGTATAAGTTCTTTTAATCGACTGTATTCCTGGGGTCTCAAACAGATGTCTTTCCTGGTAGACATCACTTCTTCATTCGGTTTGAAGTACTGTCTTTTATCTACACAAACGCTGTTTTCATCAATATTGGAATAGACATTACCCCCAGTATGATATACGTGCGTTACTTTATTTTGGAGGGATTTGTCAACATATTCTAGCTGATCTACTAAGTTCTTCTAACGCATCATGGTTAAGCTTATGGCTTTTTCTTATGAGTTTTCACCTTTCATTCTCTGATATCGACTCTCAGTTCCACTTTTCATTCACTGACCTGTTATCAAGACTAAGTTTGCATCTGGTGTTTGCCTTGTTTCAGTATGGGCATACTTTTGGCACACACACACTCTCGACAATGTCTTTTATAGATCAGAGTCTCTTCTGATTGGTCCACTTCCTCTTGCATCTGATTGATTGTCTATTTTTAGAACCACTGGTTGATTGGTTGACAAGACATCTTAGCCATGGTCTAAATATAAAAACGTGACCAACCATGTTTGTCAGTTTATTAACTAGACAACCGGATAAGCAGTTATAACAAAAATGACGTTCTTTGTCCTGGTAAATATCATTTTCAGCTTTTTACTCGGTACATTTGTAAATCCTACAAGTCCAATATCATAATTGAACATTTTGGTCATTTCAAAGCTTTTGTCATACTGTTTCTCTGTGTCAGGATGATTTAAACACTTTTGTATTACATGATATATAACGTGTTCGTTGAAAAATACAGAGGCACTTGAATTATATGCATTTCAGTGCTTTTTGACGTCATGAGTCGAAAGTGAAAGTGTAGGTTTCATAATGAAGTTCTCAACGATAATAAAGTAAATGGAATACCTTAGGATTAAATGAGCTACAAAAAGTAACGTCATACTTTATTATCCAATCAAGGACGTTTTAAATTAGTCAAATATAAACGTGTTGAAACACACACTGGTGTCATTTCTGACCGCCATCTCACCGAATTGTATTCGTTACCCTAATAAACGGATTTTTGAGGAAAAATTAATACAATTAGACACCAAGATCATGAAAATCGGTTCATAAACAACGATTTTAGCCATTTTTGTTAAAGTTAGTGCATTAATAACGTATCTGAAATCTTTCATAATAACGTATCTGAAATCTTTCAGGCATTACGATCTTACTATGATCTCTACGTGAATTCTGAGTTCAAAACTGAATTCCTAGGTTAAAATTATCGAAGATAGACACCAAGAACTTAAAAATCGGTCAATAAATAACGAATTGAGTCATTTTTGTACCAGTGGATGCCAAAAGCGTGTATCTCTCAAAATTAATCCTCATATCGCCGTTGTCATTCAAGTGACACCTACAAAACTATACATTTTCTTGGTCAGTGAGAGAAGACTATTTTAATCATAACTATATCGATTCGATCTGACTGCAAATAAAAAAGTCGATATTTTTTTAAGAAAAGGAGTACTGGACCTGAAACGGCTGAAAACTGAATCGATAATGGGGGAGTCAAAGTGAAAGAGTAAAGTGTCATGTATCATTTGGTACGGTTATCTCAAATTTCATGAATAGCAACTGTCACAAAATGAAAGAAAAAGACGAAAATCGGTTTCTTTGCTTGGTTGTCCTAGAATTTGGTGTCATTGCTTACATTTCCTAGAATTAGGCTTATCGGTACACGGCTTTACTTGTCAGAAGGTTAAAATGTTCAAAAAATTATTTCATTACTAAAGGTAACAACTCCTATAACTTTCGACTCAAATCTTAAATTTTTGCAATATCTAATCCGTTACTAGGGTTATTGTAAATCTTTATGTAAACATTGGCCAGCTCCCTTTATGAGCTATCTTAATCCGATCTCAAGTCAAAAAACATTGACAATAGAAAACAAATGAACCCAGGAGGGGATTGACTTCATGTGAGAACTTGTAGAAGCTTGTCACAACTTGTCCAGGTCACTCAAGACAAGACATAAAATTATATATACCTACAATTCTCAACTTTCTATATCAGAACAATGATAATGGATTATATTTGTGGGCAAATTGCCGATTTTTTTGGAAACAGTGTTAACGTTTGTTATGGATATTTCTAATATAAGAAAAGTTTAGATATGGAGTTGGGAAGGCGAGCATTATATAGGTAAGTTTTATTTATTTCATCTAATGGTAGTAGCAACAGTTTGGTGTAATAGTATCTTGTAGAATACATTCAACCTTTTATTTACACTACGCAAGTTTTAGCTTCACTGGACAAAGGTCAGCCAGCTTATGTTATGGCCGTGTACCTATTGCGCGTGCGTGCCTGTACCTGCCCATTGTCTCAATTTTCAAACATCTTCTCCTCAAAAACTAAGAGGGTAATTTCAAAAGGTATACCCCATATCGTACTGTCAGACGTCAGTGATGTTTTTTTTGAAATGCTAGTGCAGTACGTATAATTACATGTACAAAACTATTTTTGTTTTGTGCCGATCTTCTGAAGCAATTTTTATAGAAAATGGCGTCATTTTTGTTTCAACTTGAAATGGCTACTTTTCCCATACTATTTGTTGGATTTTTTTTTTTTTTTTTTTCAAAATCAGTAGGGGTAAAGCTATTGATGAGATAAACAACGTCTGCAAGTTTCTTGAAAATCTGACAACAACTGCAGACTTTATCGCGTAAACAAGAAATGAAAATTTTCAACTTGAAATGGCTACTTTTCCCATACTGTTGGAATGTTTTCAAAATCTATAGGGTTGAAGCTATTGACAAGATAAACAAACTCTGCAAGTTTCATGAAAATCTGACTACAAATGTAGACTTTATCGCCTACACAAGAAATAAAAATTTTCAACTTGAAATGGCTACTTTTCCCATACTGTTTGGTGAATTTTTTTAAAAATCAATAGGGTTAAATCTATTGATGAGATAAACAAACTAGGTAGGGTTATCTCAAATTTTATGAATAGAAACTGTCACAAAATGAAAGAAAAAGACGAACATTGGTTTCATTTCTTAGTTGTCCTGGAATTGATGACATTGCGTACATTTCCTAGAATTATGCTTATCAGTACATGGCTTTACTTGTTAGAAGGTTAGAATGTTCAAAAAATCATTTCATTGCTGAAAGTAGCAACTCCTATAACTTTCGACTAAAATCTTACATTTTTGCTCAATTTAATCCGTTACTAGGGTTATCATAAATCTTTATGTAAACATTGGCCAGCTCCCTTTATAAGTTATCTTAATCCAATCTCAAGTCAAAAAACATTGACATATAAATAGGTACTGGGCCTTAAAGGGATTAGGGTTTAGTCCAATCTTGTAAGAGCCATTTACTCTTTTGCCTTAAAAGGGGGGAACGACTTTTTTTTTTTTTTCTCTCTTTTTTATTATTTTAATCAATGATATATATATAAATGGGTACTGGATTTTAAAGGGGCAATCCTGTTAGAGTCATTTAACTTTTTGCTTTAAAGGGGGATGACTTGATTTTTTCGCTTTTGCATCATAATCAATGATATACATATAAATGGGTACTGGACCTTAAAGGGGCGCGGGGTCTTGTGCAATCTTGTTAGAGTAATTTAACTTTTTTCTTTATAGGGGGACGACTTGAGTTCTCCGCTTTTGCATCATAATCAATGATATAAATGGGTACTGGACCTTAAAGGGTTGGGAGTCGTTTTATCTTTTGCTTTAAAGGGGGATGACTTGATTTTTCACTTTTACATCGTAATCAATGCTATACATATAAATGGGTATTGGACCTTAAAGGGGCGCGGGGTCTTGTGCAATCTTGTTAGAGTCATTTAACTTTTTGCTTTAAAGGGGACAACTTGATTTTTTCCGATTTTGCATCATAATCAATGATATACATATAAATGGGTACTGGACCTTAAAGGGGTGGGAGTCGTTTTATCTATTGCTTTAAAGGGGGATGACTTGATTTTTCGCTTTTACACGTAATCAATGCTATACATATAAATGGGTACTGGACCTTAAAGGAGTGGGGGTCTTGTCCAATCTTGTTAGAGTCATTTAATCTCTTACTTTAAAGGGGGGGGGCGACTTGATTTTTCACTTTTGCATCATAATCAATGATATAAATGGGTACTGGACCTTAATTAGACGGGGGTCCTGTCCAATTTTGTTAGAGTCATTTAATCTTCGACTTTAAAGGGGAATGACTTGATTTTTTGGCTTTTGCATCATAATCAATGATATTCATATGAAATGGGTACTGGACCTTAATGGAGTTTGGAGTCTTGTCAAATCTTGTTAGAGTCATTTAATCTTTAGCTTTAAAGGGGGACAACTCGATTTTTTCGCTTTTGCATCATAATCATTGATATACATATAAATGGGTACTGGACCTTAAAGGAGTGGGGGTCTTGTCCAATCTTGTTAGAGTCATTTAGTCTTTAGCTTTAAAGGGGGACAACTCGATTTTTTCGCTTTTGCATCATAATCATTGATATACATTTAGAATGGGTACTGGAGCTTAAAGGATTCGGGGTCTTGCCCAATCTTGTTAGAGTTATTCAATCTTTTACTTTAAAGGGGGCAACTTGATTTTTTTCTTTGATGGATATCATTAATTGTCGGCTTTTTTTTATTGCTCCAATAATAAATGTGATTGTTGAAGTTAAGGACTCAGTGGATTTCCATATATTTTCTGGTATTGGGACCACCACGTTTGGTCAAGTAAGTGTTTTGTTAGAATATATCCTTGAAGATGACATCTTGGTAAAAGAGCGTGTTCAAGCTGCTGAACTAGTTCATTTTCTGGAGCATGAGGTTTGAGGAGAAAACATGGACAAAAAGGTACCATTTTATTTTTCACTATTCTTATTTTGAATTTTCTGCTTTTTCTTCATTTTCCCTCCTTTGATATCGTTAGAAAGTTATATGTTCTTTTATTATATTTACTCTTAGACTATTTTTGACTTTTCTACTTCTTCTTTTTCACCGTAAACTATTTTTTTTTTCTGCTAACTCCATTGTTTTTCCCTCTGTACTTTTATATTTTTACCAATAGCCTATTTTCTTTTCATTTTTCGCCTTTGTATCGTTTTATCTTTATAGTTACTTTTTTTTTTCCTATCAAGGACCGAGGACCTGACCCTCAATGTCCGTGACTACTTCTTCAATAGGGTATACAAGTCAGCTCTGTGTCACTTGGTCCTTTGTTAGGGGATTAACTTTGATATCTCAATAGGTCATTGTCTGTGCTTCTGTCACAAAATAAACAAAACCAGTCATTGTGGCTACTGTAACAAAAGACAATTGTTCAGCCATCTGGTCCTTTATAGGGGATTGATTTTGACAGTTAAATAGGTCATTGTCCGTACTTCCGTCCCTAAATAAACAAAACCAGTCAACGTGGCGACTTTAACAAAAGACTAGTAATCCCTCACCCGTACATGTCTGAACATGAATATCTCGAAAAAGAGTTGCAAACTGATGGCAATAATCTTGGTCATTTGAGAGTTATGTAAATTTTACATTTTTGTATTATGAGAAACTTCAAAGAGCATGGATGTGTCGTTAGACCAACTTAACCATATAGACTTGGTCAAGGGTCGAAGTATGGGCAGGAATCAGCTCTTTGACTTGATGAAGCGTTAAAGATGAGCCTAAGTGGGAGTGTCTCCATCTAGATAAAAGGACCTGACCTTCAATATCCGCCAGAAATAACTAGATAGGGTATACAAGTCAGCTCTGTATACCGTAAGGGTGCCTACTTAAACGACTCATTTTTAAAGCTATTTCTCAATAGGGGATTAACTTTGACAGTCGAATATGCCATTGTCCGGACTTCCGTTCCAAAATAAATAAAACCAGCCAGTATGGTGACATTAACAAAAGACTATTATTCAGCCACCTTGTCCTTTGTTAGGGGATTAACTTTGACATTTCTAAAGACCATCGTTCTCACTTCCGTCACAAAATAAACAAAACCAGACATTGTGGCGACTTTAACAAAGGACTATTGATCACTCCCCCCGTACATGTCTGAACATGACTATCTAAAAATAGATACACTGGTGGTTGCATACTTTTACGATCTTGGTCATTTGACAGAAGGACGTTGAAGAGATCACATCGAAGGTACCGTTTTATATTTATTTCCATCGTTTTTTACTTTTGTGAGATACTTCAAAGAGCATGGATGTGTCGTTAGACCGACTTAACCGTATAGACTTGGCCGAGGGTCGTAGTACGGTTAGGAATCGGCTCTTTGACTCGGTGTGGCGTTAAAGATGAGTCTAAGTGGGGAAATCTCCATCTCATAAAAGGGCCTGACCCTCAATGCCCGCGATCATTACTAGATAGAGTATACAAGTCAGCTCTGTATACTGTTAGGGTACTCGCTTATATGACTCATTTTTAAAGCTATTTCTCTCTCCAAATTTATCACAAAAAAAATTGTGCCACAAAGCACATTTAAATTAATGGTCGTCTTAAAAAAAAAAATAGGTCATCCAAAATGGCTGCTAATCTAAACATAGAAATTAGGTCATCCAACATGGCGGACTCCCCATACCCGCCGCGAATACCCATGACACACCAACAACTCCTTATATGCAAATGAGTTACTAAAAATAGTAACACCATGACCGAAAGTAGGTCAAGATAGCCACCGATTAGGTCATCTTTGTTTACAAGTAAAGAGACGGACATACTACTCTTCTTTCTGTTGAGGCCATATCGAATGATGATAATTCAGTGTTGTCTGTAACCCCTGATGACGATTTATCTGTATCCATCAAATTTCTTGAACCAAAGTCCCCGTTAGTTTTATCACAGTTGTTGTAATCAAGGAAAAAGTCTCTTCTTTGTGTATCACCTTCGTAAACTATCAGCAAGGAACTTGCATAAAAAGAGAAAGTCCGCTGGGATTCAAACCAGTTCTTTATTCTATAAAGTTTTTTTAGAATGTCTTGTATGGCGTCCCTCCGTAAACCATGTTTCAAGTTAAAGAATGTACCTAGACCTGCAAAGAGATTCAAAACATTAAATATCAGGTATGTCATTAACTCTTTACCAGATGAAAAGAAATTTTAGGCTGATCCAACCTTAAAACATATGCAGACAAATTGTAATGTTGCTAAAGTAATGAAGTCTTCTCTTTGAAAGGGCAGGTTACCAGTATTTTCTCCTTTTCCCACAATGTTTTTAAAAGCCTATCCTTAAAAGGTCATTAAAATGGGTCTGTTTGGCAAAGAGTTAACTTTTTACAACACAATCCCGTGTTTTAACGACCCTGAGAAAGAAGCCTTTTGAAAACATTGTGGGAAAAGGAGAAAATGCTGGTAACTAGCATTTTCTCCTTTTCCCACAATGTTTTCTGCCCTATCAAAAAAAAAAAAAAAAAAAAAAAAAAAATAAATCATCCTTTCAGCCAAATTTTAATTGTCATTTGCAACTGCTTTCAACCTGGACAAGTCTATGATTATGTTGTATGGTGAAGGGCTAACTACAGATGACTGCACCTTGCAGCACTGAAAATACTGTGACAATAGGAGATATTACTCATGACAAGAAATCTCTTTTCACCATAATAATTTTTCTAAAGATGAAACACCAAAATTAACCCCTTACCAAACAACCCTGAGTTTTTAACAACCCTGCAAAAAAGGGATTTTAAAAAACAATGTTGTAAAAATAATCAACAGCACCGCATGCTTGTGCCAATGTTTGGCTGCGGTTGCTTGATTTTCAATGAAATTTGGAAGTCGAAAAAGGGGCATAACTTTATCAAAAATATTTTGATGGTCATCTGCCCTTGTTGTATAGGTTCCCCTTTTGATAGTTAACAACTTGTCCAAGTTTGAAGTAAAGATGTTCTGAAATAACAGAAATATTGTAAAATGTCACATTTTTTAGCATGACTCAGACAACGCCAGGGCTACGATTGTCGTCTCAATGTTTTCTTCAAAAACAGCTGAGCTAGAAACCAGAATTTTCTCTGTATTCAACAGTACTTTCTACTCTTTTAAACATATGTGCCATCATTTACACCAAATTTAATTTGTCGTCTGCATGTGGTTTCATGTTGTACAAGTCTACAATTTTGTTGTTTGGTAAAGAATTAAATTCACAATGAATGACTGATTCTCCGTAATTCACAAAGATTTTTTCAGGGGGCTGAAAAAAATATTGCATATTTGTTTCAGGAACTCTTGGGTTAACCCTTTAACAAACATTGCAGGATTAGGAGAAAATGCTGGTGACCACATATGGCAAGTAAATGCCATCATTGTAGTAAAATTTGATACGCTGTTTGCTAATGCTTTTGGTTTCCACATGTCTAGAACTTCGTTGTTCAGATGGGAGTTCTACCCTATTGGCCATTATCAGGCCTACAAATCACTATCAGTATTTTCATACAGAACAAACATTTCAAGAAAAGAAAAACATGATTTTGTAACATTAAGGAGGAAAAAAAGTTTTTGTTTTTTTTTCATTTGATACCAAAAATTTCTCTTTTTTCCTTAGTATTTTGCAAAGCTGTCAAATGTAGATAGGAAAAAGTAGTATTCTGTGCAGTAAATAAAATAAGTACAGGACCACGAAAATGAAATTTCGTCACACCTTTTCGAAGTATCTCATCCTCCCCAAGTTTCCGACAATAAAACTTATCATAGAACTTCATCTTCTCTTCCACCGTGTCGTAAGTCTGAAAAGCAAAATGGATCAAATATAGCATTAACTCTTTACCAAACAACAAAATTTTAGACTGGTACAAATTGAAAGCATTTGTAAACGACAAAATAAATGTGACTCAAAAACTGGTTACCAGCATTTTCTCCTTTTCCCACAATGTTTTCAAAAGGCTTCTTTTTCAGGGTTGTTAAAAGTCAGGATTGTGTGGTAAAGGGTTGATGTCTTCCTTGAAGTTCCTTTAGAAATAATGACATTTCTCTAATATTAACCCTTTACCACACTATCCCGAGTTTTAACGACCCTGAGGAAGAAGCCTATTGAAAACATTGTGGGAAAAGGAGAAAATGCTGGTAACCAGCATTTTCTTCTTTTCCCACACTGTTTTGTACCCTATGAAAGAGAGAAATTGTCAGTTTAGCAACATTTAATTTGTTGTCTGCAAATGCTTTCAAGTTGGTTCAGTCCTAAAATGTCGTTTGGTAACAAGTTAAGTCCTTACTTGGCGACAAAATTTTAGACTATTTCAATTTGAAAGCATTTGAAGACGACACAATAATTTTGGCTCAAATGTTGGAATTTGTCTTTGAAAGGGTAGAAAACATTTTGTGAAAAGGAGAAAACGCTGGTTACCAGCATTTTCTTCTACTTTTCCTGAAATGTTTCCAACAGTCTTCTTTCTCAAGGTAGTTAAAACTTGAGACAGTTTGGTACAGGGTCAATTAAAAACTTTACCAAACAATCCTGAGTTTTTACCCTTTACCACATGGCAAAATTGTGGACTGGTCAAAATCGAGAGCTTTTGCAGATGACAAATCGAAAGTGGATCAAATAGAGATTTGCCTATAACCCTTTACCAAACAATCCCTGTTTTAAAATCCCCAGGGAAAGATGCTTTTCAAAACATTGTATCCAGCATTTTCTCCTTATCCCACAATGTCTCCCACCCTTTCAAAGAAAAAAATTCTATCATTTTACCTATGCCAGATTTGTTGTCTCGAAATGCTTTAAACCTTAACCAGATGTCAAAATTTTAGACTGGACCAAATTGAAAGCATTTGCAGACGACAAATTAATTGTTGATCGGATGGTAAGATCTGTCTGTTACAGGATAGAAAGCATTGTGGGAAAAGGAGAAAATGCTGGCTACCACCATTTTTCCTTTTCCCGCAATGTTTTCAAAAGGCCTCTTTCTCAGGGTTGTTAAAAGTCAGCATTCTGTGGTAAAGGGTTTAATTTCGACAAATCCAAAATTCTGATATGTGGTAAAGAGTTGAAAGAGTATAAAACATTGTGAAATAAAGAGAAAATGCCGACCTTACAAGCATCAACTCCTTTTCTCAAGATGTTTTCAAAGGCCTTCAATCCTAGGGTTGTTAGAAGATCGCCCAGGAGATTGTTTGGTGAAGGATTAATGATCCTTAAGATGAAGACATTTGAAAAATATAGCGGAAGATAGGGTCATTGTTGATGATTCGAATTTTAAAAAGAGGGTTTTGAATCTGCTGCAAATTTGTGCAATGGAGCGATTTGTTAAAATTTGTGTATTAACCCTTTACCACCCAATCCCGTTTTAACGACCCTAGGAAATTGGGCATTTGAAAACATTGTGGCAGAAGGAGAAAATGCTGGTAACCAGTACACCACAATGTTTTCTTACCTTTTGGAAACAAATTCGATCATATGAGTCACACTTCATTTGTTGTCTGCAAATGCTTTCAATTTGGACCTGCCTCAAATTTTGTCGCTTGGTAAAGAGACAAGATGATAAATGGGCAGAAATGTATCAATGTTTTAGCAATTAGATCTATATATAACTATTACCTTGGGGCAATATACGCTAAATGTTTCATTTCAATAGTCTTTCATTTATATCAATCAGTTCAATTACTCACATGTTCTTTTGGTTTTTAACAGTAGGGGGCTGGAGCTTTGAAGTGCCTTGTTCGAGGGCACTGTCTCGGTTCCAATGCCGGTTCCAATGCCACAAGTGGGATTTCCAAATAAATGAAATCATGCAGCAAAATGATAGGCTACTTCCCTTCCTCATTTGAAGTATGTAGCTTTTTGTCTGCAGTATTCTAAATCATGTTTAATATTTTAGCAGCGATAGTTTTTAACTTTGTACCATGCCATAAAGCTTCAGAGTTGTGCATGCTAACAGCATCTGCAGAAGACATACATGTATTTGTCTCAAATATTGATATTTGTCTTGGAAAGGTTAAAAAACATCATGGGAAAAGAAAATACTGGTACCAGCATTTTTTGCCTCTTCTCACAAATGTTTTTAACTGTTTACCCAACAACAAAATTTTAGGCTAGTCCAAATTGAAAGCAACTGCTGACAACAAAATGAATGCAGCTTAAAAATTGAAATTTGTTTCGGGAAGGGTAGAAAACTTGATGGGAAAAGGAGAAAATGCTGGTTATCAGCTGATCCAATTGTACTTCTGAAACGAGCATTTTTGCAGGGTTTATAAGAAAACAACTAATTCGGTCTTTATTACAGAGTTTATAAGAAAACAAAACCAATCTTTTTATACAATATCATTTAATACATCATTACTTAAAAAACAAGAGCAACCAATCCTGGTACCAACACTCGGCTGCATTTGCTTTCTCGGAAAATTCCAAGTCAACAAAAAAAGGGGGCATAACCATGTCAAAAATAGTTTGGAGGATACCTGCTCTACTGGTATGGGTGCCCCTTTTGATACCCATAATTGAAGTATTGCCCAATATTGAAGTAAGTATCTTCGGTTATGACAGATATTTGAAAATGTCAGCGTTCGCACCATGCAAATGCAATGACAGCTATGACAACTCGATGGCTATGACAACTCGATGTATATCCTAAAATAAATAGAGCTGATAAAATAACCATGGTAACAGAGCAAGGCACAAGAGTCTTACAAAAATATAAAAATTACACATTTAAAATATTGAATGTTTTGAGATACACAATAATCAGATGAAACTTTCTCCCTGACTTGCCTTAAAAAGAAACAACTGAGGAAATGTCTTCGCTTCCATCATGCCAACATTATACTTTCACAATATTATAATAAAATTACAAATCATTTAACCTCATCCAATTAAATCCCATGTTTTAACTCTACCAGATGACAAAATTTTAGCCTGGCCCAAATTGAAAGAATTTGCAGACGACATAATGTTACCCAAAACATAAAATATGTATTTCGTAGGGAAGAAAACATTTTGGGAAAGGGAAACAAGAGGGCCATGATGGCCCTGGGTCGCTCACCTGAGTCAATAGGCGAAATTAACTCAACGTGCATAATCCAATTTCTGACCAATTGTCAGGTCAATTGATGAACAAACTTGGTAAAGGTCCACTAGGAGATGCTACATGCCGAATATCAAAGCTCCACGCCTTCCAGTTTCAGAGAAGAAAAACTTTAAAGTTTTCCTTCTTTGTTCCTATGTTCGAAATTTGTGACCCCCGGGGCGGGGCCAGTTTTGACCCCAGGGACATCATATGAACAAACTTGGTAGAAGTCCACTAGGAGATGCTACATGCCAAATATCAAAGCTCCAAGCCTTCCAGTTTCAGAGAAGAAGAATTTTGAAGTTTTCATTCTTTGTTCCTATGTTTGAAACTTGTGACCCCCGGGGCGGGGCCAGTTTTGACCCCAGGGGCGTTATATGAAGAAACTTGGTAGAAGTCCACTAGGAGAGGCTACATGCCAAATATCAAAGCTCCACGCCTTCCAGTTTCTGAGAAGAAGAATTTTAAAGTTTTCATTCTTTGTTCCTATGTTCGAAACTTGTGACCCCCGGGGCGGGGCCAGTTTTGACCCCAGGTGCGTCATATGGACAAACTTGGTAGAGGTCCACTAGGAGATGCTACATGCCAAATATCAAAGCTCCACGCCTTCCAGTTTCAGAGAAGAAGAATTTTAAAGTTTTCATTCTCTGTTCCTATGTTCGAAACTTGTGACCCCCGGGGCGGGGCCAGTTTTGACCCCAGGGACATCATATGAACAAACTTGGTAGAGGTCCACTAGGAGATGCTACATGCCAAATATCAAAGCTCCACGCCTTCCAGTTTCAGAGAAGAAGAATTTTAAAGTTTTCATTCTTTGTTCCTATGTTTGAAACTTGTGACCCCCGGGGCGGGGCCAGTTTTGACCCCAGGGGCGTTATATGAAGAAACTTGGTAGAAGTCCACTAGGAGATGCTACATGCCAAATATCAAAGCTCCACGCCTTCCAGTTTCTGAGAAGAAGAATTTTAAAGTTTTCATTCTTTGTTCCTATGTTTGAAACTTGTGACCCCCCCGGGGCAGGGCCAGTTTTGACCCCAGGGACATCATATGAACAAACTTGGTAGAGGTCCACTAGGAGATGCTACATGCCAAATATCAAAGCTCCACGCCTTCCAGTTTCAGAGAAGAAGAATTTTAAAGTTTTCATTCTTTGTTCCTATGTTTGAAACTTGTGACCCCCGGGGCGGGGCCAGTTTTGACCCCAGGGACATCATATGAACAAACTTGGTACAGGTCCGTTAGGAGATGCTACATGCTACATATCAAAGCTCCACGCCTTCCAGTTTCAGAGAAGAAGAATTTTAAAATTTTCATTCTTTGTTCCTATGTTTGAAACTTGTGACCCCAGGGCGGGGCCAGTTTTGACCCCAGGTGCGTCATATGAACAGCCTTGGTAGAGGTCCACTAGGAGATGCTACATGCCAAATATCAAAGCTCCACGCCTTCCAGTTTCAGAGAAGAAGAATTTTAAAGTTTTCCTTCTTTGTTCCTATGTTTGAAACTTGTGACCCCCGGGGCGGGGCCAGTTTTGACCCCAGGGACATCATATGAACAAACTTGGTAGAGGTCCACTAGGAGATGCTACATGCCAAATATCAAAGCTCCACGCCTTCCAGTTTCAGAGAAGAAGAATTTAAAATTTTCCTTCTTTGTTCCTATGTTTGAAACTTGTGACCCCCGGGGCGGGGCCAGTTTTGACCCCAGGGACATCATATGAACAAAGTTGGTAGAGGTCCACTAGGAGATGCTACATGCAAAATATCAAAGCTCCACGCCTTCCAGTTTCAGAGAAGAAGAATTTTAAAGTTTTCATTCTTTGTTCCTATGTCCGAAACTTGTGACCCCCGGGGCGGGGCCAGTTTTGACCCCAGGGACATCATATGAGCAAATTTGGTAGAGGTCCACTAGGAGATGCTACATGCCAAATATCAAAGCTCCAAGCCTTCCAGTTTCAGAGAAGAAGAATTTTAAAGTTTTCATTCTTTGTTCCTATGTTTGAAACTTGTGACCCCCGGGGCGGGGCCAGTTTTGACCCCAGGTGCGTCATATGAACAAACTTGGTAGAGGTCACTAGGAGATGCTACATGCCAAATATCAAAGCTCCACGCCTTCCAGTTTCAGAGAAGAAGAATTTTAAAGTTTTCATTCTTTGTTCCTATGTTCGAAACTTGTGACCCCCGGGGCGGGGCCAGTTTTGACCCCAGGGACATCATATGAACAAACTTGGTAGAGGTCTACTAGGAGATGCTACATGCCAAATATCAAAGCTCCACGCCTTCCAGTTTCAGAGAACAAGAATTTTAAAGTTTTCCTTCTTTGTTCCTATGTTTGAACTTGTGACCCCCGGGGCGGGGCCAGTTTTGACCCCAGGGACATCATATGAACAAATTTGGTAGAGGTCCACTAGAAGATGCTACATACCAAATATCAAAGCTCTACGCCTTCTAGTTTCAGAGAAGAAGATTTTTAAAGATTTTGCTATTTTTTTCCTTTTGGTTGCCATGGCAACCAGAGTTATGGGTGGAATTCAATCTCTTGAACAACTTTGGTAGAGCTTCACCTGAGGAACATCCCTGCCAAGTTTCATCAAGATTGGCCCAGTGGTTTAGGAGGAGAAGATGTTTAAAGAAATTGTGGAAGACGGACGACGCACGACGGACGACGGACATTGGGCGATCACAAAAGCTCACTTTGAGCACTTTGTGCTCAGGTGAGCTAAAAATGCTGGTTACCAGCATTTTCTCCTTTTCCCAAAATGTTTTCAAAAGCCTTCTTTCTTAGGGGCGTTAAAAGTCGGCATTGTGCAGTAAAGGGTTAAGAATCCTTAAGTAGAAGACTTTGGGAAACATGGTGAGAAAATGCTTGTTTCCAGCAATAATTTCTCGCTTTTCCGCAATGCTTTCTATCCTTTTCACTCTCTACCCAACTTGCATTGAAATTTAATAAATAAGAAAAAGCCTATTTGCTTCCATCATGCTTACATGTTGCTCATGATATAAAAAGTTAAATTATTAAAACCCCTTTAAAAACAATTCCATGTTCTACCAACCCTGAGGAAAATGCTGGTAACCAGCTTTTTCTCCTTTCCCCAAAATGTTTTCCACCCTTTCAAAGACAAATTCCACCACTTGAGCAAAAATTCATGTGTCATCTACAAATGCTCTCAAATCGAAGTAGTCTAAAAAGCAGAAGGCTTTAGAAAACACTAACGAAAAAGGTGAAAATGCTGCTTACCAGCATTTTCTCCTTTTCCCAATATGTTTCCTATCTTTTTTAACTCTACCTTACTCGTTTTGAAATTTTTTGAATGAGAAAAAGCCTACTGCTTTTGTCATGCTCACCTTTTGCTCCCATACATGTTAGATAATAACTCGTAAAACAATTTAAGAAGTTATAAATCCTTTTTTCATCAACCCTGAAACAGAAGGTTTTGGAAAATATTGCAGGAAAAGGAGAAAATACTGGTTAACAGCAAATTTTTAACACTCGAGCACAAGTTATTATCATCAGTTAAAAAACTTGTTATTTAACCCTTCACCAAACAAAGCCATGTTTCAAAAACTCTGAAGCAGAAAGGTATGAAAAATACTGTGGGAAACAGAAAATGCTGGCTACCAGCTTTTTCACCTTATCCCACAATGTTTGCTACCTTTTCATTGTTAATCTGACTTACTTTAAAACCTTGTGAATAACACTAGACAAAGAATAAGCCAGTTGAACTGACGAAAAATAGTTGAAAGGAAAATCTGATATGAAAATGGAAAGCAATTATCACGTTTTCAAATACGCTATTCTTTGGAGTTAAAATTCTTGATTTTGTGATGAAGTGTTAAAGATGCTTCCCAGTCTGTAAAAATGAAAGTGCTAAAATGCAAACACAAAAATCCTTCTCTATAAAGAGGTTTATTACACTTATCCTTTCACCTTAAACCCTTTACCACACAATACCAAGTTTTAACAAACCTGAGAAGGAAAGCTTTTGAAAACATCATGGAAAAAGGAGAAAATGCTGCTAACCAGCATTTTCTCATTTTCCCACCATGTTTTCTATCCTTTCTATGACAAACCCCATTTCAGCCACATTTATATTATCGGCTGCAAATGCTGTGGATATGGACAAGTCTAAAATTTTGTTGTCTGGTAAAGAGTTAACAACCCGGGAGAAAAAAATTCTATGAAAAAAGGACGAGCAAAAAGACTAAGCACTGGTACCTAGCATTTTTATTCTCTTTTTTTCCCCACCATGCTCTTTACCATTCATCAGAATTTTGGACTTGTACACATCAAAAGCATAAATTGCAGATGACAAATGTGGCCCCAATGATGGAATTTGGCTTGACTATGGTACAACGACAAAATTTTAGACTAGTCCAAATTACTAGAGAATTGAAAGCAGTTGCAGGCGACAAAATAAGTATGACTAAAAAATTGAAATTTGGTTTGAGAAGGGTAGAAAACATTGTGGGAAAAGGAGAAAATGCTGGTTACCGCATTTTCTCCTTTTCCCACAATGTTTTCAAAAGGCTTCTTTCCCAGGGTTGTTAAAAGTCGAGATTGTGTGGTAAATAGTTAAAAGGGTAGAAAACGTTGTGGGAAAAGGAGAAAATGCTGGTATACAACATTTTCTCCTTTACCCACATTGTTTTAACAAGCTTTCTTCCTACAGATGGTTATAACTTGGGATCCTGTGGTAAAGGGTTCAGGCAAGTGTTTGAACATTAAACTAAAATTCTGTGCTACAAAGCTAGTAACTGCTCTAAATGTGATATGAGATTTCGTAATCCATACAGATAATTATCATCTTGTTCATTCACACAAAACACATGAGTAAAGTCAATCATACGGACATCTGCTATTATTGCATTATGGGAGGAACTATTTGTAAATGTACTTGAAGTCGTCTGCAGATCCTCTGATATACTGCTTACAGAATTGGTAAGCGAGGTTTCATCACTTCTTTCTGTTGAGGCCATATCGAATGATGATAATTCAGTGTTGTCTGTAACCCCTGATGACGATTTATCTGTATCCATCAAATTTCTTGAACCAAAGTCCCCGTTAGTTTTATCACAGTTGTTGTAATCAAGGAAAAAGTCTCTTCTTTGTGTATCACCTTCGTAAACTATCAGCAAGGAACTTGCATAAAAAGAGAAAGTCCGCTGGGATTCAAACCAGTTCTTTATTCTATAAAGTTTTTTTAGAATGTCTTGTATGGCGTCCCTCCGTAAACCATGCTTCAAGTTAAAGAATGTACCTAGACCTGCAAAGAGATTCAAAACATTAAATATCAGGTATGTCATTAACTCTTTACCAGATGAAAAGAAATTTTAGGCTGATCCAAACTGCAAACATGATTATGCAGACAACAAATTGTAATGTTGCTAAAGTAATGAAGTCTTCTCTTTGAAAGGGCAGGTTACCAGTATTTTCTCCTTTTCCCACAATGTTTTTAAAAGCCTATCCTTAAAAGGTCATTAAAATGGGTCTGTTTGGCAGAGAGTTAACTTTTTACAACACAATCCCGTGTTTTAACGACCCTGAGGAAGAAGCCTTTTGAAAACATTGTGGGAAAAAGAGAAAATGCTGGTAACTTGCATTTTCTCCTTTTCCCACAATGTTTTCTGCCCTATCAAAAAAAAAAAAAATCATCATTTCAGTCAAATTTTAATTGTCATTTGCAACTGCTTTCAACCTGGACAAGTCTATGATTATGTTGTATGGTGAAGGGTTAACTACAGATGACTGCACCTTGCAGCACTGAAAATACTGTGACAATAGGAGATATTACTCATGACAAGAAATCTCTTTTCACCATAATAATTTTTCTAAAGATGAAACACCAAAATTAACCCCTTACCAAACAACCCTGAGTTTTTAACAACGCTGCAAAAAAACGATTTTAAAAAACAATGTTGTAAAAATAATCAACAGCACCGCATGCTTGTGCCAATGTTTGGCTGCGGTTGCTTGATTTTCAATGAAAATTGGAAGTCGAAAAAGGGGCATAACTTTATCAAAAATACTTTGATGGTCATCTGCCCTTGTTGTATAGGTTCCCCTTTTGATAGTTAACAACTTGTCCAACTTGTTTGAAGTAAAGGTGTTCTGAAATAACAGAAATATTGTAAAATGTCACACTTTTTAGCATGACTCAGACAATGCCAGGGCTACGATTGTCGTCTCAATGTTTTCTTCAAAAACAGCTGAGCTAGAAACCAGAATTTTCTCTGTATTCAACAGTACTTTCTACTCTTTTAAACATATGTGCCATCATTTACACCAAATTTAATTTGTCGTCTGCATGTGGTTTCATGTTGTACAAGTCTACAATTTTGTTGTTTGGTAAAGAATTAAATTCACAATGAATGACTGATTCTCCGTAATTCACAAAGATTTTTTCAGGGGGGCTGAAAAAAATATTGCATATTTGTTTCAGGAACTCTTGGGTTAACCCTTTAACAAACATTGCAGGATTAGGAGAAAATGCTGGTGACCACATATGGCAAGTAAATGCCATCATTGTAGTAAAATTTGATACGCTGTTTGCTAATGCTTTTGGTTTCCACATGTCTAGAACTTTGTTGTTCAGATGGGAGTTCTACCCTATTGGCCATTATCAGGCCTACAAATCACTATCAGTATTTTCATACAGAACAAACATTTCAAGAAAAGAAAAACATGATTTTGTAACATTATGGGGGAAAAAAAGTTGTTTTTTTTTCCATTTGATACCAAAAATTTCTCTTTTTCCCTTAGTATTTTGCAAAGCTGTCAAATGTAGATAGGAAAAAGTAGTATTCTGTGCAGTAAATAAAATAAGTACAGGACCACGAAAATGAAATTTCGTCACACCTTTTCGAAGTATCTCATCCTCCCCAAGTTTCCGACAATAAAACTTATCATAGAACTTCATCTTCTCTTCCACCGTGCCGTAAGTCTGAAAAGCAAAATGGATCAAATATAGCATTAACTCTTTACCAAACATCAAAATTTTAGACTGGTACAAATTGAAAGCATTTGTAAACGACAAAATAAATGTGACTCAAAAACTGAAATTTGTATTGGGGAAGGGTAGAAAACATTGTAGGAAAAGGAGAAAATGCTGGTTACCAGCATTTTCTCCTTTTGCCACAATGTTTTCAAAAGGCTTCTTTTTCAGGGTTGTTAAAAGTCAGGATTGTGTGGTAAAGGGTTAATGTCTTCCTTGAAGTTCCTTTAGAAATAATGACGTTTCTCTAATATTAACCCTTTACCACACTATCCCGAGTTTTAACGACCCTGAGGAAGAAGCCTATTGAAAACATTGTGGGAAAAGGAGAAAATGCTGGTAACCAGCATTTTCTTCTTTTCCCACAATGTTTTGTACCCTATCAAAGACAGAAATTGTCAGTTTAGCAACATTTAATTTGTTGCCTGCAAATGCTTTAAATTTGGTTCAGTCCTAAAATGTCGTTTGGTAACGAGTTAAGTCCTTACTTGGCGACAAAATTTTAGACTTTAAAGCATTTGAAGACGACACAATAATTTTGGCTCAAATGTTGGAATTTGTCTTTGAAAGGGTAGAAGACATTTTGTGAAAAGGAGAAAACGCTGGTTACCAGCATTTTCTTCTTCTTTTCCTGAAATGTTTCCAACAGTCTTCTTCCTCAAGGTAGTTAAATCTTGAGACAGTGTGGTACAGGGTTAATTAAAAACTTTACCAAACAATCCTGAGTTTTTACCCTTTACCACATGGCAAAATTGTGGACTGGTCAAAATCAAGAGCTTTTGCAGATGACAAATCGAAAGTGGATCAAACAGAGATTTGCCTATAACCCTTTACCAAACAATCCCTGTTTTAAAATCCCCAGGGAATGATGCTTTTGAAAACATTGTATCCAGCATTTTCTCCTTATTCCACAATGTCTCCCACCCTTTCAAAGGAAAAATTCTGTCATTTTAGCTATGCTAGATTTGTTGTCTTGAAATGCTTTAACCCTTAACCAGATGTCAAAATTTTAGACTGGACCAAATTGAAAGCATTTGCAGATGACAAATTAAATGTTGATCAGATGGTAAGATCTGTCTGTGACAGGATAGAAAGTATTGTGGGGAAAGGAGAAAATGCTGGTTACCAGCATTTTTCCTTTTCCCACAATATTTTCAAAAGGCCTCTTTCTCTGGGTTGTTAAAAGTCGGCATTCTGTAGTAAAGGGTTTATTTTTGACAAATCCAAAATTTCGATATATGGTAAAGAGTTAAAAGAGTAGAAAACATTGTGAAGTAAAGAGAAAATGCTGATCTTACAAGCATCAACTCCTGTTCTTAAGATATTTTCAAAGGCCTTCTAGGAGATCGCCCAGGAGATTTTTTGGTGAAGGATTAATGATCCTTCAGATGAAGACATTTGAAAAATATAGTGGAAGATAGGGTCATTGTTGATGATTCGAATTTTAAAAAGAGGGTTTTGACTCTGCTGCAAATTTGTGCAATGGAGCGATTTGTTAAAATTTGTGTATTAACCCTTTACCAGACAACCCCAGTTTTAACTACCCTGGGAAATTGGGCATTTGCAAACATTGTGGCAGAAGGAGAAAATGCTGGTAACCAGTAAACCACAATGTTTTCTCACCTTTTGGAAACAAATTCAGTCATATGAGTCACACTTAATTTGTTGTCTACAAATGCTTTGAATTTGGACCTGCCTCAAATATTGTCGTTTGGTAAAGAGTTAAGATGATAAATGGGCAAAAATGTATCAATGTTTTAGCAATTAGATCTATATATAACTATTACCTTGGGGCAATATACGCTAAATGTTTCATTTCAATAGTCTTTCATTTATATCAATCAGTTCAATTACTCACATGTTTTTTGGGTTTTTAACAGTAGGGGGCTGGAGCTTTGAAGTGCCTTGTTCGAAGGCACTGTCTCGGTTCCAATGCCGGTTCCAATGCCACAAGTGGGATTTCCAGATAAATGAAACTATGCAGCGAAATTATAAGCTACTTCCCTTCCTCATTTAAAGTATGTAGCTTTTTGTCTGCAGTATTCTAAATCAGATTTAATATTTTAGCAGATGATAAAGTCTCTGACTTATACAAATTACAAGCCTTTGCAGACAACAAATGAAATGTGTTTAAATGATAAGATTTGTTTTTGGACAAACAGAAAACTTTGTGGGAAAAGGAGAAAATGCTAGTAACCAGCATTTCCTCCTTTTCCCACGACATTTTCAAAAAGCTTCTTCCTCACAGCCATAAAACATGGAATTGTTTAGGAAAGGGTTACTGTTCTCCTGTTTCAAAAACTTTCTCTTTCCTGCTTTTGTCTTCTAACAAAATCTACTGACAAAAAATGCATTAATAATGAGAAAAGATTTCACCAGACAATCCTGTGTTTAACTGATTACCACACAATTCCCAGTTTTAACCACCCTGGGAAATTAGACTTTTGAAAACATTGTGGGAAAAGGAGAAAATGCAGGTAACCAGCATTTTCTCCTTTTCCCTACAATGTTTTCTAACCATTCAGAAACAAACCGAATCATTTAAGCCACATTTAATTAGTTGTCTGCAATTGCTTTCAATCTGTGCCAGTCTGAAATATTGTTGTGCAGTAAAGACTTAACTTATTACCAAACGACAAAACTTCAGACTTGTCCAGACTGAAGCATTTGCAGACAACAAAATAAATGTGACTCGCACAGTGAAATTTGATTTGGGAAGGGTCTACATGTATTTGCAGACAAAAAAAAAACTAATAAGCCTCAAATGATGAGATTTGTCGGTGATAGGTTTGAAAACACTGTGGTAAACAGAGAAAAAGCTTGCTGACAGAAATTTCTCCTTTTACCGCAATGTTTCCAAAAGTCTTCTTGCTCAGGGATGCTAAAACATGGGTTTGTTTGGTAAAAGGTAAAGCAATCTTTGTGGACAAGAAATTAGATCAAGAAATCAAAAATACATAAATCAACAAACCTGCATGCCAGTAAACTGAAAACCAAACTTTTCAACATGCGGAAACTTTGTGATCTCCCTGGCTATTTTAGCTGGTCCCGCTTCTGGATCGTATGTTTTTTGCCCCATTTTGACATCAACCACACAAGGTTTTCGGAATCGTGCTGCTATATTCTCCAGTTTTAAGTATCTAACTGTTAGTAGAAAATAGTATTTTTTTTTGCAAAAGTAACAAATGACAAACCAGCATTTTATCAACTCCAAGGAAAAAGTTATTTAACCCTTTACAACATGACAAAAATTTTTTACCAGTCCAAATTGAAAGCATTTGCAGACAACAATTTCAGTGTGGTTCAAATGATGTGATTTTTGTTTGATAGGGTACAAAACATTGTGGGAAAAGGAGAAAATGCTGGTTACCAGCATTTTCTCCTTTTCCCACAATGTTTTCAAAAGGCTTCTTTCTCAAGGGTGTTAAAAGTCGGGTTTGTGTGGTAAAAAGTTAAAACGTTAAGGGAAAATGGTGGTAACCAGCATTTTCTCCTTTTCGCCACATTGAGTCCCCAACTTAATTAAACAAAGCCCATTATTTGAGCCACATTTAACCCTTTCCCACATGACAAATGTTAGACTTTTCTGATATTGCTAGAAAACTTTGTGAGAAAAGGAGAAAATGCTGGCAACCAGCATTTTCTCCTTTTCCCACAGTGTTTTCAAAAGTCTTCCTGCTTTTGGTCATTAAAACTCAGGACTGTGTGTTAACCCTCATCACACAATCCCGACTTTTAACGACCCTGAGAAAGAAGCCTTTTGAAAACACTGTGGGAAAAGGAGAAAATGCTGGTAATCAGCATTTCTTCTTTTCTCACATTGTTTTGTACCCTTTCAGTCTAGAATGCAATCATTCTAGCCACATTTAATTTGTTGTCTGGAAAATTAATGCTTTCAATTTGGACCAGTCCGAAATGTTGTCGTTTGGTAAAGAGTTAAAGGGTTAATCTATCATCTGTAAATGCATTCAATTTGGCCATGTCTACACTTTTGTTGCCTTTCTATGAATTAAATCTTTACTAACTGACATACCGTAGCTTTTGGCTTGACTAATTCAAAAGCATTTGCAGATGGCAAATTAAATCTAACTCAAATGGTGGAAATTGTCTAAGAAAGGTTAGAAAACATAGTGAGAAAAGGACAAAATGTGGGTAACCAGTATTTTTCTCCTTTTCCAACAGAGTTTTCAAAAGCATTCTCCCTCAAGGTCTTTAAAACCCAAGATTGTGTGTTAAAGGGTTAAACTTTTATTACATTTGAATTTTGATAACAGGAACAATCAAGAAAATATAGTGTTTGTTTGCATTTATGGTATTTTTCCCAAGCTCCCTTCTGCTTTGAAATATAATAATCATCGAAATAATGATCAGCAGCAAGAGATGAAAAAATCCTGTGGAAATGACTATCGCCAATCCCGCAAAAAAATCAATTATAGAGCTGGGAAAATTAACCCTGTACAACACAATCCCAACTTTAAACAACCCTAGGAAGGAAGGCTTTTGAAAACATTGTGGGAAAAGGAGAAATTGCTTGTAACAACCAATTTCTCCTTTTCCCACAATGTTTTCTACTTTTTCATTGGTAAATCTTATCATTTGAGACATGTTTGATATGTCCTCTGCAAATGCTTTCAAAATGGACGAGTCATATTTTTTTTGTGGTAAAGGGTTAACTCTTTACCACACAATCCTGACTTTTAACGACCCTGAAAAAGAAAGCTTTTGAAAACATTGTGGGAAAAGGAGAAAATGCTGGTAACCAGCATTTTCTCATTTTCCTACAATGTTTTCTACCTTTCCCAAAACAAATTTCAGTTTTTGAGTCACATTTATTTTGTCTTCTGTAAATGCTTTCAATTTGGAAATGTCCAAAATGTTGTCGTTTGGAAAAGGGTTAACCAAGCGACCCCCTGGTTTCAAGCCCTGTTCATTATAGAGTGAGCTACCCGGCTTTTAAATGCAAAAGTTTGTCTATTTGTCATACTGTTTTTCAAAGCCACCCTTTGCAGGGTTGTAAAAAGATGGGATGGAAAGGTTTTACTTCTAACAGGAAGAAAAATTTAATAAATAATCAGTTTAATCTATTTCTACTTGTAGTTTATGAATTGAAATTTTTTCTTTCATTACTAAATGTTTTTCTTTTTCATTTATCGACTGGCATGCAAAACGAACAAATTCGTTCAAAACAAGAAATTTCCCCTTGTCTGAAAATGGTTTTTACATTTTCCACCAAATTTTAGTTTCTTGTTCTTCAAATGTATTTACTTTTTTGTACTTCAAAATTAGCCTACCATATACAGAATAATGTACACTGCTCAAAAGAATAGAAGGAGCACACAAATACCCAAATTCAAATCTTTCATTTTGCTAAACACTTCAGTCTTTGTGCTCTGAAAATCATTAACTTACATTCTTACTAGACAAAATGGCTCAGTCCTTTTCTTGTTTGTTTAAGTGCCGATAAGCCATGATAAGAAGAAAATCAGCAAATTTGTTTTCCTTTTTCTTTCGTTAAACAACTCATATTTTTCCAATCTTTTATGGATATTTTTGTCAAATCATATGAAAGAAGAAAACAAGAATAAAAAAATGGCATCTCTGGTTCTCGTAAGAGCCTGTGTGGCATATCAAAAAGATGACTTTTACAGGCATAGCCCATACATCTTTTATGCAAATTAAATTGTTTTGCCTGTTCTGAGATTTTATAGTGTTAGGATAGAATGAAGTAACCAGCAGAAAACTATTTGCATTGTCCTGTACTAAGAGAATTATCTTGTGATCAAAATCAACGACACATGCTCCTTTAATTTTTTTGAGCAGTGTATTTTACCTCTGCCAAACAATCCCCAGTATCAACAACCCAATGGAAGTAAGCCTTTTGATAACATTCTGGGAAGAGAAGAAAAATGCTGGTAACCAGCATTTATTTTTGTTTTCCTACCATGTTTTCTACAATTTCAAAACAAACCCCACCACCTAAGCTGCATTCAATATGTCATCTGCAATCAGCTTTACTATGGAAGAGTCTGAAAGAATTTTGCTGTCTCCAATGGGTGTGAGTATAGATATGACCATAAATTATTTAACCATTTACCACACAATGCCACCTTTTAATAGCGCTGGGAAAGAAGCCTTTTGAGAGCATTGTGGGAAAAGGAGAAAATGCTGGTAACCAGCATCTTCTCCTTTTCCCACAACTTTTTCGACCCTATCAAAGACAAAAATCAAATTTAGTAACATGAAATTTGTCATCTGCAAATGCTTTCAATTTGGTACAGTTTGAAATTTTGTTGTTTGGTAAAGAATGACACAATTCCAGACTGGTTCAAATTAAACGCTTTGGCAAACCACAAATCCTGTGGCCTTCATGATGAGAGTTGTCTTTGGAAGGGTAAAAAAACATGGTGGAAAAAGGAGAAAATGCTGGTTACCAGTAATTTCTCTTTTTCCAACAATGTATTTAAAGCCATTCATCCTCAGGGTTGTTAAAACAAGGGACTGTTTGGTAAAGTGATTATATGTCAATATATCACATTTTGTAAATTCAGGTATCAGCTGGGAAGGTAATTAGTAGTTACTTATCAATCAACCTACATTATCAATTTTCATGTCATCTCCATATATTTCAACTCTTTACCTAACAACACAATTTTAAATTTTGCAGACAGCAAATAAACTGTGGCTCACATGATCAAATGTGTGTTTTAAGGGGTAGAAAGCATTATAGGAAAAAGTGAAAATGCTGGTTAACTCTTTACAAAACAACAAAATTTTAGATTTTTCCAAACTGAAAGCATCTGCAGATGACAAATTCTTTGTTGCTCAAATGATGAAATTTGTCTTTGAAAGGACAGAAAACATACTCGGAAATAGTAAAAGACTGGTTACCAATAACTATTAACCTTGATTATCATTTTTTTTATGTATTCTCCACATAGTTTAACCCATTACAAAACAACAAAGTTTCACACTTGTCCAAACCGAAAGTATTTACAGACAACAAATTGAGTGTTGCTCAAATGATCAAACTTGTCTCTGAAAAGATAGAAAACAAAGTTGGGCAAGAAGAGAATAATATTTAGCTTTTTTATGCTTATATTTGCATTTTCTACACAAACAGTATCTCTGTATGTTTTCTTTACCTAAAGACTATTGACCATATTTAACCTTATACCAGATGACAAAATTTTAGCCTTGTCCAAAATGAAAGCATTTGCAGACGACAATTTCAATGTGGCTCAAATGGTGCAGTTTTTCTTTGATAGGGTAGAAAACATGGTGGTAAAAGGAGAAAATGCTGGTTACCAGCATTTTCTCCTTTACCAACAATGTTTTCAAAAGGCTTCTTTCCCATGGTCATTAAAAGGTGGCATTGTGCGGTAAAGGGTAAATTCTTTACCACTCAACAAAATTTTGACTCGCCCATATCAAAAGCATTTGCAAGCAACAAATAAAACATGGCTCACAAGATGGATTTTGTCTGTGAAAGGGCAGAAAAATATTTTACCAGCATTTTCTCCTTTTCCCACATTTTCAAAAACCTTCTTTCACAGGGTTGTTAAAAAACAGACTTGCTCGAAAAAGAGTTAAAACTCAATTTGTTAGTAATGGGGATAATTATGTATACAACAACTTAAAATTTAATATTATCAAAAAATTTAGTGTAACTTTTCTTTCTTCCTTCTTGCTTTTTCTTTAAATTCATTATTGTGATTAGAAATAGTATTTATCCGAAATGCACTGATCAATCAAAATACCCTACAAAATATTTGGCAGTGTAGGTGCACAATGAAACTAATTTCTCATTTTGCCACAAAATTTCAAACAAACATTTTCATGTATAAAACATTAACCTTTTACCACACATTTAACCACCCCGAGGAAACAGGCTTTTGAAACAAGAGGGCCATGATGGCCCTGTATCGCTCCACTGGCTTATGAATATAAACCATGAAGAAGAGTCTTCACTATATAAGCCCTTATAAAACTTTGACCCCAGGGCTACAGTCGGACTACATGGGGAATATGTGTATTAGAAGAATAACATGCCAAATTTGGGAGTTCTTGGCCTTATGGCTAGTAACAAGATGGTTTCTGAACTTTTCACTCCATAAACCCATGTAAAACTTGTGACCCCTGGTGCAGGGCCAAACTTGATCCTAGGGCTGTAACTTGGGCCCTCTCTGTAATTGTCCACTAGATAATGCTATAATTATGCAAAATTTGGTAGCCTAAGCCTTATGGCTATGTATACCAAGATTTAAAAGTTTTCCCTATGTAAGCCCATGTAAATCTTGTGAACCCCCCCCCCCCCAAGCATGAGGTCAAATTGACCCCAGGACTATACTTTGGGCACTTTTGGTAGACCCCATCTAGATCAAGCTAAATGCAAAATTTGGTAGCTCTAGGCCTTATGGCTAGGTACGGGAAGATTTTTAAAGTTTTCTCTATATAAGCCTATGTAAAACTTGTGACCCCTGGGGCAGAGCCAATTTTGACCCCAGGGCTATAATTTCAAGAAACATGATAGAGGTCTACTACATAAAGCTACATGGAAAATTTGGTAGCCCTATGCCTTATGGTTTCAGACAAGAAGATTTTTAAAGATTTCCAGTATTTTTCAGTTTTGTTGCCATGGCAACCAGAGTTTTTGAAGGAATCAAATTCTTTCAAGAAATTCTGAAGAGGACCATGGCAGGATCATTTCTGTGAAGTTTCATGAAAATTGGATGGGTAGTTTCAGAGAAGAAGATGTTTGAAATAAAAGTTAACGCACGGACGGACGGACGGACGCACGCATGCACGGACGCACGACAGACACCGGGCCATGACATAAGCCAGCTGGCCTTCGGCCAGTGGAGCTAAAAATTGTGGGAAAAGGAGAAAATGCTTGTAACCACCATGCCAGCATTTTCTCCTTTTCAAACACTGTTTTGTACTCTTCCAAAAAACAATTTTTTTGAATAACAATCATCAAAAATTTTTATCCTCTGCAATATTCCACAGGTCAGAAAATTTGTCATTAGAAGAATTAACTTATATTGATCGTACATGATATACGAGGATATTATCAAAAACAATCTAACATAATTCAGGATTTAACACTTTAACCAATCCAGAGTTTAAACAACCCTGAGAAAGACACCTTCTTGTTTTCGTACAATATTTTCTAACCTTTCAAGTACAAATCTGATAATTTGTGCCACATTTGATTTCCTGTCTGCAAATGCTTTTGATTTAAACAAGCCTAAAATTCAGTTGTGTTAATGACATAAACATTGTATCAAACGACAAAATTTTAATCTTGTCCAAATTGAAAGCATTCATAGGTGACAAACTGAAGGTAATTCAAATTAACCCTTTACAACACAATCCTGACTTATAAAGACTCTGAGAAAGGTGGCTTTTGAAAACATTGCGGGAAAAGGAGAAAATTCTGGTAACCAGCATTTTGTCCCTTTTCCACAATATTTTCTACCCTTCCAAAAATGGATTTCAATTTTTGAGCAATGTTTATCTGGTCATCTGCAAATGCTTCGAATTTGGACAGGTCTAAAATTAAGTTGTCTGGTAAGGAGTTAAGGGATTTGCCCTGGAAGGTGTGCAAAAACGTTGCCTATAAAGGAGAAAATGCTGGTCTTCAATATTTTCTCCGTTTTCCACAATATTTTCCAAAGTCTTTAATATTTTCTCCTTTTTCCACAATATTTTCCAAAGTCATCATCCTATTTGGACTTTTTGGTAAAGAGATAAAAAGTTAAAGGCTAATACTCTCTATATATTCCTCAAATTGACTATTTTCTCCTTTTCCAACAATGTTTTTGATGGTCATCTATGTTTGGTAGAGAGATAAAAATGTATACAGTAGGCTAATACCTTCTGGGTATTCCTCAAATTGACTCACGCCATAAAACCCTGGCATAAACTGTTGTAGCTGTAAAATGTCTTTATCAACACAATCCTTGTCAAAAATACGCTTATAAAAATCAAGTTCCCTCGTCCCGCGAGGAGGTTTTTGCATCGCTTTCAGTATGCTCCCGTCGTCATGCTCTAAAAGTCCTGAAATGTAAGTAAACCAATTTAACCCTTTACTAAGCAATCAGTGATTTCAGGAGCCTTTGGAGGCTTTTGAAAACAGTCAGGTGTAAGGAGAAACTGCTGTTTACCCTTCACCACTCAATCACAACTTTTAACGACCCTGAGGAAGAAGCCTTTTGAAAACATTGTGGGAAAAGGAGAAAATGCTGGTAACCAGCATTTTCTCCTTTACCCACAATGTTTTCTACCTTTTCACACAAAAATTTCCTTAATTGTGAAACATTCAGTTTGTTGTCTGCGTATTCTTCCAATTTGGACCAGTCTAAAATTTTCTCATTTGGTTCACAAGCATTTTCTTTGTTTCCTAAAATATTTTAAACAACACAAATCACACCATTTGAGCCCCATTTTATTTGTCATTGTCACATGCTTTCATTTTGGATGGCTTTACTTCTACTCTTTTCAAGAGAAATCTTGTCATTTTAGCCACATCTTATCTGTTGTCTATTTACTAAAATAACTGAGCCATGCTTTGTGAAAAAGGGGTTTAGCACATATGTGAAAAGTATTGGCCCAGGTCAGCCTACACAGACCACAGTTGACACTTTGCTATCAGTCAATTTTCTGCAAGTTGATAGACCAGTCTACCTCATGATTCAGTCGTTTGCTAGACAAAATGGATTCATAATTGTGTGATGTCTTGCTTGATACAATGCATTACAGACATGCATTAACCCTCTACCACACAATCCTGACTTTTAATGACCCTGAAACAGGAAGCTTTTAAAAACATTGTGGGAAAAGGAGAAAATGCTGGTAACCAGTATTTTCTCCTTTTCCCACAATGTTTTCTACCCTTCCACACAAGTTTCAGTTTTTGAGTCACATTCATTATGTCGTCTGCAAATGCTTTCAATTTGGAAAAGTCTAGAATTTTGTCATTTGGTAAAGGGTTAAGCCCCCTTATGCCAGAGCATGACTCAAATGCTTTCAAAATGGACAAATCTAAAATTAAAATTTTCGATAAAGTGTCAAATACGAGGATAATTTTGGGTGATTTTTTGCACAGTAGAAATCAATACAGAGAATGTGCTGACTGATCATGAATCTAAATTGTTAGACATTTTCAAGATTTTCTGTCCAAAACATTACTGAAATTGCAAAATGTTAAACAACATTTAAGACAGCTTTCTTCCCCTGGGTCATAAGAAACACAGTATCCTTTGGTGGGGAGTTAAAGTACATTCAAGTTCATTATTATTAACTCTTTAAATACAAACATTTTCAGTCTAAAAATAGGGGTCTCGCTTGGCTATGTGGTAAAGTGTAGCACTTGTATCCGGGAGGCCAAAGATTCAAGCCTCATTGGCGGCACTGGAGTTTAAGTGGGTGTGTCCTTGGGCAATACACTTCAGAGCCTCAGCTTAGATCTGGTGTAACCAAGGACATACCAGTAAAAGCTTAGAAATTTATCTTTAAATGGTACAGTACAATTTTAAACACAGAGTTTGTAATACAGCATAGCATGATAGTCAGGGACTGGTACAAATTAATCCATTTATCACATAATTTTTAAACCTCATCCTTGGTTTTCCCAGGGTCCAATTTAAATTCAGCAACCAATCTTAAAAACATTCTTAGTCTTACTCTAAATAATTGTCTAATTTTAATAAGTAGTACCACAACTAAATAATTTATCTAATCAAAAGTTGAATTGTCTTCTAAATCTAGAATACGAATGAAATACAAGAACTGTTGATGAAAATGGATCCGGGGTTTGTACTCACCAACAATTCTTAAGAACACTCAAAGAATTTTCTGAATTTGAAAGTAAGACAACTTCTGACTGGCTAAACCAATAGTTCAGCCAATCAGAAGTTGTCTTACTTCCTAAATCTAGAATAAGACTTACAATGAAATTAAGAATAGTTGGAGAATAGATCTATGGTGACTAAGACTTTTTCTTAAACCTTTACCACACAATCCCAAGTTTTAATGACCCTGAGAAAGAAGGTCTTTTAAAAACATTGTGGGAATAGAAGAAAATGCTGGTAACCAGCATTTTCTCCTTTTCCAACAATGTTTTCTCCTCTGCCAAAAACAAGTTTCAATTCTTTAATCACATTTATTTTGTCATCTGCAAATGCTTTCATCTCGGACAAGTCTAAAATGTTCTCGTTTTGTAAAGAGTTCAGAGGTTTATCTAACCCTCTTAAAATCAATAAAAGAAGGTAAATATTTAAATTTTGTAGAAACTTTTAGGATATTAATTCAAAGAAGAAAGGGGTCAGGAAAACCTTGCTCACCTACTAAATTTGTGTCATAATATGGCTGTTTTAGTAACTAAAAAAAAATGGCAAGGGTACATGCATGTTGCTGAGCCAAAGATTAAAAACTTGGACTTAGTTCAAATTAAGTCTCATTCCTGCTGATTCAGTGAAAATTGGCTGTTGCTACTAAACCCAATACCAAATACAACATTTTCTTTTTTTCTCACAATGTTTTCAAGGCTTAAAACTCTGGATCATGTGGTGCAAGCTTAACCCTTTTTAACAACCCTGAAGAATAAACCTTTTGAAAACATTGTGGGAAAAGGAGAAAATGCTGGTAACCAGCACTTTCTCCTTTTCTCACAATGTTTTGTACTCTTTCAGACACAAATCCCAGCATTTGAGCAACAATGAATCTATCGTCTGCAAATGCTCTCAGTTTGGACCAGTCTAAAATTTTGTCATTTGGTAAAGAGTTAAAGGAAAAGCAACTGATAATGAAAAGACTATGGGATAATGAGCAATTACTTATAAATGATTTCATTAGAATGTCTACTGCATGGTATAAAGGAGTCTCACCGATAATCCATTTGTTTTGTAATGAAGTATCTATGGAACGGTTATACATGTACAAGCACTGCGGAAAAATGAGCAGATTTTATTTCATGCTTTTCCATGTTTATCGGGAAATAATGGTAGATTATGGTTTGATAATTTCACCATTTCGACCAGTGAATTTACCAATCGATATAAGCTCACTGGTAAAGAAAGAGCTCCAATGTTCTTCACAAGTCCCAACAAAAAAGGGGTTAGAGGCATGAAAAAAATAGAATATCTGTTTTTTTTTTCAGTGAAAGATCGAAATTGATTTCATCTTATGCTCTGCAACTCAAGAAAATATTACCGCTGTTCACTTGATAAAATGAATTTCGATCTTTCACCTAAAAAAGCCATTATCCTCCATGTATGTAACAGGAATATTACTTCTTTTCCTAAAATGCATTCAAAGGCTTTCTGCAAAAGGCAGTTAAAAAGTCATAGACCTATAAGCTATGAACTTGCCTAATTTGCTTCTACCCTCGTGTTTGTGTCCCGCAACTTGATTTCTGGGTACAGAGGCACCTTTGGGTAGATGTGGGTGTTTGACATCCACCTCGTTGTAGTCCATTGCTCTTCTGAAAATAGATTTAATTTGCATTTACCTTTATGAAACAACGTCCAGACGTAAAATTTGAAAGTAATCAAAGTACTGAAAGTACTGACAGACTAGTGAATTTGACTGATTGATTGTTTGTATGGTGTTTAACCCTGTTTTCAACATTATTTCAGTTATGTAGCAGTGGACAGTGCACATATCCATGCTTTCCTGGAGTTTCTTTTACCAGTACTCCACACAATATTCTTTCCAAGCCACTGGCTGCTTTCCCACATTTATATTATAACCATCATTGAAACATGAAAGAGAAATGAATCCTGTCACAATGACTATCATCAATGCTCGGAAAGAAACTTTCCGAGTCAGGGATAGAACCAGCGACCTCCTGTTCCCAAGTCCTGTACACTACTGACTGAGCTGCTGGGGCTATGCGTGCTATTGGTTAACTGTTATCCAGTTTAAGTTTAACCCTTAACTCTTTACCAAATGGCAAAGAAGTAGATGGGACTAAATTGAAAGCATTTGCAGGTGACAATTTCAATTTGAATCAAATTATGTAAATTGTCTTTGATAGGGTAGAAAACATTGTGGGAAAAAAAGAAAATGCTGGTTACCAGCATTTTCTCCTTTTCCCAGTGTTTTCAAAAGGCTTCTTTTTCAGGGTTGTTAAAACTTGGGATTGTGTGGTAAAGAGTTAACCTGCTAAAAATGATAAACGGAACTTTCAAGCCGATGGTAACCACCTGAATATTGTTATTTTAAAGTTACATTTGCCGACACTGTTTTGCGATTGCAAAAACAACTCGATATTATTGATAAATTTTGCGATTCCACAGGGATGAGCATTAATTTAGAAAAATCAAAAGTTATTGTCTTTAGAACTGGTGGAATATTACGGAAAAATGAAAAATGGGTTTATAAAGGAAAGGAAATAGAAGTGGTCCCCTATTATAAGTATCTAGGTACATATTTTAGTTCTAGATTATGCTGGTCTAAAACGCTTGAAAATCAATCAGATTGTGCAAAAAAAGTATGTTACATTATATTTAGTTATCAATGTAAATTTGGTTATTTTAAACCAGTAGATGCCTTCAAATTATTTGACGCAATGGTTAAACCTGTTCTATGTTTTACAACAGACATTTGGGGATATCAATATTACAGTGTAACTGAAAAAGTGCACTTACAATTTTGTAAGCACATGTGCCATTTGGGGCATAATACATTAAATTCTTTTGTACTGGGTGAATGTGGCCGTAGACCTATAGCAGTTTACTATATTACACAATGTATTAAATACTGGCTTAAACTCATTACTATGCCCAATACCCGATACCCAAAACAGTGCTATAGAATGCTTCGACAAATCGATGAATCTGGCAGAATTACCTGGGCATCTAAGGTCAAAACATTACTATTCGAAAATGGCTTTGGATATGCTTGGATCGCAGATGAAATAGGCAATCAAGATTTCTTCGTAAAACTATTTAAGCAACGACTGAAGGATGTTTATCTACAAAAATGGAACTCAAACTTAAATGAAAGCCCTAAAGCATATTTCTACAAAGAATTTAAATCAATGCTAGAGATAGAAACTTATTTAACAATAGATATGTCGTATGTATATAAAAGAAATTTAGCAAATTTTAGATGCTCTAATCATACATTAGCTATAGAAACAGGAAGAAGAGATAAAATCGACAAACAATACAGGTTCTGTAAATACTGCCTCAAAAATAATACATTTTCTGTTGAAGACGAATTCCATTTTTTATTGATTTGTCCTTTGTACGGTGAGATCAGAAAAGTTTGTTTTCCCAAAAAATGGTATAACAGGTTACCGACCAAATCTCTATTTCTAGATATTATGAAATGTAAGACTGAGTCTTTTATATACATACTTGCTAAGTATATAACGATAGCATTTAAAGATAGGCAAGCTTTTTTAGACAAATAAGCAAGTCACTAACTATTTTTCCGAAACTTTTCTATAAATTTTCTCGAATTTCTATGTGATCCAAGTTCACAAAGATTAATTTCTTCTAAATGGTTTTACATTTTTTATGATGTGTCTATTCAAATGATTTTATTAGTACATGTATTTACAATTTCTTTTCTGTCGAACTCGACATCATGTCAACCACTTTTGCGGAAGGTATGGTCAGATATCAGCCAACACTTATTGGGGTCTGATCTCTGTCTATACCGTCCGCCTCATACATACTCATACAGTCTCATACTTACTGTTAATACACGAGTCATTTGGCAAATGGTTCGGACAAAGATAGGCCACATATAGGGGAGTCAGAACTCTATCTATGCACTAGTAATGAATTGGTCATTCTCGAGACGCATTATGTTTTTTTTTTTTTTCATTTTTGTTTTTTCTAAATTGAAAACGATATTCTTCTAAACATTCTGGCGGACACTTTTGTTAAAGGTTTATGAACTTTGGGGAATGTTACTCTGCAAACATATTTTTTGTATGTATGTATTGTATAACAGGCCGGAGGCCTTAGATTACCAATAAAGAATTGAATTGAATTGAATTTTGGAGAAAATAATATATCCTCTTATCAGACAGTGTAGATCAAAGATCAGACTGCATGCTCTGCACAGTCTGGTCTTAATCCACACTGTCCTCAAAACGTCATTGAGTTGCAGTAGTGCTGGTAAAAGAAACTCCAGGAAAGCATGGATAGGTGCTCTGGCCGCCGTATTATCACTGAAATAATGCTGAAAATGGCTTTAAACACCATGCATTTGATTACTCAATATCCAGTAGCACAAGATGTAGTTAACTATTCAACTCTCTTTACTAAACAAAAAATTTTATGCCAGTCCAAATTCAAAGCTGTTGCAGACCATAACTTAAAAGTGGTTGAACTGATGAAACCTGATTCCAAAAGGGTAGAAAACAATGTGGGAAAAGGAGAAAATGCTGATTACTAGCATTTTCTACTTTTCCCACAATATTTTCAAAGGGATTTTTCTCCAGTATCATTAAAACTTGGCATTGTTTGGTAAAGGGTTAATATTCAAGACTAGAATAACAGTTTAACATAACAGTTTAACTGTACACAATGATCTAAATAATGAATAACTGAAGGAATAGCAGTTTAGCACAACAGTTTAATGGTACACGATGATAAAAATAATGAATGAAGGAATGACAAGGGTTCCCTGTCCAGTGAGGGTTAATGTAACTGGGATTTGCTACAAGTTACCTAGGTGTATCTATTAATAGATTCATTCATAATGTTACAGTGGTGCAGGAAAAAGTGATTCTCTGCTTTGCATAGGTCACTTAATTTACAATATAAGCAAAGATCTGGTACCTTGTAAATGACATCTTGTTCAGTTTATTACTTTGTAAGATGACATATTCAAAATGTAGTGGTAGAGATTTAGTGGTTTTTGTCAAAATTGTCATATATAACAGAATTAAAATTTATAACAGAAAGAAGTATTTTTCTGTGAGGCAGTATTTGGCAACTGTGGGGTTTTTGTTTACTTTGACTTAATCCTATCATTTGAGCCATAGTCAGTTTGTCATCTGCAAATAAATGTTTTCACCCTAAACAAATCTAAAATTTTGTCATTTGATAAAGAGTTAAGAAAGAGCAGAAAAAATCGTTGGAGGAAGAAAATAGGGGTTACCCCCATTTTCCCATCTCCCACATTTTTTTTAAAAGCTGTCTTAATCAGGTCTTGAAAATTCAGGGTTAGTTTGGTAGATTATTAATTCTTTACCAGATTGTAAAAGATTAGACTGTCAATATTGAAAGCATCTGCAAGGGATGATTGGTTGGTTATTTCCGTTTATTTATCGTCGCTACCGGTTGCCCATCTGAGCGACGCCCCCAGAAGACGGTTAGTTGTTACGGGGGATAGTGCAAGGATACAGGTCGAAACTACTGAGAGCTTCGCCTGGTTCTTTAACGTGCTCGGCGTATAGCACCGTCACACTGGACCTCGGTTTAATGTCTCATCCGAAAGACTATTAGTAATTTTTTTTTTAGTTGGCCAGCCAGGGATACGAACCCACAATCTGTAGGACATTGTGTTCACGAGTCCTACGCTCTACCTACTGAGCTATATCGGCTGGTAACAAGGGATGATTCAAATATATCTCAGATGATAGATGTACCACAGTTTTGTCCACAAGAAACATTATGAGGACAGAAAATATGGTATTAACCAGCAAATAGAAAACAGTAGGGGGAGAGAAGAAAATGCTGGTTACCAGCATTTTCTCCATTACGCATAACCATTTTAAAAGTCATCTTCTTTAGAGTCATTAAAATACAATTTGTTTGGTAAAGGGTTACCTTGATTGAACTTCCCTGGTTGAAAGATTGAATGATTAAATACCCTTTTCACCAATATTTCAGTTATATCATGGTGGCCAGTGCACCTACCCATGCTTTCCTGGAGTTTCTTTCACCAGTACTCAACAAAAATATTCTTTCCATGCCACTGGCTGCTTTCCTACATAACCACCGTTGAAACAATGGTCAGCGGTGAGGGGGAACGAGTCCTGCCGCAATGACTATCATCAATCATCAGAAAGAAATTGGCCAAGCTGGGGATTGCCCCAGCGACCACCTTTTCTCAAGTCCTGTACACAACCGACTGAGCTACTGGCTTGAGCTTCCCTGGATACAAGTTCTAAATTAAAAGAGTTAATCACCAAATTAACCTTCTCCCACTGTTTACTATTTTAAGCCCTCAATCACATGTTTACATTTAACCCATTGGCTTTACCAACATCTGCCTAGTTTCAACAATCCTGGAAAAAAATGCTTGTCAACAAAATTGCATTTTCCCCTTTTCCCAAACTGTGTCTACCCCTTTAAAAAAAAAATTCAATATTTGAATAACTTTATGTTTTTGTCTACAAATGCTTTCAATTTGGTTGGGTCTAAAATTTTTGTTGTTTGGTAGGGAGTTATGGTAAACACACTTTGTAAAACCAATATGATGCAGAAGAATTTTAGGTTGTAGGGGGGGGGGGGGGGGGCGAGGTTTTGTAAAGAGAAACCAAATTATACTATTTATCATTGTACTATAATCTTTAACCAAATATTCCTATATTTAACACACTTAACTCTTTAATACCAAACGACAAAATTTTAGACTGCTCCAAACTGAAAGCATTTGCAGACGACAAAATAAATGTGACTCAAAAACTGAAATTTGTGTTGGGAAGGGTAGAAAACATTGTGGGAAAAGGAGAAAATTCTGGTTACCGTCATTTTCTCCTTTTCCCACAATGTTTTCAAAAGGCGTCTTTTTCAGGGTTGTTAAAAGTTAGGATTGTGTGGTAAAGGGTTAAGCGAGAAACTTTTAAAAACATTATGAAGAAAGGAGAAAAAAAGTGGTAAAATAGAATTTTCTCCTTTTCCAACATTCTTTTCTTCTAATACCACATTAATTTGTCATCTGCAAATCATATCCATATGTTTAAGTCCAACTGTTTGTTTGTTTGGTGTTTAATGACATTATCAACATTTTTTTTAGTCATATCGCAGCAAGCAGTGCACCTCAGTCATTCCTATTTTTTATGTACTTCTATGATTGCCAAAAACATGAAAAATTCATATCATGGAATTTTGATGAAAAAAGTGTTACAACAAAAATTTACCCCAGTATAATGAAATTCTGAATTTACACTTCATGATAATCGACCGTTTTCTTGTTGTAAATGTTTTAAGTGATTGACTGTATCTTGAAGTAACGGAGGTTAAGCTATTAAGTTCAAGTTTTCTATCATACATGGTGTGAAAACCATCAACAAAACTTACATAAACACATAAATTCATGGAAGATGTAAGCATATGGAAAGGAAATAAGCCAAAACTTTTGGACTGTATTGCATTTTTTGAAAATTAAGACACAAAATCGTAGCTATACCTTATTCTTCATATTGATTCTCAAATTTCGAAATACTTTCGTTTAAAATATCTTTACTTTGGCTGGGGATTTGAATGACCATTATTCTTAATTATGTCAATGAATGTATCACTGATAATTTTCCTTGCATAATTTCAACCATGATTCTCGAACTTAAAATGTTCAAATACCAACTAGAGCTATCACTAAACGTGATCATACCCCCCAACAGCTCCTTGTCACAAAACAGATTAATGTCACAGGAATGCAAAATAAGTGACTGGAGAGTCAATTATACCAGAGCTATCACTGAAGGTGATGAATATCCTGCAATGGCTTCTTGCCAAAGAATTACTCTTTGTTACAGACTAAAGACTTGGAGAGAATAAAACTTACTTGATACATTTTTTTTACCAGCTGGACAAATTGAGATTGGTTTAAATGAAAAGGTTTTGCAGACAACAAATGTCTTTTCATGCAATGTTTTTGACCAGACTCTACATCTTACTTATACAGTACGGAAACTAACGAAAGCAACCTCCGAACCGAATCGGAACCGTAATAGTAACTGAACTGAACCGAAAGTAATAAACTTAAGAAAACATTGTAAATACAGAAGCCATTGCTCACGATGTTTACAATGTTTTCCTTTTTAGTCATATAATACGGAATGCACTGAAACCGCAGCGAAGCCGAAGCGGAACCGCAAAAAATGTTGCTTTCGTTAGTTTCCGTACGGTATTGGTATCTATTTTAACACATCACAAGTTGAAGACTTGGAATAGTTGTGGAGAACGTAGTAAATGCTTGTAATCATCATTTCATTTTTTTCCCAAGTAACTGCAAAGATTAATCTTTCCAATTTTGTGTAGAAAGTAGTAAGTGCTGGTAATCAGCATTTTCTCCTTTTCCAAACATATCTGAAAGATTAATCTGTCTTATATTTGAGTAAACTTCCGATGAAAAGATGAAATTGACATGACATGACATAAGTGAAGTGACATGAAAACTTACTAGTGATGGTTAGTGATGGTAAGTCTACTGTTAACTATCTACAGGTGTAGGAATCTATCATAAGAGAACGACAAAAAAGGGCTTAGCTCTTGGAAATTTTATTTAATTAACTAAGAACAATTTATGATATGCACATCTTTGCTGAGTGCAAAGTCTATCCATGAAGTTTGAAAGAAATTTGTCCAGAATCATCAAAGGGCCATAACTCCATGAAACCTAAATAAACCATAACCAAAATAGGATATGCACATCTCTGCTTGATACTGAGTCTATTTGTGTAGTTTGAACCAAATCTGTCCAATAGTTTATGAGAAATAGAGCGGACAAAAAGCTACAGACCGACAGACCGACGGACGGACGGACCGACGGACGGACGGACCGACCGACAAGCTGACTCCTATATACCCCCCAAACAGAGTTTTGGGGGGTATAATTAAGATTGTAACGGATGTTAAAAAGAAAATTCCATATAACAAAATATCCCAATTTTCACATATTACTGAAATGACGAAGTTATGAAATGACTCAGAAGTAAGATAACTTTACTCAACTTGAAGAACTATAACATTAAAAAATGTAGGTCTTTTGAAAAACAATGACCCAGATTTTAGAAATAAATCTTGCAAATTTTAGACACAAAAAATGAAAGAAATTAATCAAAGCTAAAGTTAATACACCTACATCAACTTATTGATTTCTTTAAAGCAAAAGTAGACACTGTTCTAATAGAATGTTTCACAATCTACCATTCTATTTGATTTCTTGAAAGATTTTCTAATCCTGGTAACGGATGTTAAACCAACTATATTACTGAATCCTCTGGCGCTTCAAGTCACACTTTGCCTTCATACATACTCTCAATCATGTCAACTATTTCAAGGCCTTACTTGAAAAATTGGCTTTCTCTTCCCTGAGGATACGGGGTCCGTTATTTTCATCACAACCCGTAGGGTGCCGAATAAACCTAACAGACATTTTTAGTTAAGTTGCAAGACCAGAATAATTGCAACATTATGAATGATGGCTGTAGTCAACAGTGTTCCAGCAAAGCTGATACTCAACTCGCTGTGCAAATCAGAAATCTGACTGCACGTTTTGTGCAGTCTGATCTTGATCTACACTGGTTGAAAAAAGCAACTACAGTTGTGAAACATGCTTTAAATGATATTATCCTTTTCAGGTACTCAAACTTCATCACGTTTTACAGGCCATTTTATCCAACGTTCCTGCCTCATCTATGAAATTGATCTTAATTGCACCAGATCAGTTCTCTGTAAATGTGCAAATATACCATTCCCCATAAAACATAGCAACACAAAACTCAACAAAATCTAAAACAATATTATCTGTGAACTCACAATTGCCATTTTCTGTATATTTTGCTTTTAAGTAGTACCATCTTGCATTCAAAACCGAACAAAGCATTGTGTTTGAACAGTTACAAACTTTGAACTACTTTTGTTTCATTGCTGTGAGGTTGGCGAGTCAGTTTGATAGTGGATAAACCTCAGATAGGTGTATTTTAGGTAGTCTACAAACGGCAGTCAAAAAGTATTGATTTTAGTCACGGATGTTAAAGATCACGGATGTTAAAATTGGCATATCGTTTGGATCAGAAAATGTCCTTTTTCAGGTTGTTACGAGAATGATCCAAATTTTTTTTCATTCTTATTGGCATTCTTCTGTAAGCATTACGTTCAATACAAATCAATCAATAATGGTTTTGCTAAAACCTTGGTAACAGAGGTTAAACAACTTTTTGTCTGAATGCTATCTTTGATATCAATAATGTATTTTTTTCAAATGAAATTGGTTTTGGTGATCCTTAAGCTCTAAAATCCTCAATATCAAGTATAAAAGAATATTCCGACAGTGATCTCTGGACAAACAGTTCTAAGTTTGACCATCCCAGCATGAGATAAAAAGCAGTAACGGATGTTAATGCCTTTTCAGCGACACCACTAAACCATTGTAATTTCAAAATTCTGTTGCATGTGTCTTCATGTGTTATTAATACATCTGTAAGCATACCAGATTGGTATGTTCTGTGCAAGAAAGAACAGTGAAATATCAAAGAGTATACTTTCTGTAAAGTTTCAAAATCATTCCCCCAACAGAGAGACACAGAAAAAAAGCACCTTTCTTGACATAATAAGCTAATTTTCAAGACTTTTTAAGTGAACATGAGAATGTACAACTCTGTATATGGTTTCTGTATGGTCCATGTATCGAAAATAGCTTGATTATTTTACTCTCATTCGCAAATGGTGTCAATAATTCGGCAGGGACACTAAAAATGGAAAAAGTACATGGAAAACAGGAATGACTGACCTATCTATGCCAGTACAATGCCCATTTTCTCCAAGCCACTGATTGCTTTCCAACTTAATATTGCTGAAACACTGTTCCGCAATGAGAGAGAATACATCCTGTGGCAATGACCATAATCTATCTCCAGGAAGAGTTTAGCAGAACTGGGGAATCAAAGCAACAATTCCTTATTTTGGGCTGAGCTACCAGGCTCTGTGGACAAGTCTGTAATTTTGTTGTAAGCTGAAGAATTATCCCTCTCCCAATGGTAAATGGTTTACAGCTGCAAAGATACATTTTGTCAAAAAGTACAGATAGATTAGAATGAAGAATTACAAAGATTTACTCATTAGTATCTAAATGAGAGACAGAGAGAGCCAAATTCAATTTGTCTTTTGAAAATGCTTTCATTATTGCCAACTATTGGTATAAAACTCTTGTTATCTTGGAGTGAACAGCATTTGAGATATACCAGTACTTTATTAAACTATATTAAGAAAATTTACAAAATGACTTACTCAATTGCATCCATATGCATCTTGAAATCCCTTAAATGAAATAGAAGCACTGCGAAGTCCTGACAAAATCTATCAACAAATTATATGGTAGTGTTGTTACCTACTACTTTAGACTGACCTACATCACCAGGATGTCAACACTTTATTCTTTGTATTTGTCTTTGCCTACCACTTTAGGCTAACCCACATCACCAAGTTCTCAAAACTTTATACAACAACAATGGTTACACATCAATACCATCCACTTAACCCTTTACCACACAACAAAATTTTAGACCCGTCCAAATTGAAAGTATTTGCAGACAACAATTTCAGTGTTGCTCAAATGATGCAGTTTTTCTTTGATAGGATAGAAAACATGGTGGGAAAAGGAGAAAATGCTGGTTACAAGCATTTTCTCCTCTTCCCACAATGGTTTCAAAAGCCTTCTTCTTCAGGGTCGTTAAAAGTCGTCATTGTGTGATAAAGAGTTAACTCATAAGAAGGTTTAACCACCTGAAACAAATATGCAACCACCACATTTAACCCTTCACCAAACAATCCCGGGTTTTCAAGACCCTGAGAAAGAAGCCTTTTGAAAACATTGTGGGAAAAGGAGAAAATGCTGGTAACCAGCATTTTCTCCTTTCCCCACAATGTTTACTATCCTTCCCAAGACAAGTTTCAATTTTTGAGTCTCTTTAATTTCATTGTCTGCAAATGCTTTCAATTGGTCTAAATTTGTGTTGTTTGGTAACGAGTTGTGCAGATGATTCATGTGAAATGAAATTTTTAATAAATGTAAAATTACTATTCTATGAGAAATGTTGGCAAAAAGTCTCCTTTTTCTACAACTTTTTCCAAAGTTGTCTGCTGCAAAGTCAAAAATGTCGTTTGCAGGTGGTACAGTGGTTTAATCCTTTTCCAAACAATCCCGTATTTTAACGACCCAAAAGAAAAGTCTTTTGAAAACATTCTGGGTAAAGGAGAAAATGCTGGTAACCTGTATTTTCTCATTTTCCCACAATTTTTCCTGACCTTTGAAACACAGCTGTTGTTGTAAGAGCTATACAGAATTTGTCTTCTGCAAATGCTTTCTAAAATTCTTAAGTCTAAAATTTTCTCATCTGGTAAAGAGTTAAATGTACTGAATGGAAAATAGACTAGAAAGCTTATAAATGTAGGTTTTTTATTGGTCTTTTCCCCATTACAGATACAGACTAAAGTGCTAATGTACCACCCAGATGCAACTTTCATTGCTTTGTATGACAGAAACAATCAAGATCAGATTGCACAGAATGTGTAGTCTGATCTTGGATATACACTTTCAAATTGATAAACATGTGTTTTCTCAGATATCCTAACCACTGTAGCAATGAATCTGCTATATTTGGGTCTGCCTGGCTGACCAAATAAACCATTTGAGCCTTGCTCTGTAAAAGGGGGGTTTAATGTAGTCTGCAAAGCTTGACGTGGATCGAGACTTTTTACTATTGGTAAATTTTCTGCATATCAAAGGACTATACTATCTCAGGATTCAGTCAGATGTCAGACAAAATGGATTTTATTGATCCATAATTATGTGATAACTTGCTTGATATAGTGTACCAAGGAAATGCATTAAGTCCCCCTTTGACAGAGCATGGCTCATGTCTTTTCTCAGCAGATGACATATTTTTAAGCTTGTCCATATTGAAAGCACTTGCTGATGACAAATCTAGTATGGCTTAACTCATTTCCAAACGACAGAATTTTAGCCTGGTCCAAACTGAAAGTGTTTGCAGATGACAAATTTAAGATGGCTCAAATGGCGGAATTTTTCCATGATTAAGCAGAAAACATTGTGGGAAAAGGAGAAAATGCTGGATACCAGCATTTTCTCCTTTTCCCACAATGTTTTTAAAAGGCTTCTTTCCCTAGGTCGTTAAAACCCGGGATTGATTGGTAAAGGGTTAAGTGATGGGATTTGAGTCTTTAACTCTTTACCACACAATGCCCACTTTTAATGGCTGAGGAAGACGCCTTTGGAAATCATTGTGGGAGAAGGAGAAAATGCTGGTAACCAGCATTTTCTCCTTTCCCCACAATGCTTTCTATCCTATCAAAGAAAACTTGTATTATTTGAGCCAGTCACTGAAATTGTTGTCTGCAAATGCTTTCAATTTGGACAGGTCTAAACTTTTGTCATGTGGTAAAGATTGAACAGGTAAAAAGTACTGTGCTGGTTATAAATCAGCAATTTTCCCTTTTCCCGAACTGCTTTCAAAAGAATTTGCAGACAGCAAATTTAAGGGGCTAAAGTGATGGTTTCCACTAATGTTTTCAGCTTTCCTCCAAACACGCTATAAAACATGAGATTTTTCCCATCTGCAGCAATGTCGTCTGGTGCATACTGGTATGTAGCGAAATGTGATGACATGAAATAAAAGTGTGAGACAGAATCAATAATATCATTACAATGTAGTAAACCCTTTACCACACAATCCGGAGTTTTAACAACCCAGAGAAAGAGGGCTTTTGAAAACATTGTGGGAGGAGAAAATGCTGGTAACAAGCATTTTCTCCACTTCCTAGAATGTTTTCTACCCTTCCACAGACAAATCCAATCATTCAGGCCATGTTTAGTTTGTTGTCTGCAACTCCTATCAATATGCTTGACTCCAAGTTTTTGTTAGATCTTTATTTCTTTAGAAATTTTGACTTGTTCAATTTCAAAATATTTGCAGACGACAAATTAAAAGCAGCTCAAACTGTAGGATCTGTTTTTACTCAAGAGTAGCAAACTTTGTAGGAAAAGGAGAAATCAAATGCCTGTATTCAGTGTTTCTCTTTTTTCCCACCACAGTTTCAAAAGCTTAAAACTTTTCTGAGTCATTAAAACAACCTTGGTTAAGGTTCACAGTATGAAGAATATGCATCAAGTCAATACTTTAATAGCATGCAAACCACGCCATAAGATACCTGTCTCTCATCAGTTTTCCTCCGTTTCAGTTTCCATTATAAATAAGCCATGCTCTGTGAAAAGGGGTCTTAATGCATCTGCAAAAATTATCAACCCATGTCAGCCTGTGTGGACTGTGCAGGCTGACATGCAATTGGTCAATTTTCTGCATGACAAAGGACCTGTCTACCTAATGATTCTGTGGGTTTTTAGACATGATGGATTTTAGGAGTCCACAGTTATCTCTTTACCAAACTACAAAATTTTAGACCTGTCCAAATTGAAAGCTTTTGCAGATGACAAAATAAATGTGAATCAAAAATTGAAATTTGTTTTTGGAAGAGTAGAAAACATTGTGAGAAAAGGAGAAAATGCTGGTTACTAGCATTTTCTCCTTTTCCCACAATGTTTTCGAAAGACTTTTTCCTTGGGGGTCGTTAAAAGTCGGGATTGTGTGGTAAAGAGTTTTTCATGGCTTGCTTGGTGTAATTCATCACAGAGATGCATTAAACCTCCTTTTGCCAGAGCATGGCTCAAATAATACATGTATATACATCAATCCTTTCATACTGTACAAAATTTTGGGCATGTCCAAGCTGAAAGCATTTTTAAATGACAAACAAAATGTGGCTCAACTGTTGGGATTCATGTTTTTTTCCCAAAGCCTCCTTATTCAGGGTTGTTAACCCTTTACCAAACAACAAAATTTTAGACTGGTCAAACTTCAAAGCATATGCAGATAAAAGTTTTAATGTGGTTCAAATGATGGAATTTGTTTTTGATGGGGTAGAAAACATGGTGGGAAAAGGAGAAAATGCTGGTCACCAGCATTTTCTCCTTTTCCCACTATGTTTTCAAAAGCCTTCTTTGTTACGGTTGTGAAGACTTGGGATTGTGTCGTAAAGAGTTAAAACACAAAATTGCTTGGTACAGGGTTTACAGTTTGTAGAATATTTGCATAAAATAAATACTATACAATAACACAGGTCACGCTTTGTGATACCTATCTGTCATTATTTTCCTTTAAAGATAATGTATACTAAGTCTTGCTTTTGGGCAGTTTTTAACCCATTTCATCTTACATTAAAATAAAATAAAAATATAATCATTCTTGTATCTTCATGCCAAATGTTGCCCCTGACGGTTGCAATTTTGCCTAGATGACAATAGAAAATGCATTTCATCTTCTGGAGGCCATCCAAGAAATAACTGTTGTCGTTTCCAGTTTTAAATTGAAGATTTCCAACATATATGTCTACATTTCCCTTACACCATATACATGTATGTCTGTTATTTATCTATGTTTTTGCACAGCTGACTAAATTCTGAATCATTCTACAATCTATCAAATTTTAACAGCGTTTTTTCTCTCTCTCTGTAAGGATACATCTTTAACATCATACATGGATCCGTGGAAATCGATATTTGACCAATCAGGTCATCCCATTTATTTGGCCCGATATGCAGCCTTGCTGTCTGCTATTTCGGCTCACAAACAAACGACTTAATGATGGAGAAGTGCTATATTATGTGTGTTTACAACGCTTAAATTTTAGGAAAAAGGAAGGGTAGAAAACATTGTGGGAAAAGGAGAAAATGCTGGTTACCAGCATTTTCTCCTTTTCCCACAATGTTTTCTACCACAATGTTGTCAAAAGGCTTCTTTCTCAGGGTCGTGAAAACCCAGGATTGTTTGGTACAGGGTTAAATCATCAATGCGAAATGACAAAAAGGAAAGATAAATAAGTCATGATTTGTCAAAAGGGGGTTTAATGCATTATACCATACAAGTCATCACTTAAAATATTAATCCCTAAAATCCATTTTGTCTAACAACCAGCTGAAACCTGAGGTAAAGTGGTCCTATGAAATGCAGAAATTTACCATTGATAATGAAATGTTTGACCCAGGTCAATCTGCTCAGGCTGATCTAGGTCGATACTTTTTGCAAATGCATCAAAACCCTTTTCACTGAGCGTGGCTAAAATATAAGACAAAAAAATCATATTAAAATCAAGGGAGAAAAAGTCCCAGGAAAGGAATATAAATTTCTTTTCAAATTTTCTTCCCATCAATTACAAGTATTTATCAGTTATTTGTTGGATAATAATTTTTGGTATGAGTTGAAAAAACAACTAAGAGAGAAAATATCTCCATATTAGAGCAAATTCAATCTGAATCAGTAAGAAAAAAAAACCAAGCTGAATATTTGTGCATATCGATACAAGAGAGCGAAGTTCTCTTGGACGAATCGCACTTAACGAAATGCAGCCAAATTGGTAAACGTTCTGTGCTGAAAAATATACAGGTAAGACTTACGAATGCAGCGTTTGTCTGTCGGTCCCACTCAATGCTGAAAAATTTGTTTCCGTCATTTCGAAATTTAGCATCGATGTGTTTGCATCGTTATCAAATTCTTACTCTAAACAAGATGTGACCTGGTTCCGCTGTTAAAAGTGGGAACCAGTAAAGGGTCGTTCACTAAGTCGTGCAAAGAAGATTGACACAATTTTAAAGGTACTCGAAATCAGATTTAGTTTCAGCAAGGTTGCATAAAAAAAAAAAAACAGAAAATGAAGCGGTGTTCCTTTTTTGTAGACAGAGATGACCTTTACAAATATATTGACAGAAAATACGTGCTGAAAAGGGGATAGTTGGCCCACCTTTTCGTTATCTGCGAAATTCAATAACCTGTCTTAATTATGCGTTACAAGTCATAAATATTTCACAGTTTCAAACACATTTGATAATATTATAGTAAGGTGCCTCTTTGAGCAGTAGTCATACTTGTGAAATCCAGAGAAATATAAAGTGAGCTGATGCCGAAGTAAGGTTGTCACGAGATCCGAATCCGTGATCCCTTGCCTACAACTGTGGTAGGCTGACCGCTGGACATAACCCCATTCACATTTCACAACACAATCACGAGTTTTAACAACCCTGAGAAAGAAGTCTTGAAAACTTTGCGGGGGAAGGAGAAAATGCTGGTAACCAGCATTTCCTACTCTCCCCCTCACAATGTTAGACTACATATTATACCCTTTCAGAGCCAGGTTTGGTCATTTGAGCCACATTAAATTGTTGTCTGCAACAGTTTTTAATGTCAACGAGTGTAAAATTTTGTCATTTGGTTGGTAGTTAGGCCTAATGCAACCATGAATCACAATAATTCATATTTTCATTTTTAGCTCCACTGGCCAAAGACCAGCGGGCTTATGCCATGGCCACGTGTCCGTTGTGCGTCAGTCCCCCGTCAGACAGTCCGTGTGTGCGTTAACTTTTATTTCAAACATCTCTGAAACTACTCATCCAATTTTGATGAAACTTTACAGAAATGTTCCTCCTATAGCCCTCTTCAGAATTTCTTCAAACAAAGAATTTGATTCAAAAACTGAAAAAATACTGGAAATCTTTACAAATCTTCTTGTCAAAAACTATTAGGCCTCTGGCTACCAAGTTTGGTATGTAGCTTCAACTGATAGACTCCTACCAAAATTCTTCAAATTATGTAGCCCGTGGATCAAAATAGGCCCCGCAAGGAGGGGGGGTTTACAAGTTTTTTCGGCCATGGGCCTATATGGTGAAAATCTTCCAGTTTATAACCATATAGCATAGGACTTTTAAATGTGGCGCGTAGCTTTACCTAGCGGACCCCTACCAAGAGAAATGAAATTATAGCCATTGGGTCAAAATTGCCACCGCCCCAGGGGTCACAAGTTTTACATATGTGCGTTTGAAAACTTCAAAAGGCCTCTTGCTCTTAAACGTAAGACCTAGGGCTACCAAAGTAGATAGCCTATGTAGCTGCACCATGTAGGCCTCTACCAATACTGTTCAAATTATAGCTGGGGTCAAAACTGGCCCCGCCCTGAGGTCACAGGTTTTACATGGAAGTACTTGAAGTCAATATGAATTAAGCTAATATACTGATCAAGGGGAGTAACTGTTATTTATTCATAACAGATATATATGTTACCATTTACCCCCCTTGATAATCAAGCTGCTTATCACGTGACTTGTGTTGAGTATTCGATGTTTTTTGATAGAAAATGTTCAATTCCCAGTGAGAGTGATTTACATTGATGTTTATTGTTATGTTCAGATGAGTTGAATGATTAATATGAATTGAGGTTTATATCATTGATTTTTTTTGTACCAGAACTTTACCATAGTGTATACTGATATTCGGCATGAAAAATGTATGATTAGACCTGCTTTTACTCATTGCCATCGTCTTTACATTTAAGAGACAATGTTTTTTTTTTTTTTTTTTTTTTTTTTGTTTTTGTTTTTTTTTTAAGGGGAGGGGGCTGGACTATTGTCTGTTTAAAAGTTTATTGCTATACAAACTTCTCACAATTGATGTCTCTGCCAATGCCAATTAAGCGCATGATACATTCTTTTAAAGGGAAGTGAAGCGATACAGGGTCATCATGGCCCTCTTGTTAGCTACCTCATCCCTTCGTTTCTACTCATACTGATGACCTAAGCTCGTGCACACCCATTCACCTCATAGTCAATTTCGTAAAACTAAAGTGGATAAGTGGGACCGGAGCGTGACTCGAACCTGCCTCCGCTCGACCACAGGACAATTGAAATACAAAAATTTAATGCAAGCTGCTTAAAGTCTGCGTATTTACATTTTTGACTAGCGAAGCTAGTCTATAGGCACCAAGATTGACCTAGATTCAAAACCCCACGGTACTGCCACACAGAAAATACTTCTTTCTGTTAGAAATCTTAATTCTGTTATACATGACAATTTAGACATAAACCACCAAATCTCTACCTCTCCGATTTGAACATGTCGTCTTACAAAGTAATAAACTGAACAAGTTGTCATTTATAAGGTACAAGATCTTTGCTTATATGTAAATTGAGTGACCTATGCAAAGCAGAGAATCTCTTATTCCTACACAACTGTAACATTATGAATGAATCTATTAACAGATACACCTAGGTTAACTTGTAGCAAATCCCAGCTATATCAACCCCCACTGGACAGGGAACCTTGTCATTCCTTCAGTCATTCGTTATTTAGCTCATTGTGTACAGTTGAACTATTATGTTAATCTGTTATTCTATTAACCTTTTACCAAACAATCCCAAGTTTTAACGATACTGGGGAAGGATCCCTTTGTAAACATTGTGGGAAAAGGAGAAAATGCTGGTAACCGTCATTTTCTCCTTTTCCCACATTGTTTTCTGCCCTTCTGAAATCATGTTTCATCAGTTCAGCCACATTTAATTCATGGTCTGCAACAGCTTTGAATTTGGATGGATTTAAAATTTTTCGTTTTGTAGGGAGAGTTAAATAGTTAACTACATCTTGTGCTATGAGATACTGACTAATTTACTGCATGGTGTTTAACGCCGTTTTCAACATTATTTCAGTGATATTGCGGCGGCCAGAGCACCTGTCTATGCTTTCCTCGAGTTTCTTCTACCAGCACTAAAGCGACTCAATGACCTTTTGCAGACAGTGTGTGCAGTCTGATCTTGGATCTACATTGTCCGATAAGAGGATAGATTTTCTCCAAAGTGTAACTGTGAAATAACAATATTCAGATGTTTACCGTCAGCTTGAAAGTTTCATTTAACATTTTTAGCAAGTTAAGGGCTAAACTTAAACTGGATTATAGTTAACCAATAGCACATATAGCCCCGGCAGTTCAGTCGGTAGCATACAGGACTTGAGAACAGGAGGTCGCTGGTTTGATCCTCAACAAATTTCTTTCCGATGATAGTCCTTGCGACAGGATTCATTTCTCGCTCACGTTCGACGATGGTTATGTGCGAAAGGAGCCAGTGGCTTGGAAAGAATATTGTGCGGAGAGTACTGGTGAAAGAAACTCCAGGAAAACATGGATATGTGCACTGGCCACCGCTACATAACTGAAATAATGTTGAAAACAGGGTTAATAAACACCAATCAATCAATCAATCAATCGAACAATCAAATTTGCTAGTCTGTCAGTACTTTCAGTACTTTGATTATTTTAAGACGTCTACAGATAACCTTTATCATGCTGGGCTCGCCCTCATACTGTTAGGGGAATTAAATATTTACTACAAGGTTGTCAAAGACACATCCAAATTGAAAGCAATAGTAGACACCATAGATGCCAAATATGGCACAGATGATAAGACTTATAAGGGTAGAAAACATTGTGGAACAAGGAGAAAATGCTGGTGACCAGCTCCTTTTCCCACAATGCTTCAACACTGTGTTTGCCTCTGATTCGTTAAAACTCGGGATAATTGTTTGGTATTTAACCCTTTACCACACAATTTCGAGTTTCAACGACCCTGAGGAAAATTCAGTTTGTAAACATTGCGGGAAAAAGAGAAAATGCAGGTAATCAGCATTTTCTCCTTTTACCACAATGTTTTCTATCTTTTGAGCTACAGTGACTTTGTCGTCTGCAAATTCTTTTCATTTGAACAAGTACAAAATTGTGTCGTCTGGTAAAGAGTTGAATGGTTTTAACTTTTACTGCAAATGACTTCAACGAACAGTACAAGCCAGCTGTAAAATCCCAGTTGTAAAATATGTCAACGTCGGGGCTGCTTTCACAATAAAAATCTCATAAAATCGGAAAGTGCAGATCAGATTGCATGTTCTGCGCAGTCGAATCTTGATTAACACTGCCCGCAGTTTAGCGCTTGAACTCGCTCTTGGCAACATAAGAGTTGCAAATCAACGACCATAATAATCAATCATGGAATGCCTTTATTTCCCTGTGGGTATCCAATACTTTGAATGGGACAAGATTACCAGGGATTTATTTTTCTATGCTTTAGCACTATTAACAGCCTTGACCCTTTAACAAACAGTCCCGTAGTTTAACTGCCTTAGGAATGACGGATTTTAAAGACAATGTGGGAAAGGGAGATAATTATGGTCATCAGCTTTAACTCTTTTTCCCACTTTGTTTTTAAATGTTATTGTCTTTTTTTTCACCATTGTTGTTAAAACTCGAGATTGTTTGGTAAGGGATGGATACTCTTATAATTGAGCGACGCTCTGGCAAAAGGGGGCTTGTTGCATCCCCGTGATGCACTATACCAAGCAAGTCATCACGTGATACAGGATCCACAAAATCGTTTTTGTTTGACAAACGACTGAATCAGGAGGCAGAATGGCCCTTGGGAATGCAGGAAACTGACCAATAGCAAAAAGTTTCGATCCATGTCAGCCAGTGCGGACTGCGCAGGATGACATGGGTCGATACTTTTTGTAGATGCATTAAGCCCCCTTTTCACAGAGCATGACTCATCTTTATTCAAAAAACGAAAAAATGTAAACGGTATATAGATCTAGTAAAATAAAAAAAAAAAGGGGCTCGAAATCCGACAATGTTTACAAGAGAATTATAACTCTAGGCGGAAAAAAAAGTCAGTGTGTCAGGTGGTAGGTAATAAGGTAGCTAACTTTCGAGACGTTTGAAAACTTAACCCTTTACCACACAATCCCGACTTTTAACGACCCTGAATAAAAACCCATTTGAAAACATTGTGGGAAAAGGAGAAAATGTTGGTAACCAGCATTTTCTCCTTTTCCCACAATGTTTTCTACCCTTTACAAAACAAATTTCATTTCTGAGCCACATTTGATTTGTCGTCTGCAAATGCTTTCAGTGTGGACCAGTCTCAATTTTTTGTCGTTTGGTAAAGAGTTAAACCTACTGACGTTGTGGGGTCGGTTTCTTAACCCTCTACCATGGTCTCGTAACCTTCTACCTAAGAAGAGGCCATTTGGAAACATTGTGGGAAACGGAGAAAATGCTGGTTTTCTCCACCTTCGAAAGCAAATTCAATCATTGTTGTGACATTTATGTACATCGTTGTCTGCAAATGTTTTCAGTTTGGACAAGTTTAAAAGTTTGTCGTTTGGTAATTAAGAGTTAAATTCTTCCGCTTATACAAAAGGCATTTGTTTCAAAATACATGTATATGTGAGTCAGGCTCTCTGAAAAGGTAGATTAATCCATCTGCAAAAAGTATCGACCCTTGTCACTGTTGTCAGCATACGTAGTGCGCGCAGGCTGACCCGTGTCGAAAACTTGTGCAATTGTTTAGTTTTCTACATGCCAAAGAGCCACTCTATCTCGGGAGTCACTCGATTGTTTGACAGAGTGGACCAATATTATATAACGACTTGCTTGGCATTATGCATTACTAAGATACATTGATATTCCCCTTTCCCAGAGTGCTGCTATTGCCCTTTTGTAACGTTTTACTTTACAACTGAAAAAGTGAAATTTCATTTTGAAACGACTGCTATGTCTTGGCCACATGCACTTGTGTGTGCTCTCTAAAACCTCATATACAGGACGTCTTGCATGGATTATAGAGACCAAATTTCGCTAGACTCCGCCCCCCCCCCCCCCATCCCCTGTTGCCTAGATTCGTAATCAGGGATAATATCCTGAGATCGATTCTTGCTGAAACCATTGGTTACGCGGGAGTGTCCTCGGGCAAGGCACTGCAAAACCCAGTCTAGTATCGGTAAAACCCACAAAAACAAGTCCCAGCCAATCACATCACTAGTCTTGGAATCTAGTATAAGATTTCAAATAAGACTGGTCTGTAAATATGGGTTTGTTGTTCCCCCCCCCCCCCCAAAAAAAAAAAAAACCACACAATCAGTGCAAGGGCGTACAAGTTGTCTTTTTTTTTTCTGTAGAGGGGGGCCTTTCAGATTTTTTACAATTTCACCAAAGTTCAAAAATGATTCATCACTGATTTAAGATGGGAGTTAGCTGGTTAATCATCAGTAAAGAATAAACACAAATGTAAGAATAAAAATGTATTTCAATTGGATTTCCTTTTATATATACATTTAAGGTATTCTTAGATTCTGCGCCAGAATTTTTGCAAAGGCACGTGCGAATGTTACGGGTCAACAACATGCGTCGATAAATGTGGGATCCGATCGTACTTGAATATTAACAATGACGTCATATCCGATCTTAGACGAAGTAACTGATTGCAAAGCGTCCCGATTGCAAAGCGTCCCGATTGCAAAGCGACCAACACATTATTTGAACGCCAAAGTTACACCTTTTGTACTGCATGTAACCGCCCATTGTCTTTACATTTGCAGAGAAAAGTATATTTTGTAATATTTACCAGTGTTTAACCAAAAATTCAAATTTGCATCTAAAAAATCTTGAAAGGCCCCTTTAAAAATCCATTAATAGCTTACAATAAACGCCCTGCCCTCTATATTTGTTTAACCATCAACTCTGGACTATGAATATTAGCCGACGCTTCGTCTAGATTATTGTTTCAATATTTGTTTAGATACAATAAACTTTTCAACCCTTTACATTAGTTATTAAAACCCTTTACCACACAATCCCGAGTTTTCCCAACCATGTAGACGGCTTTTGAAAACATTGTGGGAAAAGGAGAAAATGCTGGTTACCACCATTTTCTCCCTTTCCAACAATGTTTTCTAACCTTCCCATACCGTAACAAATTTCAGTTTTATAGTCACATTCACTTTGTCGTTTGCAAATGCTTTCATTTTGGACTAGTATAAAATTTCGTCGTTCAGTGTCACAATCCCGAGTTTTAACAACCCTGAAGGCGACAGCTTATGAGAAAAAAAAACATGTGGGAAATGAGAAAATGCTGAGAAAATGAAAGTAGCCAGCATTTTCACATTCTTCCACAATGTTTTTTACCCCGTTAAAGAACTTTGCTTCATTGTATCTCTTTCAATTTGGAAGAGTTGAGGATTTGCTAATTGTTCAACTTTCGGGATTTCTTGTTTTTTTTTTGCGGACAGTGCATATTTACACTATTCGGCATTTTGTGAAATTATTCTGAAAACAATTACAGGATTGAGTTACAGTTTTAAAGTCGTATCATACGCCTAGAGATATTCGTTTCGTTATTTAATCCGTTACCAAATTATCAGGCGTTTTTATGACCTCGAACAATAAGGCTTCTGAAAAGATTGGGGAAAGCAAAAAATGCTGGTAATGCTGGTAACCAGCATTTCTTCCTTATCCCACAATATTTTCTACCCCTTCGAACACTGAAAACATCGTTTGAGCTACATCTTAGTCGTTGTCTTCAAAAATGGTAGCTTTTGTATGGAGCTGTCCAAAATATTGTCCCTGGGTAAAGACTTAACCTTTTACCACACAATCCTTTTACCACAAAACCAAACGGCCCTTGGAAGTGAGACTTTTGAAAACGTTGTTGGAAAAAGGAGAAAATGCTACTTACCAGCAAATTCTCCTTTCGACGCATTTTTTTTTTCTAAACTATCATAGACAAATCTCTCCATTTAAGTCATACTTGGTATGTCGTCCTCCAAGTGCTTTCAGGTTGGGCAAGTCTAATGTTTAGTCATGGGTAAGAATTAAAAGCTTTTCAGGATAACCCAATCTCCCTGATTGTTCGCATACTTTCAATATCCTTTAATCCTTTTCCGCACAATGCCGCCTTTTAATGACCCTGGGAAAGAAGCCTTTTCAAAACATTGTGGGAAAAGGAGAAAATGCTGGTAACTAGCATGCCGTCTATTTTCTTAGCTTGGGTTCCAGTCCGATCACTTTTTTCTGTTGTATATTTTGAAGCTAATTTGTTATAAATAGAAATAATTAAGGAACCGATAAGCGGTTTTGCCACAGATCTATATAGAACTTGGAAGGAGGGTGCGATAAGGAGTGATTGAAAAAATTATTACCGCCTTTGCCAAGACTACTTTTTCCCCCACAATTTTCTAACTTATAACTTTCTAACTTATACATAAGTCTCACTCCCCTGGGTTAGGTCAAAAGTCTCACTCCCCTGGGTCACGGCAATTATAACACAAGTTACATCTATATTTGTCGTCTGCAGATGCTTTCAATTATGTCGTCTAAAATTTTGTCATCTTGTAGGGAGGTCAACTTCTAGAGAGCTACAATCTGGCAAAGGGGGGCTTATGGCATCTCCGTGATGCATGATACCAAGCAAGTCATCACATTATTATGGACCCATAAAATCCAGTTTGTCCGACAACCAAATAAATCATGAGATACACTAGTCCTATGACATACAGAAAATTGACCAAGAACAAAAAGTTTCGGCCCAGGTCAGCCTGCGCGGACTGCGCAGGCTGACCCGGGTCGATACTTTTTTTGCAGATGCATTAAGCCCCCTTTTCACAGAGCATAGATCAGATATTTGAATGGGATTTTACGACACTTTCAAAGGTATATCAGTCATATCACGGTCACTGCTCACAGTATTCATTTTCTTGGTTACGTCAATTCTTTGCTGGGGATCTGCAGTGCCTTGCCAAGGGACAAAGTTTTCGAATAATGTACAAAACAATATATGCAGAGACGCAACTGTTCCCTCTGTCATTTTTTTTTTTTTTTTTTCAAAACAATTCAGTGGTAAAGAAATATGTAAAATATCTGTATGATAATGTTATTTCGAAACATATATCTGTTGTCCATTTTGTCTGTTTTCCTAAAGTTATCCAAATGTTTCGGAGACTTGCACATTTAGGTGTTATACCATTTCTTCTGAGGAGAAATTCGTCGTTACGGGCAGTCAGTAAATTAGAGCAGTGATTCGACCGATCATGGCCGACTGACTACATGTACACACCTATTATTGAGTCCATTATTAACATCCGGATCAAAATTATTATGTTACTCTCTGTCTTCCTGTATTAACGATCACATCGGGTTTTAGCCTTGATTGACACGATCAATAATACTCGTACAATGCTATAGAGATATTAATATTATGTCGCCAATCTTAAAAGCATATCCCTTCAAGTCATTCGGCAAATCTCGGATGATCCGTAAAACTTTACGGAATCCGCCGAGTTGTGACGAGTATCTCTCAAGTACATTTAGACTAAACTGTCGGATGGGGACGAATGATACAACCTTGAATGAACTGAGACACTGGAATATTGCAGAACCGAGGTGTTTGCGCTGAAAAAATTTTCGACCTGAAAGGTATTTTTTTTTTTTTTAGCTTTTGAAACAAAAAGAAGTCACAAGGGGCAAGGTCAGGTGAATACGGAGGTTGGGGGAGCACAACGACTTTTTCCTACTTCAGAAAGTCTTGCACCTCGTACAAAAGGCAGTGACTGAAACTGATGGTTTACACACGTTGAAATAGAGTTGACAGAAAATGAATTCCAGTGTCTTCATAGTAAAACTAAAAAAGACTATGAAAATGCCTTCAAAGATTGGATCCTGAGACTGAAACTTTGTATATCTGTTGGAGGTGAATACTTTGAGGGAAAAAAATAAAGATTTCAATAAAACCTTTGGAGAATCGAATTTTGGGTGCTTAGTTGCATTCATATTTGAACACTCCGCGTAAATGTGGTCGTATCATGTCAGCCGAATTTTTGCAGTAATGATTTGAAAACCCTTTTACTCTTTACCAAACGACAAAATTTTAGACCAGTCCAAATTGTAAGTTTTTGCAGACGACAAAAAAAATGTGAATCAAAAATTGAAATTAGGTTTTAGAAGGGTAGAAAACATTGTGGGAAAAGGAGAAAATGCTGGTTACCAGCATTTTCTCCTTTTCCCACAATGTTTTCAAAAGGCTTCTCCCTCAAGGTCGTTTAAAGTCGGGATCGTGTGGTAAAGGGTTAATCAGAGAATCCCAATGTTTTACGTCCCTGAGGAAATAGGATTTTGAAAACGTTGTGGGAAAAGAAGAAAATGCCAGTAACTTCTTATCAGAGGCAATACCGTTTTTTTTTTTTTTGTCGTCTGCAAATTTACCAAGACTAATGATTTAAAAAATCTTTAACAAATAATCTCTTTTTTTTAAAGACCCTGAGAGAGAAGTCTTTGAAAGCATTGTTGGAAAAGGAAAAATTGTCGGTATCTAAGCAATATTTTCTGCTTTTCCCACAGTCTTTTTTTTTTACTTGAGTCAATGAGAAATCACACATGTATCATTCAAACCGCATTTCTTTGTCGTCTGTAAATTTAGTAAATAACCTTTTTTAGGAACAAAGCTTTTGAAAACATTGTGGGGAAAGGACAAAATGCTGGTTACCAGCATTACCAGCTTCCCACAATGTTTTTTTTTACCCGAGTCAATGGTAAATCCTAATCATTCAGGCTGATTTCAATTTGTAGTCTGCGAATGCTCTAATTTTAAAGAGTTTTCCCTGGACTTTTTGGTGTGAGGGTCATTTGACCCCCCTTCAAATGAATTAAAGAAGGCACATAGATCTATATAAAATTTTGGGGTCATTTAGAAAATTTAAGGGTCCAAAGTCAAAGAAACAGGGGGTCAGGGAAAACCCTTTCTAAATATGGATGAGGAAAATTTTGTCGTCCGGTAAAGAGTTAGAGAAGACTATATCGAATTTTCGCCTTTAACCTTTACTTCATAATCCCGAATTTCAACGACCCTTTTGGAAAAAGACTTTTGAAAACATTGTTGAAAAAGGAGAAAATGTTGGTTACCAGCATTTTCTCCTTTTCCCACAATGCTTTCTTTCCTTTTAAAAGACAAATCCTATCATATGAGCCAAATTTCATTTGTCGTCTGCACATGATTTCAATTTCGACAAGTCTAATATTTTGTCGTGTGCTATAGAGTTACATGACGAACTGAGCTACGTCTAAAAACATGGAAGTATTGGATTTCTAACTACTTTTTAGATTTATACCAGACAATGCCGAGTTTGAACGACCCTAACGAAGACGCCTTTTGAAAACATTGTGGGAAAAGGAGAAAATGCTGGAAACCAGCATTTTCTCCTTTTCCCACAATGTTTTCCACCCATCCAAAAACAGATATCAATTTTTGCGGTCACATTTATTTTGGCGTCTGCAAATGCTTTCAATTTGGACTTTCCTAACATTTTGTCGTTTGGTAATGGGTTAAATCTTTGCCAGACGACAAAATTCTGGATTCGTCCATATTGAAAGAATTTGCAGACGAAAAAAAAGTTTAATGTGGTCAAATGATAGAGTTTGATCCGTGAAATGACAGAAACTGTTACATGCCTTATATCCTTTTTTTACAATGTTTTCAAGACCCTTATACTAAAGGGTCGTTATACAGGATAATTTTAGAGCAGAACACAACAAAGAACATGTACATGTAAATGGACGACTTATATTATAAGGAACTTCATCAGTTAACTCTTTACCAGTACACAAATTTTTTAGACTTGTCCAAATTGAAAGAATTTGCAGACGACAAATTAAATGTGGCTGAACTTATGGAATTTGTTGTTAAAGGGTAACATACATTGAAGGAAAAGGAGAAAATGCTTGTTACTAGCATTTTCTCCTTTTTCCACGTTGTTTTTTAAAAGCCTTCTTCGTCAGGGTCAGTAAAACTCGGGCCTGAGTAATGTGTGTTACAGGAATAAACAAAAAGGACAATATAAATACACGGCTTCGGGTAGATCAAATTAGGCAAAGGACTCTCATACAAAACCAGAAGTGAAAACAAGAATTAATGAATCTAAGATGTTCTAATATGATTAAAGGGACATTAATAAAAAATGGGGGGGAGGGGTTTCAGAGGGCTGATACCTTTAAGTTAAAGGAAAAGAACCATAGGGACGTGACTGTTTACGCCTAGATGGGGGACAAAAACCAACAACAAAAAATATGATATGGAAAAAATTCTTCCATGGAATTCGAATCCACGGCCTTCAAAACCAGTGTCTGAGACAAAGTATCACTGCGTCATCGAGACAACTGCTATCCTGTAGCGTTTAACATGTATTTATCCCTTTAATGAAATAACGGGTATACCGTTATTAACAGTACAGGAAATTTTACAGTGAAAAAAAAAAAACTATCAGCAATCTGTTGTGTTTTCTACATGTATTTCTATTGTTGCTTTAATTCAAAGTCTTTTTTTTGGGGGGGGGGGGGGGGGCACGCGAACGAAAATTATCCGTCTCTGTTACGATTTCGAAAAAAAAAAACCAGAATATGGTTTAATGCCTATTTAATTGGTATCCTAAAATGGTAATCAATCTAGAAAGTAAGTCAAGGAAAGATATATAATAATACAATACGAAGTAATACAATCAGTAATTTCAGCATTGATTTTTCATTCCTAATTGCAAGTTGTTTGTAAAACAAAAACTGCTTCCTTAAGGAAGTGAGTAATGCTATACCTACACACTGCTATTTTCTTTCTAAATTGCAACAGCTGGCATGGTTAATTCAAAGATAGCTTACTTACAAAAATGTTGGGGGGATATATATTTTTTTTCCTACTACAAGTAACTGTAATAAAACTTGGACATACACATATAAAATCTTGAGACTTAAATGCCTGTCTTATCCACAATCAACTTTTTACCAAACAATCCTTTGTTTGACTCTGCAAAAGATGGTCCTTGAAAACATTGTCGGAAAAGCAGAAAATGCTGCAAACGAGCATTTTCTCCTTTTCTGACAATATTTGCCAGTCTTCCAAAGACAAATCCAGTCATCTCAGCCTCATTTTTTTTAATGTCGACAGCAAATACTGCCAAGTTCGAGAAAGCTAAAATTTCATTGTATGGTAAAGATTTGAATGTTCGGGAGAGGCAAATTGCCGGTCGGAGAGAGAGAGAGAGAGAGAGAATTTTCATATTAACTCTCTACAAAGGTGCATTGTATGCAGGCGCGCCCAAAGGGTTATAAACTACAAGCTATTTAAAACAACAAAGAAAACAAAAAATCAACCAGGTTCACATAAAAAGATAATATCAAGACACATTGTAAGATCTTAACATCCCCTCCTTTTACCACCATAGAGGAGTACATGACCCTTTGCAGATGACATAGATCAAGATCAGACTGCACAGCACTTGCAGTCTGATCTTGGATCTATGCAGTCCGCTTCTTTTGTCACGCCTCAAGACAGAAAATCTGACTTGGCTTTGGAGTATTGTATTTTCAGCCCTCAAAAGTGGTCGGGTTTACGTACCTTGCATTGATACAGTTAGATCTTTTCAGCGTCACATGGCAAAAACAGCAGCCTTTGAGGACGGCACAGATCAAGATCAGACTGCACAGAACGTGCATTCTGATCTTGGATCTATACTGTCCTCTTGTTTAGTCAAGCATACTTTTTGAATTTCAGTGGGTTGTATTTGCAACCGTCGAAAGAGGCCGAGTTCATGTACAGACAGTATCTGGCGCCGAAAGAGTTAAAACTTCGCCAGGTATTGTGTACAATTTTAGAAGATGACGCTTTCCTTTTCTGTGGGAAGGAAGAAAAGATAAATGAGACATGCACTGTGAAAAGGGGCTTAATGAATATGCACAAAGTATCGACTCATGTCAGCCTGCGCAATCCGCGCAGGCTGACATGGGTCGAAACTTTTTGCTATTGGTCATTTTTCTGCATGTTAAAGGACCTGTGTAGCTTATGGATTAGTCGGTTGTCAGACAAAATGGATTTTATGGATCACCTGTATATAATGACATGCTTTGCACAGTGCATCACGGAGATGCAATATGCCACCTTTTGCCAGAGCAGAGTCAAAATATATTTACGTTCATTTTGAGGAAAAAACTGAATGGATTGAAGCATTACCACATTTCCAAATTTTCAAGAGTTCTTCACTAAACTGCCTTTTAAATTAGATGAAAATTTCCAGCCAGCTGTAAAAACCCAAGCAACCAAAGTCTGTATTCTACCTGTTCCAAGCATGCCGACGGCATGTAAACGTTTAATAATCATTAAAAATCCAAACATTTTTGTTTTTCTAACTTCCAAGCCCCCGTAGCTCAGTCGGTAGCGTACAGGACTTCAGAACAGGAGGTCGCTGGTTCGATCCCCGGCTCAGCCAATTTCTTTCCGAGGATTGATGATAGTCAGAGCGACAAGATTCATTCCCCTCTCACCGCTGACCGTTGTTTCGACGATGGTTATGTGGGGAAGCAGCCAGTGGCTTGGAAAGAATATTGTGCGGAGTGCTGGTAAAAGAAACTCCAGGAAAGCACGGATAGATGCACTGGCCACCGCGATATAACTAAAATAATGTTGAAAACGGCGTTAAACACCATACAATCAACTAACTTCCACCGAAGTACTCAAAGTATACCAGTGATCAGAATGATAAGATATACTCTGGGATTTCGCGACCGGAAGTGAATTACATCCCCTGGACTTACGTCTGCGTAACTAGCACTTGATTCAAATGAGGAGACGATACATGCGTCCAACATGTCTATATGTATTTAGGGCCATCTTCTGTTTGGCAAGGTATGAAATGCACAGAAACTTATTTCCGCTAGTATACATGTATTATGAAAGATCTATCTAATTTCTCTCTTTTTTTTTCAGGTAAAATCTCACCTTATTAAAGAGTGTTGATTTTTAGATCAGACTGCTTGTTGTACACAGTCTGACTTTGATCTACACTGTCCGCAAAGCAACGTTCTGAACAGTCCGATCTTTATACACGCCGTCTGCAAAGGCTAATTTAGTTGCCATTAGAAGCAAAAGAGTTAATCAAACTTTGGCTGCACGAAGCCGATAAATTTGTCAACTTGGCTATTCATTGAATAATTCATTTTCGCCTGAAACAAATTTACCGAGCCCGTGCAGTCGATAGTGCACAGGACTTGAGATTCGCTGGTTCGAATCCCCAGCTGGTCAAATTTACCTTTGCTATGTGGGAAAGCAGCCAGTGGCTTTGGCAGAATATTTTTGATAGTAGTTGTAAAAGTAACTCTTAGTATAGGAAGGCATGGATTGGTGCTCTTGACCGCCGTGATTCAACTGAAATAGTGTTGAAAGCGGCGTTTAACAACATAATACAAATATTGTCAAAGCAAACTTGTAGCATACAGCTCGGAACGCATCTTTGAAAAGTACTATTAATCAATATGAGATGCCCAGTGTTCCTAGTCACTGAGTGGTACCTATTCTAGAGATCCTGAGTTCCATTCTTGTCCGAAACACTTAGTTTCTGGGTCCGAGCGCGAGGCACTTTAGGGATGCAGTTTATTAACGTATAACTGTAAAATCGAGGAAAACCTTTGAATACTAGTGAGCTTTCGTCGTTATGTAACTGAAACAATGTTGAAAGTGGCGTTAAACGCCTTTCAAATAACCAATCATTAATTCAACAGATATACTGAATCATTGAAGACTGAAGATGCATGAAATCTTGTATTTTGTGATCTTTATTCAGTAAAATGGCTTGATGGCGGCTCTTAGATTCTGAGATACCGAAGGATCCGCAATCAGTGGGACTAACAGTCAAAACATCGGATGGACGGCCGGGCACACTTGCGGACGGACAGATCGTTAAGCTATAGTTTCCCCACGATCTCAAACAAAACAAGTCAAAATACATGCTTAGCTGTGTCACTCAATCCACTTACGAGGACGTATAGATCAAGATCGGAATTCACAGAACGAGCAGCCTGATTTTTTGATAAACGAACAAAAGATTTGGCATTGCCTTATAATTACGAGCTCTTTCTGTTACAGGAAAATGTCTATTTGATCGATTCGCAGCTCAAGGGTTTATTTTCATAATTTATTCCTAGAAGCGGATATAAAGAAGATTGACAGAAAAAAAAAGCTTTATAAAGTAAATGGAGTTATGCAATCAGTTTTCAAATCTAAAGCATTGCGATTTCAAAATTCTTTTCCAAAGAAAAAAATTCACCGTATCGTACAGTGTAGATCCAAGATCAGACTGCACGTTCTGTGCAGTCTGATCTTAATCTACACTGTACGCAGAAGAGCATCGAGTTGCGTTTAAACTCCTAAGGGTTTAACAGAAAAAGCACTGTCAAAATGACTGATATATGTATGTTATGTAGCGGTAAAGTGCACGACCTTTATCTCGCATATATAACGCATGTGACATCTGCATTGTAGTATATTTCATGACATCTCGGCAAATGGAAGAGTTGCTCTATGAAACATTCGCCTTTTGCCAAGGTGTTTTCGTGCTCGTCATTGTTCGAACACTATTTTCGTCAATTTCCTTCTAATTGGAGCTTTTTTAAAATGTAACATTTGAAAATTTTAGAAGAGGAAACGGGACAAGTTTGAGCTAGCCCATTCCCGAAAGGGGTTTTCAAATTTTACGTATGATTAATCGCATAGGAGGGATTTTCTTGTAAATGTTCATGTATGTAAGATAAAGTTTGACTTTGCATGTTTGTTTTTGATGTTTGGGTCTTCAGTAACATGTGTGGAAATAGTGGTTTATGCAGACGGCATAGATCACGATCACACTGCACAGAGCATGCAGTCTGATGTTGGATACTTATACCATCCGCTTGTTTAAGTCAAGCCAATAAGATAAATACGAGTATCTGCATAAGGTTCAGAGTCCTGTATTTCAGCGGTCGAAAGGGGTCAAGTTGAAAGTATAACTGGAAGAACTTAAAAGATATTATTTAATTGTATATTAACTCTTTACCATACAACAAAATTTTAGACTTGCCCAAAATTGAAAGCATTTGCAGAGGGCAATTTTCACGTGGCTCAGATCACGAAATTTGTTTTTGATAGGATAGAAAACATTGTGGGAAAAGGAGAAAATGCTGGTTACCAGCATTTTCTCCTTTTCCCACAATGTTTTCAAAAGGCTTCTTCCATAGCGTCTTTAAAACTCGGAATTGTGTGGTAAAGGGTTAAATCTATGAGCCATGCTCTCGCAAAAGGGGGGCTTAATGCATCTCCGTGATGCTTGATACCAAGCAAGTCATGACACAATCATGCATCTACAAAATCTATTTTTTCGAACAACCGACTGACTCAGTGGGTACACTGGTCCTTTGACATGCAGAGAATTGACCATTAGCGCAGGCAGACATGGGTCGAAACTTTTTGCCATAAGTCAATTTTCTGCATGTCAAAGGGCCAGTCTACCGCATGATTCAGTCGGTTGCTTGACAGAAGGGATTTCATGGGTCCACAATTATGTGACGTCTTGCATGGTGCAATACGTCATGGAGATGCATTTAATCCCTGTTTGCCAGAGCAAGGCTCATATATATATATATATCGGTAATTTAAAAGTAAGGAGATTGACTAACTGAATAGTGTTTAAGCCGCTTTTAACATTATTTCAGTCGTATCACGGCTACACACCTATAGGGAACTACACACCTATAGGGAACCGGGCTTTACTTACCCTTGCCAAACAGACCCGGCTTTTAACGACGCCGAGGAAGAAGTCTATTGAAAACATTGCAGAAAAAGGAGAAAATGCTGGTAACCATCATTTTCTCCTTTTTCTCACAATGTTTTCTACCTATTCAATCACAAATCGAATCAATTTACCTACCTCATTTAATTTGTTGTCTGCTAATTCTTTCAATCTTGACTTGTCCAAAATTTTGTAGGTTTGGGATACTTGAACACATCATCCCTTTCGTCTCGCAACAGACATCTTTTAAAAACAGTGTGGAAACAGAATGAAATGCTCGTTACAAAATGGTTCAACCCCTGCTTGTATCTATATTCAGTTCCTGTAATTCTGTTGGAGATAGTGGTGTAAGGGTCCAGAGCGTCGGCCTTTCACATCATATTTCCTGGGTTCGATTCCAGTGTGATGAGCAGGGTCGACATTTGGAACAACCCACATTACGGCGCGAGACCTGGGTCCGTATTCACCAACCATTCTTAAGAACATTCATAGTCTACTTCTCGAGAATTTTCTAACTTTGAATGTAACACAACTTCTAATTGGCGAAACCAAATGGTTTAGCCAATCAGAAGTTGCGTTTTTTTCTAAATCTAGAATTAAAAACAGAATATTCCTAAGCATGGTTGGTGAATACTGACCCTGTTTAACGTCTCCAGGAAGCAATCATCGAGAGAAGTTAATATAAGTTGCAAGAATTTGTTTCACAATCGATGTAAAACAGACGTGCTTAACTTTTTACCGTTGGCCCAAAGATGCTAGACTTGCGCAGATTGAAAGCATTTACAGACGACATGGTAATTGATTGATTGACTACAGGGTGTTTCACGCCACTTTCGACATTATTTCAGTAATATCACGGCGACAGCTCATTGTATACATGTATTCATATACACATACGTCCTGGGTTTCACCAGTAGGCCTACTAGGCTAGGGCTCTGATGTGTCTAGTTGAATGACACTCCCACGAAAAGCCCACAAAAAGTGGGAGGAAAGGGAGAAAATGATGAATATCAGACAATGATATCAAAAGCCTTTTTCCTCTTTAAAACATGGGATTGTTTGGTAAAGGATTTAAGGAAACTCTGTAATGCTCTTTACAGACTGAATTAAATTACATATTACATCCACTTAACAGTGGTGACATTTTGCATCATACCAATATTAATCAAAGAAAATTGACTTCCAATTGAAATTAAAAAACAACAACAACAACAACAAAAAAACCAGACTTATTCCTTAAAACTCGCTTTTCTTTAACCCTTTACCACACAATCCCGACTTTTAACGAACCTCAGAGAAAAGCCTTTTGAAAACATTATGGGAAAAGGAGAAAATGCTGGTAAGCAGCATTTTCTCCTTTTCCCACAATGTTTTCTAACCTTTCCGAAACAAATGCAATCAATTTAGCCACATATAATTTGTCGTGTGCAAATGCTTTCAATTTGGACCAGTCCGAAATATTATCGTTTGGTAAAGAGTTAAGCCTTTTGAGACTACATGTATACAACCACATTACAACCTGTTCCTCCGCGTGTCATGCATTGTGGCTCCCATCTTCAGAGAAAACCCTAAAGATAGCCATAACCACAAACCGACAATGAGCAACAGCCCTAAAATAGTTCAGCATGTAATTTATTAATCACTAGATAAATGAAATCGACAGCTATGACAAAAAGAAAAACAGCAGGAAAAACAGAATGACAAAATTTATATAGTTAAAGAAATGGCCGTATATTTTATCTTTATGATTTATTATGCGTTTGGACTGAATATGGTGAAAAAGAGTTTAGTGATACGTACATATACATGTAATTCTTTTATGTTTTATTTGTTTCATTCCATTGTGTCCACCGTCTTTGACAACTATTTTACTAATTTACGAACTCGTACTTGCATGAAATTCTGATCGAGAGAAACAAAAGAAACGTATTCGTCATTCTTTAATTATTTGTGGCAAACAATATAACGAATTCTAAAAATACCTATTAACGCACTGTTAAATGGACATGACGTATGTATTCACGTACATGCTGTTGTTAACATAATGCATGTTCATTTCCTATCCCGCCCTAGGCGATCATAGATGCATTTTGTGTGGAGAATGTAGAGCAAGATCATCCTGCACATACATGCAGTCTGACCTTGCCCAACACTTTCAGCTTTTCTATAACTGGCAACAGTTATATTCTAGGAATTCCAAGATCAATTTGCAAGTCTCTCAAGCGAACAAAGTGGGATCATCCGTGACTATGTGGTTATGGCGCGGCATTTATTTTAACCCTTTAATACACATTCTCGATTTTTTTTAAATGACCCTGAAGAAAAAGGCTTTTGAAAACATTGTGGGAAAAGGAGAAAATGCTGGTAACCAGCATTTTCTCCTTTTCCCACAATGTTTTCTACCCTATCAAAGACAGAAATCATCATTCGAACTGCATTTAATTTGTCGTTTGCAAATGCTTTCAATTTGGTTGAGTAAAAAATTTTGTCGTTTGGTAAAGAGTTAAGGAAATCCCCTTCTTGAGGCGCTGTGCACTTTTACAGTCCACTGACAAGGTACTGCACCTCTCAAGGAAAGTAACCCACTAGGGAAAGCAATGATAGGTACAAACTAACCCTTATCCTGCTGAAGGAGTGAAATAAAACGTTTAAGCCAATAGTTAAAATCTAAAATCTTACTATTTCAAAGATATTTTTCCGGGAGAAAATATGTCCTTATCGAACAATGTAGATCCAAGATCAGACTGCGTGTTCTATGCAGTCTTATCTTGATATAAACTGTCCTCTAAAGGTCCTTTGGTCGCGTTCAACAGCCTAAGGGTTCATGAGATGTAGCCGGTGATGAATGAACAAATGAATGAGTTAACTCGAATGCTTTTTCGGTGGTCGATCTTTTCGAATAGTATACGAAAACAAATGTGGAAAGATGTAGACCAGCTTGCCCCCCCCCCCCCCCCCCCCTCACTCTCTCTCTCTCTCACACACACAAGCTGGTACCAACAGGAGCGTAAATAGTTCCTATTTGTAGGTCGATGGGTTAAAACTCATACACTAATATAAATGAGATCCGTCTATGAGAAAGGTGGGGTTATCTCACGCCTCGCTTTACAATAAACGTAAACATCCGTAGGGAATACACCTCAATGTTTGCTTTGTTTCATCATTATAGTTTACCGGCAATAACGTGTCACCTGGAAAGGGATTAACCCTTTCCCAAACGACAAATTGGACTGGTCCAAATTGAAAGAGTTTGCAGACGACAATTTTAAATTTGATGAAAATGGCAGAAAGTTATCAAAAAGGGTAGAAAACACTTTGGGAAAAGGAGAAATTGCTCGTTACGAGCAATTTCTCCTTTTCCCACAGTGTGTTCAAAAGAATTGTACTGCAGACACGTGAAAACCAGGGCTTGTTTGGGAAAGGGTTAAATAATTTCACCTGTAGGAGAAGTAGATATAAAACAACACTAATATAAATCTGATAAACAATACATTACATTCCGAAATGTACTGATCTCTGTTCTTTTTTTTTTAATTTGCAAATACCCGTTCCGTGCTATTGTTTTAACCCTTAACATTTTACCACACAAGCCCGAGTTTTAAAGACCTTTTGAAAACATAGTGGGAAAAGGAGTTACCAGCATTTTCTCCTTTTTCCACAATGTTTTCTATCCTTTCAATTACAAATCCCACCATTCAAAAAAACTTTAACTTGTCGTCTGCAAATGCTTTCAATCTGGACCAGTGTAAAATTTGGCCGCGTGTTGCCAAACGGAAATAAAACTTTCAAGCCAAAAACAAAAAGCCAAACATTTATATCTTTTCCAAAGATATTTATGGGGAAAGATATCTCCTAATCGGACAGTGCAGATTTAAGATCAGACTGCACGTCCTGTGCAGTCTGATCTTGATCTGCACTATCCGCAAAAGGACCTCGAGCCGCGATTGGAAGCCTAAGGGTTTAAGTTTTATGTATTTACCAGTGACAAATTAACATCGCTGAAATAAATACCGAACAATCCCGCATTTAACGACGCTAAAGAAGAAAGCTTTTTTTTTTTTGTTTTAAATCTTTGTCTCCCACTTTTTGTATCTCACAGTAGGTCTGTAACTAACTTTGTTCGAATCTCCCAACCCCCCCTCTCTCTCTCTCTGTGTCTCTCTCTCTTTCTCTCTCTGTCATGCACTCATGCACACCGTCTCTTTTGAACTGCATATTTGTTCTACTCTCTCTCTTTCAATCAATCAATCCAACTGTATGCTAGTGTGTTTGTTCAAGTTGGCAACTTTAGGTCTACTTTTACAAGACATTTTTCTGCCAGCGAGTATGCCTTTTTATCTCTTTACCAAACGACAACATTTTGGACTTGTCCAGATTGAAAGCATTTGCAGACGACAAAATTAATGTGACTCAAAAATTGAAATTTGTTTTGGGAATGGTAGAAAACATTGTGGGAAAAGGAGAAAATGCTGGTTGCCAGCATTTTCTCCTTTTCCCACAATGTTTTCAAAAGGCTTCTTTTTCAGGGTCGTGAAAACCCGGGATAGTTTGGTAAAGGGTTAAACCAGCATGTTTAGATGTTCGTCGTGAATCAAGATTTCAAGTAAAACACTAACCAATAAACAATTACACAGTCTATTTTTCTATGCAAGCGTACGGAAACAAAATTTTTATCTGCACCTATTTTCATGAAACAAGATATGACGTCATGGTATTTATTTGAATACGAGCCCACGTCATTGATGTGTGTTACTGATCATGTGCATGGCCAGTCTTTGGGCTAGGCTTGGGATTTATACTTGAGAAATCAGATAGTAGACTATTCAGCTTTTGCTGTCGCAAAAGGCAAGCAAACTGTTCAAGGTTTGTTAATTAAGTACTAGTAATTTCCGTAAAAATTGCACGAAACTGTCTAGTTTTTCCATAAAATGGCAATCATGACGAAGACGAATCACAGATTGAATGGCAGATTGATTGTATGAGGTTTAACGCCGTTTTCAGCATTGTTTCAGTTATACCGAGGCGGCCGGTGCACCTATCCATGCTTTCCGGGGTTTCTTTTACCTGTGCTTCGCACAACGTTCTTCTTAAGCCAATGGCTGTGTGTCCCACGTGACCATCGCCGGAACAATGATCAGCGGTGAGGGGGGAATGAATCCTATCGTAATGACTATCATCGATCCTCGGACAGAAATTAGCCGAGCTGGGGATTCCAACCAGCGACCCCCTGTTCTCGTGTTCTGTACGCTATCAACCGGGCTTCTGGGGCTCGGCCAAGATGAATGAAGAGCTTAATCCGTATTCACCAACCATTTAAGACCATTTTTTTGTCTTAATATTCAGCATTTTCTGAATGTGAATGTAACGAAATGGTTTAGCCAATCAGAATTTGGTTTAGCCAATCAAAGTTGCGTTACACCCAAATTTAGAAAATTCTAGAGAAAACACCAAGAACGTTTTTAAGAACGGTTGGTGAATACGGGCCCAGGGTGGTCCCGCATTTAACAAACCGTCTAAAGAGCGCTCTTAATCCTATTGTCAAGAATTCTCTTTACTTGAAAGTAATGGAATTCCTGACTGGCTAAACCAAACGGTTGTTCCCTCTTTACTGGACCTTGTAGACTGACATGCAACCAGTACATTTCGTAACCGACTAAAAATATTCTAGAAAGATACTTCTCTCGGTGTAGGCGCTTTATTAATTTTGGTAAGTGTACTGACGTTGTACGCTGTAAGTAGGTGTGGGTGGTGTTCCCGCATAACGTAGATCATTATCAAGCTGATCTGACCACACTATATCAACACTTTCCTCTAACAGATATTCTTCTTCTTCTTCTTAAAAAACATTGAAGTTGAACATGGAATACTTTTGAGGAACGCAAATAGGTGCTTAATAGAAGATGATTTGAAATAAATAATCATGAAAGTTTCGGGGTGACGTTTGCTTAGTTATAATGTCTGTCTGTCTGTCACTTTTTAAAAGTAAGGACAGGTTAAATGTGTGGCTACCAGCATCTTCTCCTTTTCCCTCAACCATTTAACCCTTAGGCAGCCAAGCGCGACTCACTGACCTTATGCAGACACTGAAGATCAAGATCAGACTGCACAGAAGATGCAGTCTGATCTTGGATCAACACTGTCTGTTAAGAAGAAATATTTCCACAACAATTAGAGTTTGAAGTAGCATTATTCCGGTTTTTACTATCGGCTTGCAAGTTTAATTTAAATTATTTAGCAGGATAAGGGTTAAAAAAAACCCACCTTCCTCAGACACGTATGTTGTGTTGAAGGGGGTAGGATTTAAATAGAAAGGCACGCGTTGGCTCGTAAATTAATTCTTCTTGCTTTCGTCATAAAAGCACTCCTTACTCTTGCCCAAATCAAACAGGAATTTTACTTTCTTATTTGTTTGATGTTTAACTCCGCTTTTAACTGTAATAAGATATAAATTCGGGGACATTACATTTATCCATGTATTTAAGGGTTTTTTTCTTACCAGCATTACATACGCAAAAACATTCTTGTCGAGAAATTGGCTGCTTTCTCACATGAACAGAAACAGTAATTCTGTTATAATTCGGGGGACCTATCCATGTATTCCCGGGGCTTCCTTACCAGAACTACGCGAAAAATTCTTCCAAGGCCATCGGCTGTTTTCTCACAGAAACAAAATCGTAACAATGATCAAGGTGAGAGAGATACATGGTCTAAATCAGTCACTTAAGACCCGTTTACACATTTACGATTTTCTCTACGATTCACCACGATTCACCCAGATTTCTCATGGTCAGAAAAATCGGGATGGATCGGGATGAATCGTGGCGAAAAGTAGAAATATTCAGTGTCACTACGATTCCAGTAAGAATGTCCACGATATTAGTACGGTGTCTGTAAGGTATCGCTACGAATCAATGACGATTCATGACGGCAACGCTACGGTCAATGAGGATTGACCACGGTGGCACAACGAATGCTCACGGTGCTTGTACGGTTTCGTCTACGACGCCGCCTTTGGTGTAATACAGCTTGCGCAACTGCCACATTTACATCTGCTACATTTCTGTTTAACTGAAGCTGTAGATTGGCGATTTGTAGTCTCTGTACATAATCCATGATGTGTATACTTCTGATTCGCTCTTCAAAATGATTCCTTCAATGCAGCCCTGTGAATTATATGCAAGAATATAGGTGCCGCTACGATTCGCCACGATTTGTAAAATCGTCGTGTACCGTGGTGATTCGTAGTAGAACCGTGGTGAATCGTGGTGAATCTTGATGAATCGTGATGATTCGGGAAACTCCACGGTAGCGCTACGGAAGTTTTAAACTGTTTAAAACATTCGTGGCGAATCGTGGTGGTTATTGGGCGTGGCCTAATTCGTAGCGCAACCGTAGCGGAATCGTGCTTATTCGTACTGACACCGTAGCTATATTCGCGGCTATTCGTGAGAGATCGTAGCCAGTCGTGGAATCTTTGACACCACGAATTCTCACGATTCACCACGAATTGTGTACGGTTGTCCTACGAATCATCCACGGTTTCGCTACGGAGCTCCACGATTGGCCACGACCAAGGCCGGTAGGAAGACAATCAATCACGGTTTGAGTACGATACATCACGGTTACGTACGAATCTAGCCGACTTACCACGATTTTGAGCCGTTTCGCTACAATTCTTGCATATAATTCACAGGGCTGCATTGAAGGAATCATTTTGAAGAGCGAATCAGAAGTATACACATCATGGATTATGTACAGAGACTACAAATCGCCAATCTACAGCTTCAATTAAACAGAAATGTTTTTCTGATGTCATACTTTGAGAACTTGTCACGTGAAAACCGTTAAATCGTGTTCAGTCGTGGGAGCTCGTGTCGCTACCGCCGTGAATCGTACTAGTACCGTATCGAACCGTACAAGCACCGTGAGCATTCGTTGTGCCACCGTGGTCAATCCTCATTGACCGTAGCGTTGCCGTCACGAATCGTCATTGATTCGTAGCGATACCTTACAGACACCGTACTAATATCGTGGACATTCTTACTGGAATCGTAGTGACACTGAATATTTCTACTTTTCGCCACGATTCATCCCGATCCATCCCGATTTTTCTGACCATGAGAAATCTGGGTGAATCGTGGTGAATCGTAGAGAAAATCGTGAATGTGTAAACGGGTCTTTACATCGATCCTCGGAAAGAAATGTGACTTTGCTAGCGTTCAAACCCAAAACCTCTTGAATACTAGTCCTGTACTTTACCACTGAGCCGAACTTTCGCTCTCTGCCTTACAAGGCGACAAAATTTGTCCACTTTGAAAGCGAGTGCACTCTGCAGACGGCAAGCTAAGTAAGGTTTAAAATGCAACACTTGTCTGGGTAAGAACAGAAAACATTGTGTTTGTTTGCATAAGAGTTTAACACCGTTTGAACGGCTTAGGTCATATCACGGCGGCTAGTACACCTACGCATGTGTTTCTGGCTTTCCCAAAACAGTCCTGGGACAACTTTCTTTTCAAGCCACTGACTACTAAACATTGTAGGAAAAGTATAAAATACGCTTCAAATATATAGTTAACCCTTTGTCACACGACCCCGACTTTCAAAACGAACTTGAGAAGAAGGCTTTTGAAAATATTGTGGGAAAAAGAGAAAACGCTGGTTACCAGCATTTTCTCCTTTTCTTAAAGTGTTTTCTAGCCTTCCTAAAATGAAATTTAATTTTTGAGTTACTTGTACCTTGGCGTATGCAAATCCTTTCAATTTGGAGAAGTCTAAAATTTTGTCGCCTGTGAAGATTTAAGTTTTGATTTATTTCTTGTGCCCTACAAAGTTTTTTTTTTTTCGATAAAATACAATATTTTGTACGCTTCAGTAGAACAATACAACTCTAACCCCTTTACATTTTGTACGCTCGACACGGAAGGAAAAGACTGTAGACTAATTGATTGACTGAATGGTGTTTTACGCCGCTTTCAACATTATTTCAGTCATGTCAGGGCGACAGCTCACATATTCGTGTTTTTCCTGGGTTGAACCAGTACTAGGCTAGGGCTCTGAAGTGTCTTGCCCAAGGACACACGCACGAAAAAACCAAGCGGATCAGGTGGGGCTCGAACCCGGGGCCTACACTTTAGGAGTCCCACACTTTGCCACTGAGCCACGCAGGACCCATGAAAAGACTGTAGAAAAACATCGTGGGAGAAATGAGTAAATAATGGTAACCAGCATTTTCTCCTTTTCTCCAAGATGTTTTCTACCTTTTTAAAGACGAATTCGATCATTTGAGCCATATGAAATTTGTTATCTGTGAATGCTCACAAATTGGACAGGTCTAAAATTTTATGGCAAGATTTGGACTTGTCCAAAGCCAAAGCACATGCAGACGACGAATTTAATGTCGCTCAAATCATGGGATTTGTCTGGAAATGATAGAAAACATTGTGGGAAAAGAAGCGAATTCTGGTCACATTTTTTACCCACAATGTGTCCAAAGGCCTTCCTTGTCAAAGCCTTTAAAATTCGAGATAGTGTAGAGAAGAGTTAACTCTTTACTGGTCCAAATTAAACGCATTTGCAAGAAATGCGACTCAAATGATGAAATGTGTCTATGGATGGGTAGGAAACATAGTGGGAAAAGGAGAAAGTGTTGGTCACCAGCATTTTCTCCTTTTCCAGCAATGTTTTCAAAACACTTCTCTGTCAGGGATCGTTGAATTTCGGGATTTTATGCAAAAGGGTTAATTTAATTAACATTTCAATAGTTTATATTAAGTCACTAAATTGGCAGATTTTCAAGTCCGTAAGAATAGGTAAGTCTCGACTGGTCAATATGACGGCACACTTTTGCTTTCTACGAAAGTTCAGCCCGACCATGGGGCAGGGGCAGTCTTAACTTTGAGAGCTTAATAACATCTTTAAGCTTTTGCGGACAATGCAGATCAAGATTAGGCTGCACAGTACGTGCAGTCACTGATCAATGATCCAAACTGTCAAATATTGGAATAATTCTATTAACTTATTTAAACGTTCTAATTGCTGATACCATACCAATAACACAGAGTTACTGTATGCATATGTGTATCTTAATACTACCAGTCTTTTCATGGGTTCGTCTTTACCGATAAATCTATATTTTTTTTTTCTTAGTTTCATGACTAGCCATCTGATTGGCTGCTCAGACAGAACGTCCCGACCAATCAGATGGCTCCATTCTTGGAATTTATGATTAGATTTAAATATAGAAAGGATTGCTAAGTTGGGACCCAATGCTCCGTTTTATGAGTGTCAACGGTCGCACGACCGAAGGTAGTCTTTTCCTACGACAGCGAAATAGCGGCAGAGTTGATAAAACAAAAGTTGACGTCGGGCGTAAGTTTGGTCGTAAATATCGGTCTTAACTTCCAATTTTACTTTCGCTCGACCTTTTTTTCTTGATATCACGGGACCCGTATTTTTTTGTTGGGGGAGGGGGGGATTCGGCTATTTACTACCTTTCGCAGACAATTTTGTTTGGCTGAAAAAGGGTCGGCTTGACCCTTTTCCTTACACGCAATTTAAGACATTCTTACTACCTTTCGGCAAACCTCGGCATTATCTTCCGCTAGGTGGCATTTTTCAAATACATACAGGCCTGATATAAGCATTTTGGGTACAGAACTGGGCTACTTTTCAAGACAGCGAATTTCAAAATAAAACTTACCTTGTACGATTCATCCAGCCATGGTTAGCTAGCATATAACCCATTCGGCATACCTCGGGTGATCCGGTGATCAAATCCCTCGGCTGTATCACGTAGCTTGATATGCACCTACACGGTACATTTCGCACATCTCCGGAAGCACACCGCTTTACCGTTATTGAAATTGTAAGGCTCCTCTTTAGAAAGAACGCATGAGTAAATTTTCTATCGTTATCTTTCTAAGAGTATTTGAGTCGGCAAACAGTTTGTACATTCAAGTTTTAGCGTGGTTTATCAATTCCGTTAGGAGCTTTCATCGACAGATCGATAGAAGTGAATAACTTCATAGTGGTTGTTCATGTCGTTGCTAAGCGATCTACAGGGGCGCCGCCATGTTTAAGATCATGTGATTGGTAGTTCAAAATGGAAGCCTCCCTTATACAGACGAGGTTAGATGTAGGTACGGAATCGGCCGAGTTGTGACGAGTGGCATATAACCTATGCACCGCAGCTATTGATAAATATAGCCCCTATAAATTTGGGAAAATGCCCCGGTATAAGCTCAGCAAGGTGATGAAGTTATTTTTGTTGTTAGTCTGTTGCACAAATCCCCGTTTTCCCCATGTCTACATATAGAGACTGTCTACAGAGATTTGCGGTAAACAATGGTATTTTATAAAATTAATTTCCCTGTTTGAAATCATTACATTTTTGTACCGAAAATCCGGCTCGATTTTTCTACAGAAGTTTTATCTATAGCCATTTTCCGCTTGCTATTTTGAGCGTCAATTTACGCTCAGCGTATTAATATTTATCCTGTACAAGATAGTGTGATGCGTCATAGCAGACAGGTCCCAATATTCCAAGAACATTGACATGTGCAGACAACGCAAACTAGGGTGATCCGTTGATTAAATCCCTTAGGTGTATGAAGTTATGTGATATGCACCCACAATTTACTCGAACATTCTTCGCCGGAAACAGATCGCTTTACTGCTCTCAGAATCATAAGATTCCACGCAAAAAAATTCCATGTACACGAGACACAGTTTTCAATCGGAATTGTTATAAATAAATTTCCGTTGTACTGAGGAACAGATTGTTATTTTGTTTCTTTAAGGTTATTTATCAATTCTGATGTTTTTTTTATTTCTGAGAGATTGATAAACGAAGATAGTTTTACTGCAGTTGTTGTCGTCGTTGACAAAAAAGGATTTCAAGGTCCCGTCATGTTTAAGATATTGTGACTGGAAGTATTTCAAGTTGGAAACTCCTCTGATATGGACGAGTTTCGATATCGGCCGAGTTGTGGCGAGTGGTTGTGTTACGTACTTCAACAATAATAGACCGCTTCACATTTGTGAGAATCACAAGACTCAACTACGATATATACGAGTTACAGTTTTCAATCGAAATTGCTATTAATACAATTCCGTTGATAAATAGTTTGTCTGAAACTTTGTCATATCATTTGTTTAATCGCATGAATCCATCGCTTTCGATGTATTTTTTGCTGACAGATTGATGAATATAAATAACTTTACAATCGTTATTGTTGCGGTTGATAAGAAGGATTTCAAGAACGTCGCCATGTTTAAGATAATGTGACCAAAAGTATTTCAAGTGGAAACTTCCTAGCTATGGAAGAACTCGTACGAGTATGTACAGTAGTTTTCGCAATAGGCGGAGTTACGACGAGTCATTCTGCTAGGTCATAGAAAAACGTCCAGGAACGGAAATCGTCTTCTAAAAATGATGATGATGATGATGATAAAAATATAGCGGGAAAAAGATGAGCAACTGCTTGTTACGGCTCTTTGCTTTTAAACCACAAAAGTGTGAGGTAAACTTGTAACGACGATTTAACTCTTTACCAGTCCAAATTGAGAGGATTTGCAGACGAATATGAAGACTTGTCCGAATTGACCGCATTTGCAGACGACAAATTAAATGTGGCTTAAATGATGGGAATCGTCCCTGAAGGTGTAGCAAACATTGTGAGAAAAGGAGAAAATGCTGGTTACCAGCATTTTCTCCTTTTCCCACAATGTTTTCAACACCTGTTTTTCCGACGATGTTTTTCAAAGCCTCCTTAGTCAGAGTCGTACAAACTCAGGATTGTTTGGCAAAGGGTTAAACTTTGACGGGTCGATTTTACTGTGGGGCGAAGAACTAAATATGGATCATATCGACTTATATTCTGAATTAGTCACAGGCCAAAAGTTGAACTTAAATACAACCCCCCTTAACCTTTTACCCCGAGTTTTGACAACCCTTATGAAGAAGGCGTTAGAAACGGTAACCGACTTTTTCTTCTTTTTCCACAACATGTTTTACTGTTTTAAAAGCAGGTCCCATCAGATAAGCCACACTTAGTTTGTCGTCTGCATTTGCTATCAATTTGGTCAAATCTAAAATTTTGACTAAAGTTTATTTCGTTTGGTAAAGCGTTGAATTGATTAAATACAAAACTTAACGGCAGACTTTATATTATATATATGTGTAAAACTGACCCATTGGGAAAACACATACACACTCTAACTTAGTAATTTACCTAGTTTTACCAATACAAGGTCTGAAATATACTATTTTTAACATATCGGTTTTATACCCTTCATCAATATCAATTCTGAAGATCCACGATGAAGAAGACTTTTGAAAACATCGTGGGAAAAGGGTAAAATGCTAGTAACCGGCATTTTCTCCTTTTTTCTCAATGTTTTTCTACCCGTCAAAGACAAGTCCTGTCACTTGAACCATATTTTATTTGTCGTCTACAATTCCTCTTATATGGATGAGTCTAAAATTTCTTCGCTTGGTTTAAAGAATTCAGTTTGAATATTTACTATAATAACCCTTTACCATACAATCCCGAGTTTTTGGCGACCTTGAGAAAGAAGGCTTTTGAAAACATTGTAGCGAAAGGAGAAAATGCTGGTAACCAGCATTTTCTCCTTTCCCTACAATGTTTTCTACCTTTCCAAAGGCAAATTTCAGTTTTTGAGTCACATTTGATTTGTCGTCTGCAAATGCTTTCAATTTAAACCAGTCTAAAATTTTGTCGTTCGGTAAAGGGATAATAATTATACATGTACACGTTTTTAATCGTATATCAAAGAATCACGTGACTTTACGATTCCTGGGGAAGGAGGCTATTGTAATCATTGTCTGAAATCAATGCCAAAACAGACAACAATGTGGAAAAAGAAGTGGTTGCTCCTCATTTTGACTTGTTTGTTGGGTGTTTAACACCGTTTTCCAACATTTTTGTAGCTTATTACGGCGGCCATTGCACATATCCATGCCTTCCTGCAGTGTCTGTGATTCGTACAACTCTCTTTCAATACTACTGCCTGCTTTCCCAAATGAACATCGTTCACAAAACGGGTGAATTACCTATTTATATGTCCCTTGAGTTTCTTTTGCGAGTACTTCAAGAGTATTCTTCTAAAACCACTGATCTGCTATCCCATATAAACAGCGATCACCGGAGAGAGAGAGAGAGAGAGAGAGAGAGAGAGGGGTAAAAAGAGGGGGGGATGAGTACTATTACAATGACTGTCCTTCTAGAAAAGAATTTGGTCGAGCACGGTATTGAACTCATGATCCCCGGATTACTGAACATGTACGCTACCGACTGATCAACTGGACCCGGCCAATGCCACTGTACATTTGTAACTGTTTTCTGCAAGAGGACTTACACTTTTTTTTTAAATATCAAACCTCGAAAAGAATGCGGCAGAGTTTGGATTCGAACTCACAGCCAATGGGTGGCCTTGTACTTTACCGTCCAATTTACCAGACTCGGCTTCCAAGATGTCAATCATTCGTTTACATATCAAAAGTAATAGATAGATAGATAGATAGATAGATCTACAACACTGAACCGCGTTCACAATTATTCTATTCATTTTATCGACTGTTGAATTGAAGGTTTTTGAAAATTTGTGAAAAGGAGAAAATGCTGGTAACTAGAATTTTCTCCTTTTCTGACAAACGTTTTCTACCCATAATCTAAAGAACCCTCGATTTCTCGTCAGCGAATGCTTTGGTTTGGGTAAGTAAAAAAAAATGTCATCTTGTAAAGGGTAAACTCATTACATTCCCGGGACAAATTTCGCAACTGACATTGAAAACATCAAATGAGCCATGCTCAGGCAAAAGGGAGCTTCGTGCATCTCCGTAATGCATGATATCAATCAAGCCATCAAGTAATTATAGATCCATAATTGCCACTTTTTTAAAGATCCGACTTAATAATGAGGTAGACTGGTCCTTGGACATATAAAAAATTAGCCAATGGCGAAAAGTTTCGGCCCAGGTCAGCCTGCGCAAACTGCACAGGCTGACCTGGGTCGATACTTTTCGCAGATGCATTAAGCCCTCTTTTCACAGAGCATGGCTGATTAAATAGTCAACAGGATCAGAGGTTTATTACAAGGGCGTACTAATGTACTTGACAACATAGAGGCAAAAGTAGAAATTTCTCCTTTTGCCACAACGATTTCCTGAAAAAGCAAAAATCGCCTGTATATACAGTGTAATATCATAATATCAGAGTGCATATTTAAACATTGTGGCAAAAGGAGATATCATTCATTACGAACAAAATCTTACTTTTGCCACCATGTTTTCTTTTTTAATCTGCTTAATGACGAAAGAATACAGTCCGTATGAAGTGAAAGTATTATTTAATGAATATTGCTATTTATCGATTTTGAACACGACAAGGAAATGACCCACCATGTCCATTTATATGTCATTAACTAGCAGACGAAACATAGTATTGTAAAAAAAAAATAAATACAAAACTTACTTTCCGCAAAATCTCAAACAAGCCTCCACAAAAAGATCCGTGAACACTCCAGGAGGCATAGCCCCTTGGGCAAGTAAGGAATTTCCTTTTTGGGAAATCCGTACCATTTATTTCTGTCCAGTTATTCAAGTTTTCGTATTATCCATTTTTCTTTTTATCCTCTGCGTTTTAATCTCCATACCGTTGTTAACGTACACACTCCATTTAATCTCGAAACAACTGTAATCGACTTTCTCACCTGAGCCGGTGTACAGGTACAATATTCCCCGTATGATTGTACAATTTACGCTGGCCATTCATTACCAGCTCTTCACCAAACGAGAGAAAAAAAAAAGAATCGTACAAATCAAAAGCATCTGCAGATGAAAGTTGAAATGTGGTCTTAAATGAAAGGATTTCTCAAAGGAAAGATAGAAAATGTCGTGGGAAAAGGAGCAAATGTTGGGTACCAGCATTTTCTCCTTTTCTAATAATTTTTTCTAAAGCTCTCTCTAGACGGGTGTTTGGGGCCTAAGCATCATGTCGAACAGCCATTACCTGTTCCCACAATGTTTTCTAAAGTCTTTTTCCTCAAGGTTGTAAAGATTTACCCCTAAATCAGTCGATAGAGTACAGGGTTTGAAACCCAGGAGTCCATGGGTCAAATCCCCAGCTTGGCTAATATTATCGTTTCGAGGATCAACGGTTGTCATTGCGACAGGATTCACACCCCAACCGCTGACCGTTGTTTCGTGGTTATGTGGGAAAGCAGCCAATGGTTTGAGAAGAATAATGTAGGATGTATTGATAAAGAAAGGACCTCCATGAAAAGCATGGATATGAACGCTGAAATAATGTTGAAACAGCGTTGAACACCAAGCAATCACACAAGCAAACAAACAAATAAGCAAGCAAACAACCATTACCAACTGAGCTACCGGCCTCACTTCAGAATCCGAAACACTGTAATGCGATATATGAAACTGAGTAATACTCTGGCGAAAGGGGGCTTAAAGCATCTCCGTGATGCATTACACCGTTCACGTCACCACACAATTATGGATTCATACAATCCATTTCGCATAACAACCTACTGAATCATGAGACACACTGGTCCTTTGAGCTGCAGAAAATTGACAAATAGCAAAAAGTTTCGGCCCAGGTCAGCCTGCGCGCACTGCGCAGGGGTCGATACTTTTTTGCAGATGCATGAAGCCCCCTTTTGACAGAGTATGGCTCAGATTATATCGTAACATTTCAGACGTAGATAATTAATATTTCCACTCTTTACAATATGATCTCTCGACCTCTAGCTTGATCTCTAGCTAAACCCTTGACCATGCAGTCACGGATTTAACCCTTTACCACACGTTTAAAGACCCTTAGAATGAAGCCTTTTGAAAACTTCGTGGAAAAAGGAGAAATGTTGGTAACCAGCATTTTCTCCTTTTTCCACAATGTTTTCTACCTTTCCTAGAACAAATTTCAATTTTTGGGTTACATTTATTTTGTCGTCTGCAACTGCTTCCAATTTAGACTGGTCTAAAATTTTGTCGTTTGGTAGAGTTTAAGACCCTGGGGCAACAGCCCTAAGAATTTCAAAAAAAAAGAGAGAGAAAATGCTGGTTCCCAGCATTTTCTCCTTTACCGTCAACGGTTTCTACCCTTCCAAAGACAAGTCTCACCTTAGTTTGTCGTCTTCAAGCAGTTTCAATTTGGACACGTTTAAAATTTTATCGTTTGATAAAAAATTACACCATAAAAATGACTTCGCGTTTGAATTACAGTTTATTAAACGACAAACTCTTAGACTTGTCCAAATTCAAAACATTTGCAGACGACAAACTTTAACGTGGCTAAAATGATCATATTCATCCCTTAAAAGATGGAAAACAATGTGAGATAAAGAACAAAGGCTGGTTATCGGTATTTTCTCCTTTTCCCAAAATGTTTTCTTAAGCTTTCTCTTTTGGGGTCATGGATACATAGAATTGCGTGGTAAAGGGTTACATAGGTATAGATACATGTATCTCGACGTGGTTATCATTGCGAAATTCTAGCGGTAAATTTAGACATTATGCCTCTATTTTTTGTTGCTGTTTATTTCTTGTACGTAAACCTCAGAAGAAAAAGCAAAACTAAATCAATTTCCGTTTAACCTATTACCAAATAATCCCTAGTTTTAACGACCACGAGGAAAGAGCCTTTTGAAAACATTACGGGAAAAGGAGAAAATGCTGGTAACCAGCGTTTTCTCCTTTTCCCACAATGTTCTCTAACAGTCCAAAGACAAATTTCAGCTTTTGGGTCACTGCAACTGCTTTCAATTTGGATCGGTCTGAAATTTTGTCGTTTGGTGAAGGGTTAACCTTTTACCAAATAATCCTACGTTTTAAAGACCCTGAAAAAGAAAGATTTTCAAAACAATGTGGGTAAGGGAGAAAATGCTGGTAATGTTTGCTAGACATTATGCGTTGGTCCTTCAACACACAAATCGTGCTTTTAAACGACACGAGGAAGGCTTTTGAAAACATTGTTGGAAAAGGAGAAAATGCTCATAATGAGCATTTTCATCTTTTCCCACAATGTTTTCCACCCTTCCAGAAACAAATTTCAAAGTTCGAGCCTCATTCATTTTTTATCCTCTGCCATTGACATCAATTTGGACAAGTCTTATCTTTTTGTCAGATAGTAGGGTGTAAAAAGGACCTTTTTGATAACAGTTTTTTGAAAACATACTGGAAAAGGGAGGAAATGCCGGAAACCTGCGTTTTCTCCTATTGCAACAATGTTTTCGTCCCTTTCGAAGACAAATTCTACCATTTCAGCTCTGTTGGATTTGTCGTCTGCAGATGCTTTGAGTATGGACAAGACTAGACTTTTGTTGTCGGGTAAAGAGTTAAAAGTCGTGACTGGCGATAGATGTAAAACTGTTTTTTTAAAATCGATGTAAAATGAATAGATTTAGAATACCCTCTCCCCCTTTTTTGAGTGGGTGTTTATCGCTTTTGGTTTTTTCCTAAAACAATAAAATATCGGAAACTAATTTCTTATTTCCGTGTTTTAGTAGAGCGTTTTTCTTTTTTGAAATTTATAAATAAAAAAAAAAAAACCCTACAACCGAAAAAAAAAAAAACAATTACAAAAGATCCTGTTTAAGTGTGATTTGGTTTTTTTTTTTTGGACATTTTTGTCGAAGACTACAAAGAAAGTACAACTAGAAATAAAAGCCGTAACTTAATTCAAAGATTCTATTTTCGATATAGCTGAATAAGCTCGCTTTTGACCTACTTCATGGTATTAGTGTCAAATGAATAAATAGTAATTTGTGATTGGACTAGAAATGTGGTCATATTTATTCTGCGGGCCTTTGCGGGCCTTTTTGCAAGCCTATTTGCGGGCTCATTCATATGACACCCATACACAAGGGCTGCTAACGTAAATCGATGCCCCTCGGCGATTATTGACACCTTAGCAAATGAATATGAAAGGGGATAATCATTTTCTTTTACTTATTAGCAGTTTGATATTCTTTATGTCGTTACTAAATAACCGATACTGTCGTCTACATTTGAGCCATGCTCTGTGAAAAGGGGGCGTAATGCATCTCCGTGATGCATGATACCATGCAAGTCATTCCATAACTATAGATCCATAAAATCCATTTTGTTAGACAACCGACTGAGGTAAACTGGTCTTTGGACATGCAGAAAATCGACTAATACTCGTAGCAAAAAGTTTCGGCTCAGGTCAGCCTGCGCGGACTGCGCAGGCTGACCTGAGTCGATACTTTTTGCAGATGCATTAAGCCCCCTTTTATACAGAAAATATATTTTTCAACAATATGCAAAACAATGAGGAAAAAGAAACAACTGCAGGCGCGGTAACTTTTAATCAGTTTTCTCCACATTGGACCACAGAAAAAAAAAAGGGGGGGGGGGGTGTTTAAATATTCATATGTCAGTGCCTCTTGCGCTTTATATATTTTGTGAAAAATCTTTCTAGTTTCCATTCCTTTTATGAACTCTGTTATTGAGGCGCCGTTCCATGCTTTTCGAGATACTAATTTACTTAAAAGGAATATAATACTCCACAATTAGCTAGCTCTCTTTCCGGGTCTCTTGTTAGACTTATTCATGATCCTAATTAGCCTCATAGTTGAGACTTTGAAGTCTAGAAAAACTGAAACCATTTTGTACTTCCCTTTTTAAGCTTTATCTGACGACAATGTCTTAGACTCTTCCAAACTGATAGCGTTTAGGGACGATAAATGTGGCTCAAATGACGTGAACTTTCTTTAAAAGGATAGAAAAAAGTGTGGTTATCAGTATTTTCTCCTTTTCCAATAATGTTTTTAGAATTCTTCTTCTTTGTTAAAACACTGATTTATTTGGCAAAGGGCTTAGGGTAGGGATACATATCACAATAATTATTATAGAACAAATTGAAGAGATTCGAACACACGACGTGAAGAGTTATAAAGTACATTAAAGATTAAATATCCAGCTTAAAGCTTTGCCATAAAAGTAATCAAAGTACTGAAAGTACTGATGGATTGGCTAATGTAGAATTAGCGGCCTTGGTAGAAATAAAACTTTGCTGGTCCATGTAAGATTGAACTAATATGGTCCAATCTGGTTATCACGTATGATTCGGTTCTATCCGTTCCAATCCGGTTGTTTAGTCCGATCCGTTTCGGCCTGGTCAAAACCATTTTTTTAAAGTCTAATCTGGTTGGAGCTAGTGACATGACGTACCGCTCATATCCCTTTACTTGTCACAATAGGAAATACATGTACCATGAAAAAATTCTGTTTATTGATCCTTCAATGAAAAAAAAAAAAAAATTAATTTGACGATTTGACATCTGAATACTTAATAGAGTTCACTTTAGTATGAACTTTGCTGCATTTTCTTCACTTTGTTATCGGTTGGACGAACTCGTAGCTAGAAGAAATCTACAACACCCGCGGGGATGAAAAAGGTCGCGTTGGGATAAGTAAAGATGAGCCTGATTTGCATAGGTCACCGACCTAATTTACATGTAAGCAAACATCTTGAAACTTATCGATGGTTAACTAAAATAGAACTGTCCAAAACATTTACGCATGCAGCATGCAAAAGCAATTATAAGCATGTCAGTCTATGACTGTAAGTTACTGTAGGCATCATTTAAATTGGAGTAGTAGAGATTTACAGTACATGTCAAAATTATCATATGTAACCCTTAGGCTGCTAAGCGCGACTCACTGACCCTTTGCGGACAGTGTAGATCAAGATCAGACTGCACAGAGCGTGCAGCGTGGATCTACAATGTCCGATAAGGAGATATCTTTCCTCCAACACTATCTTTGAAATAGAAAAAAAAAAAAAAATGGGTTTTTAACTATCGGTTTGAAAGCTTTATTTCTTTTATTTAGCTGGATAAGGGTTAAAGTTTGGCGACTGTGCGGTTTTGTGTCCTTTTAACCTGGGCCACTCTCAGTGGCAATGGACTGGCGATTGCCAGTCTAAGAATTAACTCTTTACCACACAATCCCGACTTTTAATGACCCTGGGAAAGAAACCTTTAGAAAACATTGTGGGAAAGGGAGAAAATGCTGGTAACCAGCATTTTCTTCTTTTCCCAAAATGTTTTCTACCCTTCCCAAAACAATTTCAATTTTTAATCACATTTATTTTGTCGTCTGCAAATGCTTTCAGTTTGGAAAAGCCTAAAATTTTGTCGTTTGGTAAAGGGTTAATGTGTCCTTTAACCTGCAGCAGACCGCTTGTGGAAACAGAAATGGAAAAGGAGCAACTGCTCGTTACAAGCAAATTCTCCTTTCTCCTCTAATCTTTAAATTCAAATACAATATTTCCTATCCAAATGTTTATCTTCTGTGCTTTTGAATTCAGTCTGTGACTGGTCAAAATTTTGCCTGTGAAGAAATGGGTAAACAGTTATACACGTATATATTGTTACCTCATAGCGATTTACCTGATTAGAGATTTTTTTTTTTGTTTGGTTAATACTGTTTTGGGTTTAAATCCTTTTTTCAGCATGAATTCAGTTATATCATGGCGGCCAGGGCACCTATCAATGCTTTGATGGAGTTTCTTTTACCAGTGTTTCGCACAATATTCATCCCAAGCCACTAGCTGCTTTCCAATATAAACATAGTAGAAATAATGATCTGTCGAAATAAATATCATCAATCATCGTAAAGAATGGTGGCCGAACACGGGAATCAAACCAGCGACCCCTGAGTTTCAAGCCATGTAAGTTATCGATGAAGCTAAATATTACCTCATCATGGATTGTCTAAATGAGTCTAATTTACGACCAGTTATATTGTTGAATTATACTGAATTGATAGCAAGACAAATCTTTGTATGAAATGACATTATTTATCCTTTATTAAAACAATACACATTTTTATCATCACGAGGAAGACAGACTTTCGAAAACACCATGGGAAAATGAGAAAATGATGGTAAACAACATTTTCCTCCTTTTCAAAAATGTTTTCTACCCTTTCGAGGACAAACTCAATCGTTTAATTTGTCGTCTGCAGATCTTTTCAATATGGATGAGTGAAATATTTTATCGTCTGGTAAAGAGTTAAACAGATAAACTCGTATGTATTTCGTCATTAACAACGATCAAAACATAAACAGTGCACCCAGTCTATGGAATTCAAATACTTAACACTGACTGTAATCTTCAAAACAGTGTGAAGATAAAAATATTATCACGGCGCAAGTTGTATTTGTCTCGATAAAAAAGAATTTGTAAGGGTTTATCTAAAGAATTTAGAAAACGGAATACCCTTTAACACTTTACCAGATGACCATAGTTTATGACGCCTCCTCATTGTTGCATTTGCAGATGATAAAACAAATGTAGCTCTAATTATCAAATTTGTCTTTGAAAGAGTAGAAACCATTGTGGGAATGAGAGAAAATGCTGCTTACCAAATGCTTTAGAGAATACGAGAATCTAGAGAATGGCAAGGGATTAAGGATACTAGCCATGCTCTGTGAAAAGAGGGCTTGATGCATCTGCGAAAAGTATCGACCCAGGTCAGCCTGCGCAGTCTGCGCAGGCTGACCTGAGCCGAAACTTTTCGCTGTTGGTCAATTTTCTGTATGTCCAAGGACCAGTCTACCTCATTATTAAGTCAGCTGTTAAATAAGTGGCTATCATGGCTAATTATGTAATCACTTGTTTGGTATAATGCATTAAGGAGATGCCCGCCTGGGTGGCTCAGTGGTGAGCGTGTCGGACTCATGACCTGGTGGTTGTGAGTTCGATACCCGGTTGAGGCGAACTTTCTTTCCGGCGTATTTTCGCCTCTCACCTCTGCTGAAGCATGTGAGAAAAGTAGTCGGTGGCTTTGGAAAGAAAGTTGTGTTAGTACTGGTGTGAGAAAGCCAGGAAACACATGTGCGTCACCGACCGCCATGATATGACCTTAGCTGTTAAAGTGGCGTTAAACCCCAATACAACCAACCAACCATTAAGGAGATGCATTAAGCCCCCTTTTGCTACATCATGGATCAAATATATTAAGATACAAAAAAAAAAAACATGACAGACCAGGAGATAATCTTAGGTGACGTAGGCTTTTTAGATTTACCCTTCATTTCATTTCAGACGACTTTTTCATCTTGCACTAGTCGTCTCTTGAAAAACATTGTGGCAAAAGGAGAAATTGCCCGGAGCGAGAAATGTTTTCGCCTGTATTTGTTATGAAACTTTGTATAGTATTGTTTAACCCTTCACCATACAATTCCGTTTTTTTTTTTTTTTTTTTTTTTTTTTTAAGAAGAAGGCCTTGGAAAATATTGTAGGAAAAAGAAACAATGCTGGTAGCCAGCATTTTCTCCTTTTCACACGATGTCTTCTACCCTCTCAATTCCAAGTTTCATCATCAAAGCCACTTTTGATTTGTAGTCTGCAATAAAGCTTTCAATTTGGACAAGTCTAAAATACAATACAATGATTAGTTCCATACTAAGGCCGCTGGCCCCATTGTGCAATAAGCCTCCCATCCAGAGGATGATGTAGGCTATAATAATTGGCCCGCAACATGCGAAATGAGACCTTCTGACATTTGCGTAAAGTGTCGTCTCGGATTAGCCTGCGCAGTCCGCGCAGGCTAATCCGAGACGGCACCTTACGACTACATAAGACTCTTTCATATAGTAGACTTTCGTGACACAGAAAATCGCACAAAAACGGGAAGTGTCGTCTCGGATTAGTCACAGACTGCACAGGCTGATCTGGGACGACACACTTTTACGCATATGTCTGAAGGCCCCTTTTCGTGTGTTGCACGCTGTATAGCAATGGGAGTAATAACTATGAAAACCTCTCTTAGCGGCCACCTGTAAAAAGGAAGCAACATTTACAAAGCAACTATCTTTTGATTTCTCAGAGAAGGCAAAAATGTAGACATGTACATGTATTAACGCTTAAGCTGCTCAATGAATGAAAATAAACTTTCAAGCTGATAGTTAAGAACCCAGTTTTTGCTATTTCATAAGTATTTTTTGGGGGAAAATATCTCCTAATCGGACAGTGTAGATCCAAGATCAGACTGCACGCTCTGTGCAGTCTGATCTTGATCTACACTGTCCGCAAAAGGTCCATGTGCCACGCTTAACAGCTTAAAGGTTAAGCAAGCATTTACCTAATGCGATCACCTCTTCACCTAGTCGCGTGCTTAATTCAGATTTGCCTGTAGTTTTAATTGTACTGACTCTAACATTTTGTCCACCATGTCCGTGTTGCTTCTGTCTGAGAGAACAGATTGAAATCAGTATTTACAACGTTGCAGCTTGATCTCAATCTATACTCTCTGTTCCATTTTGGAACTTGTGTATCAATTAGTATCTATAGATTAAATATTGGATAGGGTAGATATAAGATCAAACTGCATGTTCTATACAGTCTCATCTTAATCTACCCTTTCCGTTGAAAAATCTATCCTTAGAGTCGGCAAGGTCGGAGTCAACCCTTAGGTCACTAAGCGCGACTCACCGATCTTTTCCGGACAGCGTGGATCAAGATCAGACTGCACAGAACATGCAGTCTGATCTTGGATCTACACTGTCCGATAAACAGATATTTTTCCCTAAAAAGTACCCTTGAAATAGCAAAGTTTAGGTTTTTACTATCGGTTTGAAAGTTTCATTTCACTTATTTAGCAGGTTAAGACTTAATCAATACGACCATAATTCGGAATTGATTTTTTTTATTGTAGTTTTTCTTTAGTTATGGCAGTTCGATAAAATGAATAGAAATCCATACCTTTCTCTTCTTTCCACTTCATTAGCAACGTATAACCAACTGTTTGCGAAGGGCGTAGATAAAGATCGAACTGCACAGAACTTACAGTCTGATCTTTGATCTACACCGTCTGCAAGTTAATTATGAATTCTGACCATAAAGATTACTAGTTTGCGGTAGATGTGTTTGTTGTTCTCGAAAAAAGAAAGAATTCATGCCGTTGTTAGCGAAAGAGTACATACTTTACCAGACGATCAAAATTTTAGACTTAACCAAACTGACAGTATAATTTTATACAAAATAGAGCCATGAGATACTTTATGAGAGTTCATAGATACGCGCCAATTCTCGCACTGACAGGAGATACAGACTGGATACCATGCTTATACAGATTGTGCTAAATATTATTCGTTACTGGAACAGACTCATACGCATGGATAATAATCGACTAACAAAGGCGTTGTTCAACCATGATTACAGAATATGTAAAGATAATTGGACCAGTGACATCAAGGACATTTTAAATAGAATAGGCCTTAATAATTATTTCGAAAGTAAAAGTGTCATTGATATTGATCTCGCCAAGAATAAGTTGAAACAGCATTATGAAACTATATGGTCAAATAGCGTGGAAAACTCACCAAAACTTCGAACATACAAACTTTTCAAACAAAAGCCATCGACGGAAAGATACATTAATCTTAATCTACAAAAAGATGAACGCTCAGTGCTTGCTCAGCTCAGATGTGGCATTTTACCCCTTCGTATAGAAACTGGCCGTTATGTCGGAGAAGCTATCAATGACCGTCTATGTGTGTTCTGTAACGACGGTTGGATAGAAAACGAAAGTCATTTTGTATCCATATGTTCATATTATTATGATATAAGATATCAAGTGTTTGGCGAAACCATAAATAATGACTGGTTTAAGAGTCTTTTATCCGACGAGAAACTGAAGCATCTAGTTTTAAATCATGAAAGAAAATTGTCTAAGTTTATTCTAAAAGCATTAACCCTGAGACGTAAAGCTCTATATACGAGTACCAGTGAAACGCAGCAATGAATTACACGTACTTAAATCGACCCTACCAGACAGTAGATTGTGCTTAAATATCCCCGGGCAGTGCAGACTTGGATAGGTTTCTCATTTGTGCAACCTGATCTTGGTCTCCCCTGCGCGGGTTTTATTTTATTTTATTTTATTTATTTATTTTTTTTTTAATTTTCATTTCCGAAATCTAATGAGGTAAGGAACGTTACTGCTCTTGTTAGAGTAGTACCATTGGCTTACACGAGCGAATGTGCCCTCACTTGCAAAGCCTATATATTAATTAACATATGTGCGTAGATTGCACAGAAAAATTAGCATAGCTGAAATGTCCCCATATATTTCGTTTTGGTAGGGAGCGTTACAGTCATCTCGTTATCATTACACTATGTCACCCTTGACCTTTTTAGAATGAATGCCTATTTAAATAATGTGTATATATATAGATTATATGTGCAGAGAGAGAGAGAACTGAATGAATGACCAGAAATCATACAGAAAATCTACTAAATGCAAAAAGTTTCGACCCTGGTCATCATGCACAGAATCGATACGTTTTGCTGTTACAAGGCGGTCTCTTTTAGCATGATAGGGTACGTTTAGAGAGAGAGAGAGAGAGATGTCAATCAGGTCCAAGAAAATAGGGTGTTTAATAAAGGTTTGCCCTCCGTTCAATCCATGTCTTCTAACGGGGAGATATGGCTTGACTGACGACAAACCGGTAGTACTTTGAGTCAACGGATAAGAATTGCCAATCAAATTCAGAAATTTATTATAATGATACAAAAATCTCACTACCTCTTCTACGGATATTTTGAATTTTTCTTTTTTTTTTTTACCTACTTATTATTTACAAATGAATAACTCCACTTCCAATCACGTGTCTATATAATACTGTTTCATGCTTAAAAGTGACATATAGGCCCATGGGCCCGGGTGTTTGTTTATATGTTTTGTTCAGTATTGTCTTCTGTATCTGTATACACATGTCACTATAATAAAACGTTTACTACTACTTTATACAGACAATTCAACCCTTTGCCAAACCATTCCGGGTTTTAACGACCCGAAAGAAAAAAAAACCTTTGAAAACATTGTGGGAAAAGGAGAAAATGCTGGTGACCAGTATTTTCTCCTTTTCCCACAATGTTTTCTAACGATTCATTGAGAAAAATTGTTATTTCAGCAAGATTTAATTTGTCGTCTGCAAATGCTATCAATTTAGACGAGTCAAAGTTTGTCCCGTTTGGTATATAGGTAACAGTACCGAAAACAAGTGGTGGTAGTGGTTGTCTTTGTAAATATAGAAAACGTTGTGGGGCAAAAGGAGATGCTACTGGGTACCAGCATCCCCCCCCCCCCGCCCCCATGTTTCCAGAATCCTTTTTCTGAAAGTTCGTATTAATAGATAGGATTGTTCAGTGATTGTTCAAATGAGTACATGTGAGCGACGGTGTGGCAAAAGGGGGTTTAATGCATTATACCAACCAGGTTATCATATAATTATTGATTCATATCTATTTTGTCTCTAACAGGCGACTGAATCATTAGGTAGACTTGCCCTATGACATGTAGAAAATTGACCAATAGCAAAAACATTCGGCCCAGGTCGGCCTGCACGGACATGCACAGACTGACCTGAATCAATATTTTTCTGCAGATACATTAAACCCCTCTTTCACAGAGCACCGCCCATTTGTATTACGCATGACTGGTTCATTTCATCTGTTCACCCTTTACCTATGGTACTCCTCGAGCTACTGGTACAGGCACTGCATTTACAACCCATATGTTCCCGGTTCGATCTCTTCTAGCGACTTTGATTGTGCGGGAATGTCTTCGGTCGAGGCACAGGCTTTTTACATGTGAAATCGAGGAAAAAAGTAAGTAGGTGAACGATTGCCTTAAATGAAATACTCTCGAAAGTGGAATAAAACATCAATCGATTTGCGTTCGAAGTCGGCATTAAAAAATATATTAACCCTTTAACTGCTAAGTACGACTAACTGACCTTTTGCGGACAGCGTAGATCAAGATCAGACTGCACAGAACGTACAGTCTGATTTTGAATCTACACCGTCAGCTTTCAGATCCTAAACTACGATTTTGTCCAAACCTACTCTAAAAAGGGTCGGATCATTTAGTTCGTAACAAAAGAGTTTTGTTTGTTTGTTTGTATTGGAGTTTAACGCCATTTTAACAGCTTAGGTCATATCATGGCGGTCAGTGACGCATCCATGTGTTTCCTGGCTTTCTCACACCAGTACTGACACAACTTCGTTTCCAAAGCCACTGACTACTTTTCTCACATGCATCAGAGGTGAGAGGCGAAAAATCGCCGGAAAGGAAGTTTGCCTCAACCGGGTATCGAACTCGCAACCATCAGGTCACGAGTCAGACACGCTAACCACTAAGCTACCGGGGCGGGCTCGTAACAAAAGAGTGTAAGCATAAAAGTGTTTTCGGAAAGGCTTTAAGGAGAAGAGGTTTGTCTTTGAAAGGATAGGAAATGTTGTGAAGTAAGGATAAAATGTTGTTTCCGCCATCCTTTATAAAGCTACTGGCTGCTTTCCCATAATACAACACAATATCTAGCGAAGAGGGAAAAGGAAAGGTACGGCGAAAGGGGGGGGGGGGAGTTGTTCGTTAGTATATGTATGGTGCTCAACTCCATTTTCAAGATTATTTCAGTTACATCACGGTGCCTAGTGGTTGCAATGGGTATTATCAATTCTCGGAAAGAAATTTGACGAGCTGGGGATTCGAACCCGCGACCCTCTGGTTTTAAGCCCTGTACGTTACTGAGCTATGCACAGACCTCGACGGGGAAGGTAGGAAGAATAGACGGTAATTGCAACAGTTTCCATATTTATTTCAAAATAACGGTTGTTCGATCCAGCATTTCTATAGACGCCCAATAGGACTCAGTATGTGACCAAATATCTCATTCTTAAAAAAGAAATAACTTTAATTGAGTTGAGTTGAGTTGAGTTATAAAAGATGAACGGCGTAAGAGGAAACTGACTATAAATACAGAAACTCTATCGTAGGTAAGTATGATGAGAAGTAATGAAAAGTAACCTCACCGACAATTGTTTCTTTTTTCTCATTGTTTTGCATATTTTTGAATAGAGAAATTTTCAATTAGATAATGAGCCATGCTCTGGCAAAAGGGACCTTAATGCATCTCCGTGATGCATAATACTAAGCAAGCCATCACATAATTATAGATCCATAATTTATCCACTTTTTTTTCAACAACCGACTTAATGACTCAGTCATGAGGTAGACTGGTCCTTTGACAGAAAGAAAATTGACCAATAGCGAAAAGTTTCGGCCCAGGTCAGCCTGCGCGGACTGCGCAGGCTGACCTGAGTCGATACTTTTCGCAGATGCATTAAGCCCTCTTTTCACAGAGCATGGGTCACATACTTTTCAAGATTAGATGTTAATCCAAATCATCATTAGAAAACAAGCAGTACTGTTGCTGCTAAAAATGTGTGTCTTAACCCTTTTAGCGCCATAGGTGCAAACGTGGCCTTTTGCGGACGGCATAGATCAAGATCAGACTGCACAGAACGTGCAGTCTGATTTTTGATCTATACCGTCCGATTGTGTTTTCAGGCCTATGAAGTAAAGATCTCTCTCAGTTTCAGTGGATGGCATTTTAAGCCATTGGAAGAGAACAGGTTTATATATTTGGCGCCAAAAGAGTTAGAATACATGTAGACATACAGTAATCAGTTATGGGGTAACGCTAAAAAAATATTAACCCTTACACTGCTAAGCGCCACTCAATGGCCTTTTGAGGACAGTGTAGATCAAGATCAGACTGCACAGAATGTGCAGTCTGATCTTGGATCTATACTGTCCGATAAGGAGATTTTTTTTTTTTTCCAAAATAAGTTGAAATAACATTATTCGTGTTTTTACTATCGGTTTGAAAGTTTTATTTAACTAACTGAACAGTAAAATAGTTAAATTACCCCTAAGTACAAAGACAAGAGTTATCCCTCCCGATTAGTACAAGAAAAGGATTATCCCCTATCATATCCATTTGTTGTGGTGTAGATCAGCGCCATCCATTAGTGGTGGCAACGCTCGTGTACTTTTTCATGAATGGCTCCGCAAGTAGGCCTGGAGGGGCCCACAGAACAAAAATGAGCATTTTTTTTTTTTACTAATCGCAAATTACAATTTATTCATTCCGGTACATGAATACCAAAATGTAGATTAAAAGCAAGTATATTCATTTACGTCAAACAAAAATTTTACAGACGCTTCATATATGCGTAAAACTTTAAAGTTTAGCTAAATGATGTTAGTTTGATTATCAAGTAGAATTTCGCTAATTTACAATCAAACCGTATATTCTCGGTCAAAATGTAAAACGAAATTTGCACAGAAACGCTTTTTTTTTAAAAATAAATTAGAAAATATGTAATAGAAAAATGCTAAATTACCGATAGGTACAAGAAACACCCATCGCCTATCATGAATAGGCACCGCGGCATTTTGACTTTCAGTAGTAACCCTTATAATATTGATGTCATATCTGGGCCCGCAAACAAGCCAGTAGAGAGCCGCAGAATAAAGGTGTGCACGTTTTTGACCAATCGCAAATAACTATCTATTCATTCGGGATTACTACAGGGAAATAGGTCAAAAGCCAGCTTCAACAGATACGCAGAAAAACACCAAACTTGTACTTTGCTTTTTGAAGCATTTATTTAACAGAGGCGTCTTTTGACATCAGAGCGATAGAGAATCATGGGGAGAGGCAGGGAGCGTTCGAATAGGGGAACGCGCATGACATTTAACAGTTAACGATGTCTTAATTCATACGCAAGTTGGGGAGCTATATGGGCTACGACGGTATTTCAGATTGAAAGGTTCAACCTTATCTATTTTGTGCGTTACAAAAGGGCTTCTAATTCATTATGTTCTCTCTTTTTTTTTTGATCCAGTATGCAAGTATAAGTTTGGTACTGTCAAGTTAAGTCAAATTATATGAGACGTGTTTTATGACTTTGCTGGGGAGTACTAAAAATGTATATATGTCAGTCTCGCCGTCATGCTCGCCCAAGATCTAGTGATTTTCATGTTAATATATCTTTTCTGTATGACTATGTACAACCGTGTACTTGTCGTAAAATAAAATGTTCTGTTCTGTTCTGTTCCGTAAACTTTTCGTGTTTCTGCTAAGTATCGCTTATTAATGTTAATTGACACTATTAGCAATTAATCCCATATATCTTAGCCCTGGAGAAGGAATACTTTTGAAAACATTGTGAGAAGGGGAGACTTCCTTTCCTACAATGTTTTTAATTTTTTTCTGAAAAAGAAAAAAATCTTATCAACTGAGCTACATATAAACTGTCTGCAAATGCTTTCAATTTGGACGAGTCTAGGATTTTGTCGTCAGGTGAAGAGTAAATGCCAGTTACATAAATAAGACGTCATCATCAACTTATAAAACCAATGCACGTGGTCTGAAGTGCGGATGTTGTACTCCTCGCACCCGGAAACCTTCGGATCGAAGACTAGAGAAAAAACAATAGACAAAATATATGAATCAATCATGAAGAAACAAGATATGAGACCCATTTGCACAAGTTGAGAGACATTCTGATCCTCTGTTTTTCATTTCTGACAAATTTTATTAAGATATTGTGGATCCGTATTCACCCAACATTCAGATTGCATTCTTAATTGAATAATCAATAATTTTTGAAATTTCAAAGAAACACAAATTCTGATTGGCTTAGTCAAATGGTTTAGCCAATTAGAAATCGCTTAACTTTCCGTGGCAACCTCGTTAACCCGCACGGACTCCAGGTCTTTCACTACATTCTTTGCCCACAGACATATCTTGCCTACGATACTTTGAGATAATTCCTGATGTGTTCAGCCGGAAGCGAAAGGCACATATCACCCAACAAAAACTATTGCCACAATAAAATGTAGTTCCCTCGTAAAAGTTCAACGATTGCAAAATGAAGTTTTTTAATTTAAGATTTTTAATCATTTAGATAAACATTGTCAAAAAGTCATTAATTACCCGTTACCAAACAATGTTTTCTCTCCTATCAGAGTACTTTGGCTCGTCTTTACCAGTTTTAAATTTGTCGCCTACGGGTGCGTTTAATTTGGAAGAGTGCAAATTGTGCCGTTTGGGAGAGGGTCAACCCAAAGTTGGTAACCATATAACCAAAGGTAAGGGTTGCGTGATTAAAAAAAAAAAAAATGAAATGTGTGTTTCTAAATATAGAAAGGTATACAACTCCAAACAACGGATTTCCTGGGCTCAGTCAATTTATATGTCAAAACTACCACAAAACATATAAAAATCCTATAACTGTGCCTTTTATCAATGACAGGTATATTTTTCTTTAAAACCCGCATACATGCATGGGCACAATTATGCTAAGATGACTTAAATAAATCTTGAAACTTTAAGAACGGTCAGGTCGCCGAGATCTGACCGACATACATGTAAGCAATTCACCAACAAATTACGTTGAAAATGCACCAAATCACATGCCAATCTCTTGAAATATGCATGCAGTCAATAGAAACAGACTAACTTGTAACAGACTTACTTGTAACAGACGGGTAGTTCCTCAGTCGAAAAATCTTCAATTTGAGGCGTGATAAACCATTTTTCCACTCCGCTAGCCGTCGTCAGCTAATTTCCGGGTCCTCCATCTTGATATACCTGACGACGAATCACGGTTTCGGATAAATCGTTAATTACATCTCGACTTACAGATTTTTCGACTGAGGAACTATCTGTTGTTACAGGTAAATCTGTTTCTACTGATTGCATGCATATTTCAAAAGACTGACATGTACTTTGGTGCATTTTCAATGTAATTTGTTGAAATTTTTTCAAAGAGTCGTCAGTGTTTGCATGAGCTTGTTGCCTGTGTATGGTTGGTGGTGAAGGTGTTGGATTTGCAAGCAGGAAAAGCGGCCTCAATCCTTGCTGGCGGCGCAAGTCACGTTGGCCGAATGCTCTTGGGCTACCCTAGGACTGATGAAACCCCAAAAAAGACATACATAAATGAGCTGCTATTGCGATTTGACAGGAAAAAAAAAAAACATTTGAACTCGACATGAAGGGCCAATCGCTTCGCGATAACGGTTAACTGTTGCTTACGATACATGTGGGTTATGCTCCGTGAAAAGGGGTTTTAATGCATCTGCAAAAAGTGTCGACCCATGTCAGCCTCCGCAGTATGCGCAGGCTGACATGGTTCCAAACCTTTTACTGTTTGTAAATGTCTGCCTGTCCAAGTACCCATTCTATCCCATGATTCAGTCGCTTGTTGGACAAAATAGATTTTATGGATCCATAATTATGTGAAGACTTGTTTCGTATAATGCATCACGGAGATGCATTAAATCCCTCTTCTGCTAGAGCAACGCTCATGTACTTTGAAGGTTTACTAACAACAAAATATTTACCGGTATTGAAGCTTGTTTTTTTCAGTCGTAGTTTTCATCTGTCAAGGTAAATTTGATCTCCAACCTAACATGTATTGTAAACCGTAACCATAGCAACAGTGCGACGCTAATGACGCGCCAATACGCAAATGCCTAATGTCAAAGATGAGAATAGACAGGATTTCCTATAGTCAGTTTCGAGAATAATTTCATCTCATTATATACTCAACCATTTACCACGCAATCCGCCAAGCCCCCGTAGCTCAGTCGGTAGCGTACAGGACTTGAGGACAGGAGGTCACTGGTTAGATCCCCGGCTCGGCCAATTTCTTTCCGAGGATTGATGAGTCATTGCGACAGGATTCATTCCTCTCTCACCGCTGAACATTGTTTCGACGATGGTTATGTGGGAAAGCAGCCAGTGGTTTGGAAAGAATATTGTGCGTAGTACTGGTAAAAGAAACTCCAGGAAAGCATGGATAGGTGCACTAGCCGCCGCGATATGACTGAAATAATGTTGAAAACGGCGTTAAACACCATACAATCAATCAATCAACCACGCAATCTCGAGTTTAAATGACATTGAGAAGGTAGGCTTTGATAGCATTGTGAGAAAAGGAGAAAAGGCATCCAAAAATAAATTACGTCATTTGAGCGGCACTGAATTTGTCATCTGCAAAAGATCATACATTGGACAAATCTAAAATTTTGTCATTTGATATGAATTAATTAACCCTTTACCACACAATGCCGAGTTTTAATGACCCTGAGGAAGGAGCCTTTTGAAAACACTGTGGGAAAAGGAGAAAATGCCGGTAACTAGCATTTTCTCCTTTTCCCACAATATTTTCTACCCTATCAAAGACAAATTCCATCGTTTGAGCCACATTTAGGTTTTCGTCTGCAAATGCTTTCAATTTGGGCATGTCTACTTTTTCCCGTGTGGTAAAGAGTTAAAGGGCATGTTTAGATTTCTTTTGCCATTGATATCAAAGTTTCCTGTAAAACAACGATAAAAATACTACTAAATACTTTTCTCTTTGCGAGCGTATAGAAACTGGGAGGGTAGGTTGAGTGAAAAGGTGCAATTTTGGCTTTTAACCCTTATCCTGCTAAATAAGTTAACTCTTTTACCACACGACAACATTTTAGACTAGTCCAATTTCAAAGCATTTGCAGATGCCAAATTCAACTTTGGATCAAACGGGCTTAAGCTCTCTGACAGAGCAGAAAACATTGTGGGAAAAGAAGAATATGCTGGTTACCAGCATTTTCTTCTTTTCCCACAATGTTTTCAAAAGCATTCTTTCCTAGGGTCCTGAAAACCCGGGATTGTTTGGTAAAGGGTTAAATAAAACTTTCAAGTCGATAGTAAAAATCCCAATAATATTATTTCAAACTCATTTTTTGGGTGAAAAAAAAAAATCTCCTTATCGGACAGTGTAGATGCAAGATCAGACTGCACGTTCTGTGCAGTCTGATCTCGATCTACACCGTCCGCAAAAGGTCAGTGAATCACGCTTAGCAGCTAAAGGGTTAAATTAGGGGATGGTCGATTTGCAGTCGGGAACTTCTACGACAGACATGACGTCATCGTACCTTTTTGAATACGACGCTCGTTAACCTTTATTTTCAAGCCGATAGTAAACGCCAATATTTTGCCATTTAAAAGGTGTTTTTTTTTTACAAGGGAAAGATATCTTCTTATCGGACAGTGTAGATCCAAGATCAGACTGTACGTTCTGTGCAGTCTGATCTTGATCTAAACTGTCCGCAAAAAGGACATTGAATCGAGCTAGGCAGCCAAAGGGTTAATGATCATGTGACAATCCCCGAAATCCATTGCGAAATTCTTACACGGAAACTGAAAACGCTGTGACAGGCTACATATCATTTAGAGTACCCTTGACGGATTTTTTCTCACATCCTTTTTTCTCATCTATAGGTAAATCAAGATTGGACTGTACTAAATGTGCGGTCGTATCTTGGTCCCACACTGTCTGCAACGAAAAGGATTCTCTGAAAAAAAAAAATGCCATTTTGTTTTTTTTTTTAATCTGGGCTGAAAATTTAGATATTTTTTTTTTGTAGGGGATGTTCTCTTAGAAAAAACGTATTTTTCAAAACATAATATATGTACGAATTAGTTTCTCCTTGTTAACCTTTCACGACCGCATTTTTTCATCATGTATGCTAGAAGTAATTGTAAATACTTATAGCTATAAAATTCTATTCTGTTCTGTTCTGTTCAGGTTTGCAAGCTAATGGCATACGTATTTCAGCGACAAAACATTTTCACGTTATGTTTTAAGATTATCCCTTTACCCCGCGACAAATGATTTAGACTCATCCATATGGAAAACATTTATAGAGGGGATACTTAACACATGTATTAAACGATGAGGTTGACAAAGTAGAAAACATTGTGGAAAAAAGGCGAAAATGCTGGTTACCAGCATTTTCGCCTTTTCCCCACAATGTTCTCAAAAGCCGCTATCCTCAGGGTCACTAAAATTCGGCATTGTGTGGTACAGGGTTGTAGAACACTTTAAAATAGCCCCCTCCCCTATCAGTCTCGAATCGGGTCGGATAATGATTCTAAATCTCCAGTTTAGTTTCACAGGCGTTCGTTTTGTGTCGAATTTCGCCATCTATAGAAAGTAATCCATGTATTTCTTATATATTACGTTATATAGATAGCGAAGTTCGCCACAAAACGAACGCCTGTGTTTCGTTTAAATAATACCCATTATTATTGTTTTAAATGAATTGCAAAACAAGGATCTGTAACCTTTGTTTTATATGTCACTTCCGGTTGTTGCTTCCCGGAAACTTGACAAATATTTTCCCCTTGACTTGTATTGTTCCAAATTAGGTTGAAAACGGAGTTACGCTCCTGCTATGGTCACCGTCCTATTTTTTTTTTGTATATGATAAAGGGTTAGTGCATTTATTAGCCGACACTTTTCGCTATTGGTCAATTTTCCACATGTCCAAGGACCAGTCTACCTCATGACTGTCAGTCGGTTGTTTAAAAAAAAAAAAACGGCCTGGTACAATGCATCACAGAGATGCATTAAGCACTCTTTTCACAGAGCATGGCTCATATATGAAGTAAATTGGAAAGAATGAGAAAAAATCGATATCTTGGTTGAGGTATGTCCTTGAGTGTAGCCGCAGGTTGAAATGAAGCAGCAACGTCAAAATAAACAACTTAAACGACACTCATGTATAGGGGCTACTTCAAGTGATTTTTTTTATGACATTTTCATAATCGAGAAATGGCGCCAAGAATCGAAAAAAGAGCTACAGGAAATGTGCTAAAAAAAAGGGTGCATACAAAAAGACTAATACTGTTTAACCCTTTATCAGACGACAAAATTTTAGCCTTGTCCAGACTGAAAGCATTTGCAGACGACATTTTCAATGTAGCTCAAATGGTACAATTTTTCTTTGATAGGGTAAAAAACATTGTGGGAAAAGGAGAAAATGCTGGTTACCTGCATTTTCTCCTTTTCCCCACAAGTTTTTCAAAAGGCTTCTTTCCTAGGGTCGTTAAAAGTCGGCATTGTGCGGTAAACGGTTAAGAAAAATATTATAATAAACGGTTGATATGGTGGCTCAAGGATATCAAGGGAGGTAGCTTTCAGTAAGCGCAGTCCACACGACTAGTTTTAGTTCCCCTGATTTATCAGAAAATCTATTGACTTCGAAATGGAGGGCCTAATTTCCTGAAGGTGGTCGATGACTGTAAGTGCAAAAAATAATTAATCCTCTCGTGGCTAAACAATGATTCTACACTTTTATAATGGGAAAGTAGCCAGTGACTTTCAGTGATTGTTGTGGCGCAAAATAATAATGATAAATAAAGCAAAGTTTCAGGTCATACAAATACTGATGAAGACATTTAAAGTGGCGGACTTCAAATTCACGATTCATGATTGGCAGGCTATCCTAGGCCTTTCCCAGACTACCGCGTGTTTTGACAATCTCGAAGAGGAAGGTTTTGAAAGCATTTGAGCTGTGCTCTGACAAAAGGGGGCTTAATGCATCTCCGTGATGAATAATACCAAGCAAGACATCACATAATTGTGGATCAATAATAGCCACTTTTTTTTAAACTTCCAACTGAATCATGAGGTAGACTGGTCCTTGGACAAACAGAAAATTGACAAGTAGCGAAAAGTTTCGGCCTAGGTCAGACTGCGTGGACTGCGCAGGCTGACCTGTGTCGATACTTTTCGCAGATGCATTTAGCCCCTCTTTCACAGAGCATGACAGATAAAATGTGGCGTAACTGATAAGATTAGTTTTTGGTTGACTGACTGATTGTATGGCGTTTAACTCTTATCCTGCTAAATAAGTGAAACGAACTTTGAAGCCGACAGTAAAACCCCAAATTTTGTTATTTCTAATGTATTTTTTTTTTGGGCAAACGATACCTCCTTATCGGACAGTGTAGATCAGAGATCAGACTGCACAGAACTTGACCTACAATGTCCGCAAAAGGTCCTTGAGTTGCGCTTAGCAGCTTAAGGGTTATTGCCATTTTCAACATTATATGTTATATTGTAGCCGCCAGGGCACCTGTTTATGCGTTTCCTGTAGTTCCTGTTACCAGTGCCTCGAACAATATTCTTCCCAAACCACAGTTGTATTTTTTTCGTCCCAGTCTTGTGGCAAACATTGTTGCCAAGAAGCAGTTGCTTCACTTTTCCACCAATGTTACCCAAAGCTGTATACTGCAAGGAAACTTAAAAGAAAAAAAAAAAAAAATGGTTTAACCCTTTCCCAAACAATCCCTAGTTTTAATGACCCTGAGGAAGAAGGTTTCTTGAAAACATTGTGGGAAAAGAAGGAAATGCTGGTAACCAGCATTTTCTTCTTTTCCCACGATATTTTTCTCCCTTTGAAAGAAAACAATTCATGTTTCGCATTACTTTTAATTTGTCGACTGCAAATGCTATCAATTTACACGAAACTAAAATTTTGTTGTTTGGTAAAGAATAAAACGAAATTGTTTTTTTCACCCCTACAACAAATATACACTGTAAATCTTCGAAATCATCCTCATTAAATTGGGCTATTCATCATTGAAGAAGGATCAACACATGAATTTACGGGAAAACAATGCGGTAAATGGAGAAATTGCTCGTTACGAGCAATTTCTTCATTTGTCACAATGTTTTCACAGTTGGTGTGCTGCAGGACGAACAAAAGAGGTCACTAATACTCGTACTTGTACATGAGGTCATTACTACTCGTAAAGTAAAATTCATGGTAGTTTTTTTTTTTGTATAAAACACGGAGTCACTTGCTAATAAAATTCTTTACGATGTTGGGCTCTTATCTAGAATCTCGAGGATCTTATCTTCCTTTGTCGTCTTCAGTACATGTATTGTGGACAAACAAATTCATTTTGTACGCAGACAACACAAGTTTTCATCCTATTCAGGGTTATCAAAGCATGGACAAGTCTTACTTGAGGTGCAAAAGAACAAGAAAGATTTTAACCCTTTACCAGACGACAAAGGTTAGACTTGTCCAAATTGTAAGCGTTTACAGACGACAAATTGAACATGGCTCAATTTTTGTATTTGATTTAGAAAGGGTAGAAAACATCTGTAAGGAGAAAAAGCTAGTTACAAGCATTTTCTCCTTTCCCCACAATGTTTTCAAAAGCTTTCTTCCTCAGGGTCGTTAAAACTCGAGACTGTGTGGTAAATGGTTAAAGAAAAGGTAGACAGCGTAAGAGGTGCTGGAATATGACTATTGAAACTCTTTTGTGCAGAGGCCCGCAGAATAAACATGTCCCACGTATTTTTTTTTAACCATCGCAAATTACTTTTATTCAGTCGAGACTAATACTGAGAAGTAGGTCAAAATCCAGGGTCCGCATTCACCAACAATTCTTAGGAATATTTACCGTCTAATTCTTAAGAATTTTATACATTTGAAAGTAACTCCCCGTTCACACATAGATGCCGCTTCTACTACGATCAAAACGTGGCCGATCGTGACATATGGCAGAAGAAACGTAGTGGAGTCTTCATAAGCGCAGTATGATCGGGGTGCGGTCTTCATGATCGGGAAGCTCTACGCTCTCGCCACGCTTATTTTGAACATGCTCAAAACAAGCGTAGCGGGATCGTGGCCAACAAGAATTGGGGTAAAGTTGTAAAAAGAGCGTGGTAGAAACGCCGTAATCGTACAAGAAGCGTGGAAGCATCGTGGAGAGATCTTCATGATCATAGTAAAAGCGCAGTGACATCGCAGTACAGTCGGGAACAAACTTGGGTCATTTCGAGTACGCTTCTACCACGCTCCCACTACGTTCTTACTACGTTCCCACTACGATCTCTCTACGTTCATGACGATCCTACGACGACCTACCATGACCTTACGTCGATCATACCACGACCTATCAGGCAGCAGTTTGTTTTTGACCAGTCAGTATGTGCCAACTATTTAATATATTTTAGCTTGACGATCATTTGCAATTGAGACTTCATACTAAGCAGATCTGTAAAAAAAATAACTGTTTTCGAAAATTTAAAAATGCCGCGTAAACTCCGTACTTAAGGCCGAGAAAAATCTGCGGTAGCAAACTCGAGACTCAAGATCTTGAAAATCCTGCAGCTGAAAATTCCGGGGTCGGAAAAAAGCATGACGAGCCTTCGTCCGTTGAAGCTTATACCCTTCCTACCACGGAAACTCCTCAGCCTGAAGACCCCGCTATCGATTCTCAATCCGATGCAGAAGACGTTCCAAATGTATCTTTCTTCTGAATCCTATGGCCAACTCTCTGGAGCAGCTCATCGAACATCGCTGGTTCCATCCTCAAAAAAGTGAAGGAGGAAGTGGTGTCTTCCATTCGGAGCTCTCTCAACAGTGTATCATACTGTCCAAACTGGAGTCTCCTGTCTGCAGATAGCCACGGCCGTACCCAGTATCTTCTTGGCCTCCTTCTCCGCCTCCGCCTGTTAAGGATCTGCGCAATTTCAATTTCAACCAACATTTGTTGGTGCTGAAGTAAAGCCAGATCAGCATTAATAGGTCTGTTCATGTTTGAAGCTTGGAAATAAATGAAAAATAATGTTTGAAACCCAAGATATATATAATCATCATCGCGAAAATCGTACTAGAAGCCTACTACAAGCGTGATATGATCGGCACCATCGTAGGGATATCGTCGTACAGTCTCCTAGGTCTGTGTAACATCGTAGTATGATCTTGAATGTCGTAGCGGCAGCGTAGTATAAACGCAGTAAACGCGGCCGCTGGGCGTCGTTGGTCTGCGTAACATCGTAGTAGAAGCGTGTCAGCAGCGCGTTGGACGTAGGGGCATCGTAGTACGGTCGTAATGAAATTGCTCGATTACGACGCCGATCGGCCCCGATCCGCCCCGATCCAATACTTTTTCAGATCGTGGCTTGATCGGCATGATCTTCCTAAGGTCGCAGCTCTGTGTGAACGGGGGATAACACAACTTCTGATTGGCTAAACCAATTGCCAATCAGAATTTGTATTACTTTCAAAGTTTGAAAATCTTGGAGAATAAGACAAAAAATGTTCTTAAGAATGGTTGGTGAATACTGACCCAGCTTATAAAGCGACACCCAAAGACCTAGTCATCACAAAAATTCTGGTGTCGCACTACTGGGAACTTCTTTCGGTTCGTAATAGTCAAAAGTAGGCCCGTTTGAAAATCTGACATCAAGAATATCTGCTGGCCTACTTTAACTGAGAAGGTTGAAGGACAGGTCTACAGTGTGTTTGTGGTAATGATCTGATGATTTCTGTATAGAAAATGGATGCAACTTTGTTACTTCTCTAGGAACTATTTTGTGCTTGGGGCCAAAGTTGGCGATTGCATGTCAGACAAAAAATTCGAAATTTGTGTCTGTATAATTGAACTATGCTCTGGGAAAAGGGTGCTTAAAGCATCTAAAAAAAAAAAAAAAAAAAAAAAAAAAGTATCGATTCAGGTCAGCCAGCGCACTGTCCGCATGTCAAATAACCAGTGTACCTCACGATTCTGTCGTTTGTTAGACAAAACGGATTTTATGGACCCATAATTATGTGATGACCTGCTTGGTATCATGGATCACGGACATACGCTTAGCCGTCTTTTGCCTTTAGTTGACATCTGCCGCCTTCGCTTGTGACCCTATGAACATGATCCATAATCAGAAAGGCCCTTTTATCAGTGATTTTTCTAGGGCTGTTGTGTTTGAGATGGAATAGAAGAAATAAAAGCCATCTGTATTGGCCGCTGGATATATATTTAATAGAAACAAACAGCAAAGCACTTTTTTTGACAATAAAAGTACAATAGAGGGTCAAAAATGGCGATTTTCACTATCTTTTCAAAGTAGCAAAAACCAGGGTGTGACCTTATTAGATTCATATTCAGGAACAAGGATAACCTTCGAAATAAAGTGTTGGCAGATACAAGAAACCAGATTTTTTCGCTATACCAGGATTTTCTCGTATTACCACAACGTTTGCTACCCTTTCAAGGATGATTTCCACCACCTGAACCACAATTAAGGTAAAGTCTGCGAATGCAAAATTTTGTCATTATGTAGCCTAAAGACTAACCCAGTGTAATTTCAAAACTCGTGCAACCCTAGACGGTTCAGCAACAGGTTACAATAATACTTGTATGGTAGTATAAATAGATGAGCCATGCTCTGTGAAAGGGATGTATAATGCATTTGCAAAAAGTTTCGATTCATGTCAGCCTGCGCAGTCCGCGCAGGCTGACATGGGTCGAAACTTTTTGCCAATGGTCAATTTTCTTCATGGCCAAGGACCTCACCACCTCGAGATCCACTTCAGTCGTCTGTTATGGATCCAGGATTATGTGATGACTTGCTCAGTATAATGTAGCATGGCGATGCATTAAATCACCTTTTCCCAGAGAACGGCTCATATGTGTCTTTTCAAAACCTTAACTCTTTACCAAACAATCCTGGGTTTTAACCACCCTGAAGAACGAAGCTTTTTGAAAACATTTTGCGAAAAGAAGAAAATGCTGGTAACCAGCTTTTTCTCTTTTTCCCCACAATATATTTTTTTTTTTTCTAAAAAGGAAAAATACCTTTACTTGAGCCATGTTTTAGTTATCGTCTGGTACTAATTCGAATTCGGACAACTGTAACATTCTGTCGGTGGTTAAAGTCTTAATCCCTATCTATCTTTCTCTCCTCGCAAAAAGGCTCATTTTTTTTTTTACAAGACGACAAAATTTTAGACTAGTTCATATGGAAAGCATACGACAAATTACAGACGGCAAGTATAATGTGGCTAAAATAACGGATTTCGTCTCTGAACGAGTAGAAAATATTGTAAGAAAAGAAGAAAATTGTGACCAGCAATTTCCCTTTTTTCCCCCATAACCCTTTCCCAAACGACAAATTTTGGATTGTTCAAAATTGAAAGAGTTTGCAGACGACAATTTTAAATTTGATGAAAATGGCAGAAAGGTCTCAAAAAGGGTAGAAAACACTGTGGGAACAGGAGAAATTGCTCGTTACGAGCAATTTCTCCTTTTCCCACAGTGTTTTCAAAAGACTTGTACTGCAGACACGTGAAAACCAGGGCTTGTTTGGGAAAGGGATAATGTTTTCTGAAGCATTCGACTTCAGGGTCGTAAAACACCGGATTGTGTGGTAAAGGGTTGAGCGAAATTTGAAAAAATGAAAAATTATCGAAAAAAGCCAATTAATTAACATAGTGATAAAAAGACAGAAACGTTGGTGCTAGAGCGCAACTTTCTCTCTGCCTTGAAATTTCATCATATGCCTTTACAAAATTTTCAATTTTCAAAAGGAGTATGTGGAAAGGAAAAGATTAAACAATCGCATTATGTTACATTTTTTCTTTACATCAAAAGGGTGTTATTCTATCTGATGTGGTCGTAATGCTCTAAACACGGAGGTTTTTAAATAGGATGTGAACTTTTTCTGGTATAGTGTTTCATGCCGTTTTCAACGCTATTTCCATTATGTTGTGGTGCTCAGTGCTTTCTTGGAGTTTCTTTTACCAGTACTTCGCACAACATTCTTCCAAAACCACTGGCTGCTTTCCCACATATTCATCGTCGAGGCAATGATCAGCGGAGGATGTGAAATAAGTTGTATTGTGGAATTCAATCTTTAGATCTTCCAGTTGGCGGAAAATTTTAGACTTGCACAAATTCAAAGCATTCGCAGACGACATATTAAATGTGGCTAAATTGGTGGAGTCTGTTTCTGGAAAGGATAAAAAAAAAATGAAAAAAGCGAAAATGCTGGTAATCAGTATTTCTCATTTTCCACACAATGTTTCCAAAAACCTACATTTTAAAGTTCATTATGTAAAGGGTTAAAATTCGGGGGACTTTCAGTTTGAGGAAATGATTAAATTGAGCCATGCTCTAGCAAAAGAGGGCGTGATGCATCACAGCCATCCATGCTACCAAGCAAGTCATGACATACTAAGTAATTATGGATTCAAAAATTCCATTTTGTATAACAACCGACTGAATCATGAGGCAGACTGGTCCTTTGACACGCAGAAAGTTTACCTAAGGCAAAAGGTTTCGACCCAGATCAACCTGCGCAGGCTGACACGGGTCGATATTTTTCGCAGATGCATTAAATTCCTTTTTTACAGAGCATGGCTCATTTTTCTTTCAGTCTGTGTAATAATAGTGCCTATTACGCACAAGAATCTGACCCTTTACCAAACCGATCGTTTGTGTGTCTGATCCAGAGGACCAAGGGAAGACGGTCTTTGAAACCATTGTGGGAAAAAAGGAGAAAACTCTGGTAATCAGCATTTTCTCCTTTTCACTACTAGCTTTTTTTCCTTTACCTACACTGTTTTCAACACGTTTAAAGACACACATTTTTTTTCGCATTCGAGCCATTCTTAATTTGTAGTCTGCAAATGCTCTCAACAGGAAGATAAATGTCGCCTGGTAAAGGTTTGTAGGAAAAGAAAACGTACTACTATAATTTTTCTTGTTCTATATGATATAAGGGAAAAAAAAAAAAAAAAACAAACAAACAAACAAAACAAAAAAAAAAGAAAAACTGATGGAAACAGATCAGCTGCCTGTATGATGCAATTGCTCCTTTTTCCAAAATGTTTTCAAAACATGTCTGCTGTAAGGACGTTAACCTTTTACCACACAATTCCGAATTTTAACGACCCTGAGAAAGAGGCCTTTTGAAATCACTGCAGGGAAAAGGAGAAAATGCTGGTAACCAGCATTTTCTCCTTTTCCTACAGTGCTTTCTAGTCTATTTGATAAAAGTCCCATCATTTCTATCATATTTATTTTGTCGTCTACAAGTGCTTTCTAACTGGACCAGTCTAAATTCTTGTCATTTAGTAAAGATTTAAATCGAATTTTTATAAGAATAATTAGGAACACGCACAATCACAGTCATTCTTACAATATCGACCAGAATCACTCTCATAAGTTTACTGTATATGCAAGACTAGCAAGTAACGTAGTAACCTTTAATAAATATTGGTATGAAATCCATATCTGTGAAAAATAAAATTTGATATTCCACGAGGCTGTCAAATTGCGGAAGTTACAGTTTCTGTTGCTAACGTTTGCATAAGATCTACTTTCCTGTCTGACTAAGTTATATACACGTTATTTGTGAGCAACCGCAATACTGTGACGCACTGGAGTTTTGGAGTGAAATATGTTTAATTTTTGAGAGCTGTAGTGTCAAGCAATACACCAAAGCAGGTTTGCTGCTATCATCATCAAAGATCGACTCTCCTTTTACTTTTTATCTCGTAAAAATGTACATCACTGTGTGTGGATAACGATGCAAACTTGGAACGTGATATTTGGTGGAATTAATTTGGTGTAAGACAGTTTGAAGACTGATTGATTGTTGAAGAGTTAAGTTTTGGAACTTAAAAAAAAACCTGTTGACAAAATAACGAAGAATTTGAAAGGAAAGGTTTGAGTGTTACAGTTGCAAACTCCTAACGAAAAGCTGCAATGGCTTCAGCGAAGGCGCACATTGATCTGGAGAAACACTTAGCGTGTCCCATATGCATGGAAATATTTTCTGATCCAAGGGCACTTCCGTGCTTGCATACTTTTTGTTTGAAATGTCTGCAGTCATACATAGGAAGTTTAAAATTTGTCTCGGATAACATGAGCTTCGAATGTCCCGTATGTAGAAAAAGGACAAATCCGCCATCATTCGATCTTTCGAAAAATATTTGGGCTGAAAACTTTCCATCGAATTATACTATCAAAGCGTTACTAGAGGATACTGAAGTAAACGGTACAGTTTACGAGACCAGTACAGGGCTTGAACCTGAACAACAGACACATGGCAACTGTCGTCATCACGTCACAAAGATGGCGGACTTTCTTTGTGCTGATCACACTGTCATGGTATGCAGTATTTGTGTCGCTCTCCATCATCGAAAATGTGTACATGTTATTTATCTTGGCACAGATAGTTCTCTCGAGCTCCAGTATCATACCAAATCCAGTTTGGATTCGGAAGTCCTAGACTTGTTGGAGGATACAAACTTACATATTCCCGGTTACGCCCGAAAATCGTCAAATTCAGATAATAACAAAGGAATGTTGCAAAACAAAGCAATTCACAATCAAGGTCGGACAAAGAGAAAAGGCGCTACTATCTTAGATGATACAGCGAGGGAAGTTGAGTCGAAATCAGACCTAAGGAACGTAGCTAAAATGAACTCAGAGTTCAAAAGACTAAATATGCGACAAATAGGATCACAAGAACAATTGGAGCAAACACAAAGACATGTAACATCTGATGGAAATGTCGCAAGTGACGCATCCTTCTCAGCATTTAAATCATGTTTGACAGAAAAACAAAAACAGGGAATCGCAAACTCTAAACAACAACAAAGAACAGATAACAGAGATGATTTACAAGCTTACAGTTTGTGTGGGTCAACTGACACTCTAATAGAAGACAGAGCATTGTCAAAGACTGATGTTAAACCTATATCATCCCAACTGAAACAACAGGACGAATTCTCTGTTCGTGTCCATGACGACCAAAATTATTGTTCTATAACAGGAATAACTTGTTTTCCTAGAGGTCTTCTTCTTCTTGCAGATGAATCTAATAAGAAACTTAAATTATTTAACAGTACTGGCGAGCATGTCTGTCATCTCAATCTAACATCAGCGCCATGGGATGTGACCTCCATTGAAGAGTTCGAGGCGGCCGTGACACTTCCGGTACAAAATCGTGTTCAGCTGGTATTTGTAGATAATTGCATTTTAAAAACGCGGGAAATTCAACTTGAAAAACCTTGCTACGGTATTTCCTACTGGAACCAACAGTTTTTCGTTGCCATGGAGAAAGAAGTTCAAATTTTAGCATATAGTGGTGAAATACTGAAGAAATTGAATCTTTGTGACAGTCGCAAAAAACGATTCTCATTTTCAAATTCAAAAGCGTCATTTGACGGTGCCAGATATCTTTCAATTGACAATCACTCGAAAACCATTGTTATGTATGTGTCTTGTGCTGGCTATCCTGGTATGATTGCAGTCGAAATAGAAAGTGGCGATATTAAATCCGTGTCACAAGGGGACGCTGGGAGAATTTTGGGTGTGTCCGTCTGTACGGATGGACGGGTTCTATTCTGTCAGTCACCAGGCAGGTTGATGATAGTGAGCAAACATCAACACGGTAGTCTTATTAAAGAATTGCTACAGGTCGAAAAACTACAAATAGTACATTTTGATCATTCAAATGGCAATGTTTATCTCTCTCAAAGACTAAATGACTGTTTCAGAGTTTACAAATTTTAACCCGGAATCTTTAAATTCTTTCAGCGCCGAATATATGAGTCATCCTCTGTGAAAAGGGGACTTAAAACATCTGCAAAAAAAGTATCGACCCATGTCAGCTTGCGCACTCCGCGCAGGCTAACTTGACCGAAACTTTTTGTTTCGGATCAATTTTCTGCATGTCAAAGAACAAGTGTACCTCATGATTCAGTCGGTTTTAACTCTTTACCAAACGACAAAATTTTAGACTGGTCCAAATTGAAAGCATTTTGCAGACGACAAAACAAATGCGACTGAAAAGTTGAAATTTGTTTTGGGAAGGGTAGAAAACATTGTGGGAAAAGGAGAAAATGCTGGTTACCAGCATTTTCTCCTTTTCCCACAATGTTTTCAAAAGGCTTCCTTTTTAGGGTCATTAAAAGTCGAGATTGTGTGGTAAAGAGTTAAGAAAAAAATGGATTGTCTGCACCCATACTTATATGATGACATGCTTGGTATCATGGATCACAGAGATGCATTAAACCCCCTTTTGCCAGAGCATAGCTCATATTAACTCGAACTCTTTTCGACGCCTGAAAATACAATCTGAGCCATGATCTGTGAAAATGGGCCTTAATGCATCGCTGCGAAACGTATCGATTCAGGTCAGCCAGCGCAGTCCGCGCAGAGTGACCTGGGCCGAAACTTTTCGCAATTGGTCAATTTTCTGTGTGTCAAAGGACCAGTTTACCCTATGATACAGTCGATTATTAAACATACTGGATTTTATGGATCCATAATTATGTGATGACTCATTTAGTATCATGCATTACAGAGTTACATTAGGCCCCCTTTTGCCATAGCATGGCTCTTCTATTTTTATCTTGATAGGTTTAACTAAACAAACGGACGGTATAGATGCAAAATCAAATTGCACCTTCTGTGCAGTCTTGTATTGATCTATGCCGTCCAGTTAACTCCCTGTTTTGCCAATGACTAAATGCCAGGATTAAATGATTTGCTAAATAATCCCGTGTTTTCACGACCCTGAAGAATAAAGCTTTTGAAAACATTGTAAGTAAATGATAAAAATCAATGGTATTTAGCGGCATTTTCTTCTGTTGTGAAATTTTTTATAACCTTTCAAAAACAGAGTTTTTTTAACCATAGCTTAATTGTCGTCTGCAAATGCTTTCATTATGGACTAGGCTTAAGTTTTGTCAACTGCAAATGCTTTCAATTTTGAACTAGTCTAAAATAATGTCACTTGGTAAATATTTAAACCCCAATAGCAGCCAAAGATGAACAATTAGGGCGTTCAAATGTACTCAGATATAAATCATACCATTTAAAAGTATGGAAATTAAAGTGAAAATGACAATCTGTAATTGTATAGTCGGTCAAAGAATTAGTCGATGGCAGAAAGTTGAATTTTAAAACCAAGTAAAATGTAAACAAAAGATAGAGTGACTTGGCAACTTTTGACCTATTTTTAATATCATTTTTCTGCCAGCGACTAAGACATGGACAGACCGTACAGTAACAGATTGTCATCTTCACAACAATTTTCATACTTTTTAAATTAGTATGATGTAAATGAAGATGCTTCTTATCACCTGCATTGTTTACTTTTGGCCGCTATTTGGACTTTAAAGATACACTGCGACAAACAAAAAACATGTTCACACTAAAATCAATATGCGACAAGATTACGTCGCCCACTCAAATAGCTTGTAATATTGACGTTTGCAAAAACAATATCCTGCATCTGGAAAGACCTAAAATTCTAGATCTGTTCTTCTAATTCTTAATTCCAAAACTAGCCATATGATTGACTGAGCCGGTCTGTTTCAGCCAATTAAGAAAGAAGTGTTGTATTAGAATTACATATATATTGATAATGGCTGGTGAGTCATTCTCATAATGGGAATAGCAATTTACTTATTAAAGGAACTTCGATTTTTTTATACTTTATGTAAAATTACAAGGGAACCTATTGTCACTTACATTAAAAAAGGCTTCATACGCAGACTTCTCTTGTATGTACACTATAATTATATACTTCTCAAAGTTTACTAAGCACCAAGAATATTCGAAGTACCCTTCAAGATTTTATTGCGACGAATTTATCTATTCTTTATTTTTTTTCTAAACACTGATAAATACATACACTAGATCTACAAAATACGCCGCAAATCTGGGCCCGTATTCACCAACCATTCCTAGGAGCATTCTTAGTCTTATTTCTGAAGAATTTTCAAAATTTGAAAGTAACACAACTTCTGATTTTGGTTTAGCCATTCAGGAGTTGTGTTACTTTCAAATTTAGAAAATCTTGGAGATTTAGACTAAGAATGTTCTTTAGAACGGTTGGTGAATACGGACCCTGGAATTCAAATAACGGGTTCGTCGCTTTGCAAGAGGCAATCCCGACTTTTTTATGAGATAAAATATGGCATCATCGTACTCTTTCGAATACGATCCCAGGTAATCGATCGTGTTATCGATCACGTGAAATTCCCATAAACACTTCGCAAAATTCTGGCGCGAAATCTAAATACAGTGCGTAAGAAACTACGAAGCCTATCAAGGAAATACTACTACATTGAACCAAAAGCGGATCCGTAATTTCGATAATTCGAACACATGTGTTGGTCCCTGCCATTATTAGAATGTTATGGGGGGAAAAAGGGAACAAAAACGCGGTTATGTTGCTCGGGGAAGTATATTTTGATTCCGATCTTGAACGGAATGCAACTTTGTTTTCACTGGCTTGGATAATTAGAGCACTGCGATAATTCGAATATTTTGCTTGTCCCCTTGGGACTCCGAATTATGCAGGTTTTACTGTATGTGCACACTGGAGAATGCCTCGATAATAAATACGTTACTGAACCAGTCCGCGCAGGCTAACCTAGGTCGAAACTTTTTGCTTTTGGTAAATTTTCTGGCTGTGCAAGGACCATACAAAATGGATTTTATTGATCCTTGATTATGTGAAGAGTTGCTCGGTATAATGCATCACTGAGATGCAATGTCAAATTCCCTTCTGCCAGAACCTGGTTCAAATATATCTCTGGCAAAGTTTACAATGCTGTTTGAAATATCTGGTGCTTAGCAAACTTTGAGTAGCATAGTTTTGTTCCATAATAGAATGTATAACTTTTCTACTTACTAGTAATTAAATACATGTAATTATGCTATGTACTGGTATCACTTAGAGCTTTCACAAATTTCTGCGAAAAACCTCGTTTTGTTTTTCGAGTTTTTGCTTGTTTGTGCTCCTGTAGATGTCAGTTGATGAAAACATTGAGGGAACAGGACTATTTGCTTACAATACTTCGACAAGAAAGGAGCACGGTATCTACATACTCGTAGGCACCAGGATTTTCTTTATCTCAGTCATAAACCTCCTGATAAAAAAAAAAGCAGCACACCACAATGAAAACATCATTTTTGGATATGGTTTAACTCTTTACCAAACGACAAAATTTTGGACAGAACTAAATTGAAAGCATTTGCAGACGACAAATTACATGTTGTTAAAATGATGATTTCTGTCCTTGATAGGATAGAAAACGTTGTGGAAAAAGGAGAAATGCAGGTTATCAGCATTTTCTCCTTTTCCCACAGCCAAGCCCCCGTAGCTCAGTCGGTAGCGTACAGGACTTGAGAACAGGAGGTCGCTGGTTCGATCCCCGGCTTCGCCAATTTCTTTTCGAGGATTGATGATAGTCATTGCGACAGGATTCATTCCTCTCTCACCGCTAACCATTGTTTCGACGATGGTTATGTGGGAAAGCAGCCAGTGGCTTGGAAAGAATATTGTGCGGAGTACTGGTAAAAGAAACTCCAGGAAAGCATGGATAGGTACACTGGCCGCCGCGATATAACTGAAATAATATTGAAAACGGCGTTAAACACCATACAATCAATCAATCAATCAATCCTTTTCCCACAATGTTTTCAAAAGGCCTGTCATTCAGGGTCCTTAAAAGTCGGGATTGTGTGGTAAAGGTCTATAGGTTAAATTTAGGTATGATAAATGATTACATGCGGAGAGATAATGGCAAAAGGAGAAATTCGTCTTTAAGAAGCAATTTCTCCTTTTACCATAATCTTTTCAGTTTTCTGTTTGTTTAAAATAAATCGTCTACAGAAGGTAATCACTTATCCTATTACAAAACGGTCATGTGTTTTAAATTGATTAAAATGGTTTGATTGAATGGTATTTTACGCCACCTTCAACATTATTTCAGCCATATCACGGCCACAGCTCACATATTCATGTATTTCCTTGGTTTCAGCAGTACTAGGCCAGGGCTCTGAGGTGTCTTGCCCAAGGACACTCCGACGAAAACCCCATTGGATTTAGTGAAGCTCGAACTCGGGGCCTCCAGGTCCCGAGTCCTATACTTAACCACTGAGCCACGCAGGGGCCCTGATTAAAATGGTGTTTTACACCGCTTTCAACATTATTTCAATCACATCAGGGCAAAAGTTCATTTACACGTGTATGTCTTGGGTTTCAGATATACTGGGCTAGGACTCTGAAGTCCTATGTCTTAATGATCCTATCATAAACGTGTTAAAAAGCATTGGGGGGAAAAAAAGGAGAAAAGGTTGGTAACAAGCATTTGCATTTTCTCCTTTCCACAAATTGCTCTTTATCCTGCCCAAGACAACTCCTGAAATTTGAGTTACACTAAATTTGTCGTCTGCAAATGTTTCCAGTATGGTCGAGTCGAAAATTTTGTCGTCTGGTAAACTGGGAATAAAAGGCCCACTCGTGACCAAACGTAATTATTCGGGAGTCAGAATGATGGCAAAATTAATTCAAACAGTTTAAAAGTATTAACCCTTAGGCTGCTAAGCGCGACGCACTGACCTTTTTCGGACAGCGTAGATCAAGATCAGACTGCACAGAACGTGCAGTCTGATCTTGGATCTACACTGTCCGATAAAGAGATATCTTTCCTGCAAAAATACCTTTGACGTAGGAGAATTTGGGTTTTTACGATCGGCTTGAAAGTTTCATTTCTTTCATTTAGCAGGATAAGGGTTAAAACTATTGTGAGTCTGACAATGTATTACATTTCCTATTGTTAAAGTTTCAGTCGCTGGGAAAACAATAACGAATCTTTAACCCTTTCCCAAACGACAAATTTCAGACTGGTCCAAATTCAAAGAGTTTGCAGACGACAATTTTAAATTTGATGAAAATGGCAGAAAGGTCTCAAAAAGGGTAGAAAACGCTGTGGGAAAAGGAGAAATTGCTCGTTATGAGCAATTTCTCCTTTTCCCACAGTGTTTTCAAAAGACTTGTACTGCTGACACGTGAAAACCAGGGCTTGTTTGGGAAAGGGTTAAAGAAGAATTAGTTCCCAAAATTTTTATGGCCGTTGAAGAAATTGTTTTTCCAAGTTTTCTTTTTGTTTTTTGAACAACACAGAAAAAGGAATACTGTAGTGCCCCTTCACAAAAATGGGAGAGAATGAACTTAAATGATCAATGTATTACTGGAACACCTACATACAAACATATTGTAGAATGGCGAATAAAAAGAACCCATAAATTACTGAAAATGATCTTAGAATTCCAGCCGATACTTTTTTGTTGAATTCCCGTTGAAGAATTTCGAAAAATGTGACATAAAGAAAGGTCCCAACTGCAACTCCTTGCAGAAACGCAGACACAGTTTTGGTTACAATGCCGTGTGTTTTCACCATTAACAGAATTCCAAGAGCTCCCCCTAGCGGTGACACAATCGCCATTACGAATATCATGGAGAACACGGTTTTTGTATACGGCACCGTCTCACTTAACGTTAATCCAACACTGAAGAAAATAAGAGACTTATGAATGCACAGAGCGAGTAACAAGGACCAAACCTTGTCTTCCGAATCGAGTAGTCCAAGTTCTAAGCCATCAAAGACCATGTGCACTGAAAGTGCCAGAACAAGGACGACGTTTCGAAGATTGGTCAGATCTGTAACGTTAGCGTGACATCCGGTTATGCGCTCTGATTCCGGTCGCGGTTCCACGGGGCTTTCGGTTCTCATTTCACCATCACCAGTCTTGTATTTTTCAGGACTTTGAGTCTCGTCTCTTTTTTTGTCAGTTTCAGATGTTTCACTTGTGCTCCCGTATATCTGACGTGAGGCATCGGCCCCGAATTCTTCGTAGGATCCGTCCCTGTGACGTGTGCAACATGTTAACGTAATGTTCTCGATCAGAAGAATTCCAAGGAATCCGATTCCAAGCATTGCTTCCGTTAATGGGTACTTGATGTCACTGGACAATCGAGTCAGTAGTTCTTCCATTTTCATCCGAGCCTCTGGCAAGATTGCCAAAACCGACGTTGCGAAAAAAACACCACCGGAAAAACAGTTAAAGATACTGATAACCTCTTTAAATTTCGGAGAATTAAAAAATCTTTTCGAAAGCCATTTTAGCAAGTAATGGGGTACCATTCCAAACACCAATGATACCACGAATAAAATTATCAACGACAATATCTTTGCCACCAGCCTCATATTTTTCCGGCACGTGATATAACCATCAGTTCAGCAACACTACACGACTAAAAATGCAATTCCTTAAACAGATGTTTACCCTTTGTAAAAAGATCTCGGTTTGCTTTTCAAGCCTGCGTAAAGAGGATTTTGAAAACATTGTTAGGAAAAGGAGAATACGCTGGTAATCGGCATTTTCTCCATTTCCCAACAATGTTCGGTACCATTTCATGGAAAATGGCTATCATTTGATCCACATTTTCATTTGTCATCTGCAAATGCTTTCAATATGAGCAAGTCGAAAAATGTCGTCGTCTTTTACATGAAGGATTCACACATAATGTTCAGTCCCTTAGCAAAACAGAAACACGAATAATCCGATTTGACTGTATGGATTTTGTTGTATACCGTACAGACTGTCTTATACCGCCTGAGATATTTAATTGTTATACACAACACAGCTCATTATTCAGAAAGTACAAGTCGCATTTCATGATGAAAAAGTATGCTAATGGAAAAAAATACTCCTATATTATAATAAATGAGCCACGCTCTGACAAAAGGGGGCCTTAATATATCCCCATGATACAAAGCAAGTCATTACATAATTATGGATCTATAAAAACCGTTGTGTCTAACAACTGATTGAATTCATGAGGTACACTGGGCCTTGGTCATACAGAAAAGTTTCGGAGGCCCAGGTCAGCCTGCGCGGACTGCGCACGCTGACCTGATACTGTTTTTTGCAGATGCATTAAGTCCCCTTTTCACGGAGTATGATTCAAATATTGAAGTACAATGAACCTTGAGATATGCTACTATAAAATGTATTGCAGACATTAAATACCGTAAACGATCTTCATTTAGTGTTTCGGAAAAATCATTTTTGCTCCCTTTTTTTCCTCCGAAGACCTTTGAAACCATTGCTGGAAGAGAAGAAAATGCAGTTAACAAGCAGTTCCCCTTTTCCTCTCTGAGCCCAGGTAGCTCAGTCGGTAGCGTACAGTACTTGAGAACAGGAGATCGCTGGTTCAATCCCCGGCTGGGCCAATTTCTTTCCGAGGACTGATGATAGTCATGGCGACAGAATTCATTCCTCTCTCACTGCTGACCATTGTTTCGACGATGGTTTTGTGGGAAAGCAACCAGTGACTTGGAAAGAATATTGTGCGTAGTACTGAGAAACTCCGGGAAAGCATGGACAGATGCACTGGTCGCCATGATATAGCTGAAATAATGTTGAAAACGGCGTTAAACACTATACAATACAATACCCCCCCATGAGCTAGGCCCCATTTAAGCTGCTGTTTGCAAATGCTTTCGGTTTTGACCTGTCTTGAGTTATTTCGACTGGTAAAGAGCATGAAAAATAACTGAGGCGAGCTCTTGGAGAAGGGGGCTTATTGCATTTTCGTGATGCATTTAACCCCGTCATGTTTTTTTTTTTTCCTGCTAGTTAATAACTTCTGAAACAAATTTTGATTCATGCTGTTGCTATCTTCAACCTCGAATGATCATTTGAGTATAAAACACCCACAATAAAACTACAATAAGGAGTCAAGTAAGGGTTCACTCTACCAAAATATAAAAAATGCTATATAGCTATCATACTGCATCTAAATAGTTACTTAAAATTTACCCAGAAAGAAAGACAAGAATGGGCGTGTAGTTGATGTTATGCCAAATTATGTAAGAAACTTAACTAGTAAATCAGACGATAATTACATGTATTTGAAATTCCTTAAGCAAGGATTTTCCAAAATGTATGTGAAATATACTAACCATACCACGTCTTTATGATCGCCTAATGATATCTCGAGTAAATGAATACCATGTTAACTATTCTTAATTATAAAAAAAAAAAACGTGCCAAAATAAAGTCTTCTGGCAGTATTTTTATTTATGTAATACATGTATGTCATTGGTTAATGTAACTTGAATTTATGCGCCTAAAGTTTGCAAGGCCTTTGAGGAACGTCACATGTTCATTAAAATGCATGGTGTCCGTGGTTGTGAGGTAGAGCGTCGGCCTCGTAATCAAAAGGTCCTGAGTTCGATACCCGGGAGCGGATGTCAACTTTGGGACTGTTCATTGATCCACACATTCGGCGCGAGTACTGGTGTAGTTCCCAGGAAGCAGAATCGAGAGAGATTAGTATAAGTTGTAAAAACTTGTTTCTCAATCGATGTAAAATAAATATGTTTAAACTAAACTAATTAAAATGCATTGTTTATATAGAATGGTACTCAAACAGGTAGGATGAAGTGACATCTGGTCTCATAACAATAAACAGATTGCATAACTACCACCCCCTTGGTCTAGATTGCAAAACTACCATCTCCTTATTTAAACACCAACATTTTCACCATTTTTCTTAAACACACAATGCTGACTTTTAACAAACTTGAGAAAGAAGTCTCTTGAAAACATTGAGGGAAAAGGAGAAAATGCTGGGAACCAGCATTTTCTCCCTTTCCCACAATGTTTTCTTCCCTACCATAGACATCTTTCCACAATTTTAGCCGCATTTAATTTGGTGTCTGCATATGCTTTGGGTTTGGACAGGTTCAAAATTTTGTAGTGTGGTAAAGGATTAACTGAATTTAAGCGCACAGTTTCTTCACACTTGCAGAGCATAAAACATTATTCTATCAATGCTTTACAATAATTTAGATTATTAAATAAAAAAAAGAAAAACTAGATATACACCGACCCTTGTAAACTGTACATTGGTTCTTCCCTTCGGGGTAAATCAACACCATCTTAAAACAAAATTGGTACCAAAAAAAAAAAAATGCTGTGGAAGTAAATCATTGCAGGAGGTTTTAATAATGCGCTGTGGTGTATTTCTATTATTTTCGAGAAAAAATACCAACAAAAAAAAAAAGGATATGCTCAAATTGTTATTTGAGTGATATTAATTCTTTAATGGTAAAATAAAGACTAATATAAATGGCTTACGTATCTTCCGATTTTTGTACTACTTTACATATGTTAAAAGATGTCCCTAAAGATGTTGCAAACAAATAAGACATTTGTTTTGCATTTTTTTTTTTCTTTTGTCTTTCCACAATTTGCCTGGAATAAAATAAGCACTTTTGAAATTTGACCCTTAGGCTGCTTAGCGCGATTCAAGGACCATTTGCGGACAGTGTAGATCAAGATCAGACTGCACAGAACGTGCAGTCTAATCTTGGATCTACACTGTCCGATAAGGAGATATCTTTCCCTAAAAAAATGGCTTTGAACTAGAGAAAAAATGAGTTTTTACTATCGGCTTGAAAGTTTCATTCTACTAATTTAGCAAGATTAGGATTAACAATAAGATTATGTTACCCATTCATTGGAGTTATTCTAATGTTTTATTTACATGTATTGAAATCGAATCAAGTTAACCCTTATCCTGTTAACTTAGTGAAATGAAACTTTCAAGCCGTTAATCAAAACTTAAATTTTGCTATTTGAAAGGTGTTAAGGGGGAAAATATCGCCTTATCGGAGAGTGTGGATCCAAGATCATACTTCACGTTCTGTGCAATCTGATCTTGATCTACATTGCCCGTAAAAGGTCCTTGAGTCGCGCTTAGCAGCCTAAGGGTTAATGTATATAAAAAAACAAGATGATTGACAAAAATGAAAAATATCCTCCAAGAATAATTATTACTCGAATCGAAATAAACAGGGGTCGTATTCGACCGTCATTCTACATTCACTCTGTATTCAAATTTTAAACACTAGCCATGCGATTGGGTGGGATACACCGTCTTAGACAAACGACCAGCAATTCACAAGAAAGAGCGAATGAGACAAGCCAGACAAAGACTAGGAAACCGACTAGTTTGGGCCTGTTTTACTCTTTACCAAACGACAAAATTGTAGACGGGTTCAATCTGAAAGCATTTTGTCGTTTGGTAAAGAGTTAATGCAGCAATGCGCTATATTGTTCAAGAAATGATACAGGGAGAAAACAAGTCTGCGCACAAAGTGAACACATATGTCTCCTTTCTGCATAAACCCTAGGATTGAAATCGATATATTGATGCGAAAGTACAATCGTATTTTCCCCCTGCGTTTGCACACTATATGAAAGGTTCTGGCCTCGTTCAAATTGGCCCTTTTCCCAACGTTTCCTCTTTTTTCTTAACGAGCCTGATGAATTACACTTTTGAAAACCATGTGAGAAAATGAGAAAAGACTGAAAACCAGCATTTTCCCCGTTTTGCCCTCAACGTTTTCTATCCTTTCAAAAATAAATCATCGAGCCATATTTAAATTGTCGTCTGTAAATACTTTGAATTTGGACGTGTTTAAAAGTTTTTGTCGTGTGATAAAGGGTTTGGCGATGCGCGACATCTGTTGGATACAGGCCCTGAATAGAATTTATTTCCCGCTGTAAGGAATTATTATAATATTTTCCCCTTGTTTGAGACATTAATCTGACACCAGATGTTCGTGACGTGCCCTTACACAATACATCGTTCAAATCAATCTTACTCGGGTCGTGCAATAAGCATTACCTTCCAGGAGTTTCAACGACCCTTAGGTAGATAATTCGGAAACGTTGAGGGAACGGGAGAAAAATGCTTATTACCAGCATTTTCTCCTATTTCCAGAATGTTCTCTGTCCTCTCAAGTAATAATCCCATCATTTGAGTGTTCGATTTTTCGTCTGCAAATGATATCAATTTGGACAGGTCTAAAATTTGAAGAGGTTAAAAGGCAGAGGCTACTTATACACTACCACGCAAGAGAAACTGGGCACTTTCAAGTTTGGATAACGAAAGGTATATCGCTCAAAGGCATTTCATTTTGGTACCATGTGAAGGACGTGCGTCACGTTGTCAAACACAGGACACATCCGGTCAGTATCGGGTTAAATGTTACGTGAAGTCCCAAAACAGGCGAATCGCAAGATTTACTCGTGCAACTGTATGTCAAATGCGAAATCGGTCTGATGAACTATTATTTCTTCTTGCGAATCCAAGGAGTAAGAAAAACACACAGTAATTACAGAAAAATCAAAACTCGCAGTGCCAAGACTATCTGAACGTCACCGAATTGAGGCATTGATGATGCTCAATAGAGGCGACTCTAATTGCCACAGAAACACTATCAGTAATCTGCGAGCACGCTTTCAGCAAATAGGCACAGTTGCAGATCGGCCACGAAGCCTCGAGGCCGGCCTCACGTTACTGACGCCAGATTAGACCGTCACTTAGAATTGACGCACACCAGACGTCGATCCCAAACGGCTACCGCGACAGCGGGACTGTACGGTATGAGCAGGGACACCGTTCTGAGGCGTTTTCATCGATGTGTTCGGCCTTCCGTCGCGAGCATACTCACTCGACGTCATCGCATTGCTCGTCTGAACTGGGCACGGCAACATATTTGTTGGCGAAGGCGTCAGTGGAATGAAACTGTTTTCTCGGACGGATCCGGGTTCAATCTTAGTTATGATGATGGTAAACTGTGGTTGTTTAGTAGAGGCGAGTGAATTGCTAACGCCTGCGTTGTTAAAGAAACGGGTTTGACGGGGGCAGCGTGATGATGTGGGTGGGATAAAGGGGAATATGAAAACCGATTTGGAAGTTGTGAATGGCAGTCTCAATGCCGATGGTACATAAATCAATTGTTGAGACCTATAGCTTTCCCATTCATCCGGCAGCATGCTCCTGCCACATTGATGCATGACAACGTGCGTCCGCATATATGGCTCGCATTACGAGACAATATCTGAATGTAAATAGTATTGACTTCTTGCCTTGGCCTAGGGTTTCCCCAGACCTAAAACCCATAGAACATATGTGGAATCTTCCTGGTCGTAAAGTAAGATCAAGACATAATGTAATTTTAATTTGTAGGAGCTAGAGCATGCTCTTCAGGTCGATAAAAGTCCTCCGCACGCCGTACAAGGTTACGTCGATTCCATGAGACGTCGTATTGTACAGGTAATTCGCCAAAGGGAGGTCATACCCGATGTCAATGAAATTATCACAACTACGCAATTAGGAGAGTCTTTAACCTTAAGTTTACTTACAATAACACCAATATCACTGTTTGTGTATTTTTTCTTTTCTTTTTTACTTTGAGCCCTACTACTCTTTAGCGATTAACACACGTCTATACAAATCACTATTTGAAAAAAAAAAACACCTTGTAGGAAATTAGATAGCTAAAATTCGGTACTAAACTTATATATTTTCATTCATGGATCACTGGGAAAATAGCCTAAAATTCTATGCACAGTTTCTTTTGAGTGTGAGTACAGTTAACGGTAAATAAAAAAAATGGCCATTTACAATAAACTGTAAATAGCTGATTCTACGTTTTTTTTGGGAAATGACAGGTAACTGTAAACAGCCATTTTAACTGTTAGTTACAGTTAACTGTTAATGGCCATTTTTTTTTCTATTGACAGTTCACTTTCACAAAAGACGCGTGTCGTTTATCTTTCGAAAGTTGTATTTATCTCAGTTTTAAGGACTTCTTAGTTTGACTTTTTCACATGCATGAGCTAACCTTACTGTTCTAAATCTAATTTGCTTTTAGCAACCGTATTTTCAGTATTTTCATTTTTATTGATATCTCAAATTAGATATTATTCTATTCACAAATCTAACTTTTTCCTATCTTTTCAGCTATGATAAAAAATTAATAATGCCACGTGTGATGTATTTTTCAACATGATTAATTGTTAAAATATCAGTTAATGTGTAAATTTGTGACCCAAATTCTACATTTTATACGGGTCGTATGCGTAGTAAGCATACAGAATATATTTTGACAAAATAGACCCGCGCTTCAGGGCCTATATATAAACCCAGGCGAAAATACGTGTCATACACAGTTGTTGAACTGTCATTTACAAATTTATACCCCCACCCTGCAGTCCAATTTTGACGAACAATGGCAACATCAAACATCGCGTCACTGAACTTTACCAAAAACATTTTTAAAATCGTCTGCAGCATTCTCTGTTGCATTAGTTAATATAAAGATGTTTGTTATTGTTTCAGCGAAAAATTCCTATTTTTCTCGAGAAAGATTCCGCGGTAAATACAAAAAGCAACCACCTGAAGCGCTCGTAGAAATGGTCTGCGATATGGTTAGGGACGTAAGTTTGATTTCCAAAGGCAACACCTAATTACCTAATTAGTTAAAAATAGTTCTTTCTCCGGCTAATTGAAACAACTATTTAAGGCACTGAACATCAAGGTTTGGTATCACCTAGTGTACCACAGTGTTGCTATATCGTGTCAAACAAGATGAAAATTCTCGTAATCTTCAGCATCACAGTCTTGTTGGTGGTTTCCACTGAGGGACAGAGTTGCAAGAAAACGTAAGGGTTTCTTTAATTTGGTCAGAGAACCTATAAAAATGTCTGGATCATGTAGAGTTTAAAAAAGATTGGAAACAAAATCGAATGTCAAGCTTCGCTTGATTATGGGAAGTAACAACAACAATATTTACTTTTTTTTCCAGATTAATGAATAGTATGCAATTATTTTTTTTCTAATCTAACACGTAAAAAATGGATCAACAAGAGAAAGAAGAACATTCGAATAAACAACAAGTGAGCAATGTCACCCACAGACTCAAATACTATCAAGTCCATTATTTCGTTCCGATGTTCTTGCCTATACTGTGGGGTGAATTGTGTATTTTTCATTCAGTCAGTTATTAAAAAAAACATAAATTTAGATTACGTGGAGTTTCATTTCACCGTGGCATATGACCTTAATGGGAATGGGTAGCAGTATGGGTAGTGTGTCAGTATTAACAGTCAAGTTATACTGGATAATCAAAATCGTAAGTCGGGATAGCTCAAATGGAAAGGCACGATTTGTAAGCGACGAGTCTCGGAACATTTAAGGGTGTGGGTTCGATTCCAACGGTCGGCCGACTAAACCTTACTAAACGTATTTCGGACCGTGTGAGGGTACTATGCGAGTTCACCGGGGACATTATTGTACCAGGAGTAACTTCGGATGGGTTTCGCCACGTAACGTACACTATGCATGACATAACTAAATGCTTTCTGAGGGCGCTAAATTAACACAAAATCAAGTCAAATCGTCTGTCTATCAATCTGATTATCTTTAAAACTTTGATCTGCTAAATATGGGTACTTCGGGTTTGGCGTCTAAGTCTACTCGACTAAGGTTTTAATTCAACCTTGTAAAAAAAACGTCGATATACATGTATTTATCGATATTTGGAAAAAGTAATACTTCTATAGACACGTTCTTTCTTGAGTATAGACGGTTTGCAACTACTGTTTTTGTCAAATTCAGAGATAAGACGTCCCTAAAGATTGTAATGATTATAATTAAGGGTCCTGCGTGGCTCAGTAGTAAAGTGTAGGACTCGTGACCTGGAGGTCCCTAGTTCGAGCCTCACCGAATCCACTGGGCCTTTCGTCGGAGTGTCCTTGGCAAGACACTTCAGAGACCTAGCCTAGTACTTGTGAAATCCAGGAAATACATGAATATGTGAGCTGTCGCCGTGATATGACTGAAAAAAATGTTGAAAGCGGCGTAAAACACCATTCAATCAATGTAATGATTATAAAAATCTAGAGAACCTTCTGATGATAAAAATCTAAATATCCCCCTTTAATGTCAACTTATATTGCATGGTTACAATATCATAATTTCCATCGTAAAACGTTACATAAAATCCAGACTTCTAATGAATGATCACAGAAGTCTATGCTAATAGCGAGCAATCTAGCCTTGAATCTACATATTCCCATAATTTGCTAGATCTAAATACCAAGGCAACCGCACATTTGATTGGTTGCTTTCGTAAGGAGTCCCACATTTTAAATAGCTTGATATGGTTGTTTGGCGCTAAACATCGTTTTCAGCTTTGTATCAGTAATATCGCAAAGGCCAGTGCATGTATAAATGCTTCCTTGGAGATTCTTTAATCAGTGCTCCGTACAGCTTTCTTTCCAAGCCACTGATTGCTTTCCCATCCTCGAGACAATTGTTCAGCGATGAAAATGGTATGAATCTTTCCGCAGTGACTATCATGGACTTGAGAAAAAAAAGGACGAAACTCTAACAAAATAACGCATCTATACAATAGATAGTTAAGCCAGGAAATTTGGTTGGACTTGCCCCAAAAATGTTCTCAAAATGAACAAAAGCAAAAGTAACTTATCTCCAAGGGTAATTAAAATTGTGGCGAACCCCATCCATTTTCTGTGCATGTTCTCCGATATCTGTGCCAAAATTACACAGGTCGTTTCGCAAAAGACACAAGTCACAAGTTACACACAATGGTCGCAAGTCAAAATTTCATACTCCCCGGTTCAAACTGGTACAGACCGGTTATATAACTCAACGATGAACTGACAAGTCCAGACATGTTTTAATTCTATGTGAGTTTTTCTCAATATGTTAGTTCTTCGAGATTTACTTGCGGAATGACTTTCTATTGAGAAAAAATATTATTATTATTATCATTGCATCACGAGAATTAAATGGGGCATGGCGGGAAAAACAACTGTAACTACACAGTCACTCGTCACAACTCAGCCGATCCGTGCTTGCATCTAACCTCGTCCGCATCATGGAGGTTTCCGGTTAAAAATCTTTCGATCACGTAGGGCGGCCATAAACCATCGATCAGTGACATTAACAACTACAATGAGGTCATTCATGTCTATCAGTTCGTCGGTGAAACTGCCAAAAAACTAATAAATCACGTGAATAAATTTACAAAGCGTTTGTCAACGGAAACTGTACTTAAAAGGACTTCGACTGAAAATTGTAATGAAACAAATATCTATAATGTTTTAATATCTTTCCTGTGGCTTGTATGTGCTTCTCGCTGGGAAAGAAAGTTTTGACATCTCGGACTTGACATTCAGTCTCTCGAGATATCTAATTTTCCCACGCAGCTCGAAGCAATTACAAGCCCCACGAAACGGTTACTTCAACAGTGTGCCGTATTTATAGAGGCGAAGTCTTTCACACCTATTTTACTACATTTGACAGAGCTAAATGTCCATGTGGAAGTTACTGCGTGACTGAAAAAAGAAACGTACTAGTACCTTGTAAAGGTGGACCAAAGCCCTGTTTTTGTAAAAAAGGTAAGATTTTTACTTTATTTATCTACTTATATATTATAATTCAAGTCTTACGCTTCACAAAAACAACCCAGAGTTTCCACGGCTCTGAAAAAAAAAAACTTTTGAAAAAAAAATTGTGGGAATAAGAGAACATGCTGGTAACCAACAATCTTTCTCACAATATTTTCTACCCTTTCAATTGAGCATACTCTATGAAAACACCACCCCTGCTGAGAGGCAAGGCAAAATGATATCCAGCGGTAAAAGAGAATCGTATCCTGGCTTAATAACTATCATTGATCAATGCTAGGAAGGACTTTGGCCTAGCGCGGGAATCAAAAGCCACCCCCTAGATTTCAAGCTCTGAGTGTAACCGACAGGCCCACTTGGCTCTCTTAACCAACTATTCTTTATAGTATTCTTAGTCTAATTCTCGAGTATTTTCCCCATTTAAAAGAAACGCAATTTCTGATCGGGCAAACTAAATGGTTTAACCAATCAGAAATTGTTTTACTCTCTAAATATAGAATTTTATTTTCTAAATTTGGAAGAGAGGCACTTTCTGATTGATTAAACCAAGCGGTATAGCCAATCAAAAATTGCGATACATTATTAATCTAGAATTAGACAAAAATTAAAATATAGACTGTTCTCAACTTTGCAATGAAAGTAAAGTGACAATGTTACGGGAGATCACTCCTTCCTTACAGCATAGCTTCTTCTCGTACAAAATCAATACCAGACAACTGGGTTAGGGAGAATCCTCTTGAGTTCCGGGGTTAGTGTAGTGGTCTTTCAAACTTCAATTAACGAAAAATATATAAATAACGCACGGGTTCGTATCCCGGCCGGAGCAGTTTATATTTGAGCTATGCGAACTTTCATGTTCGTAAGAACAAAAAAAACTTTCTGTTCTGTATTCTATTTTTTCAGTTTTTTTTTTTTTTAATCAATTTGGTATCGTGAAACTATTTAATGCTAAACAGTTTGTAACTATCATTTATTTCATAATTGGACATTCGATTACTTTTTAGTTTGATTTTTTCTTGTTCACAATGGGGTGAAAAAGTAATTTTCATAAAAAGGCCAGAACCGCAGGTAAAGCGTAAAATGCAAAAAAATAAACAGTGACACAATAATTATGCAGTTACACTAATTTGGCGGTTCCTTCATTTTAGGTTGCCAGGTTGGTGATATCTTCATACCGGCAGGCGAAACGAAGGAAGCATTCTGTAACACTTGTGAATGTCCCAGAAGGAGCGGCAAGGCAGAAGGAATGCCAATGGTGAGTAAATCTACTGTCAGTGGCCAAAAGTATTTCATCAAGTTCCGAATTTCCCTTGACTTAAATGCATTTTTCACTGTGCAAAAAAATTAAATACGCTGCTTCTGAACGTGAAATTACTGTTGAATCTATACTGATAGAAAGCGAGGTTATTGGAGCTGATCAAATTATGATGCTATTATTGCTCCTTGTGTGACGTAGAGTTGTTGCTCTTTAACCCTTCACCAGACGACAAAATTTTAGCCTTGTCCAAATTGAAAGCATTTGCAGACGACAATTTCAGTGTGGCTCAAATGGCGCAATTTTTCTTTGATACGGTAGAAACAGTTGTTGGAAAAGGAGAAAATGCTGGTTACCAGCATTTTCTCCTTTTCCCACAATGTTTTCAAAAGGCTTCTATTCCAGGGTCGCTAAAAGGCGACATTGTGCGCTAAAGGTTTAAAACTTAGTGGTTTTATTATTCCGTTAAATTTCGGCGATGTCGCAATTGCATCATTGTAAAAAGACCCATGTTTTTCGAAAATATTTATCACTTTTTAAATAGCCTCATTTCTATAATATTACACATTATCGATTCTAAAACATATATATTTCAAAGTAAACTTTATTTGATTTATTTTCGTTTAAGTTTCATCGCTGTAGCTTCATTTTTAAGCCACAATTAATTATATAGTAGAATTGGAAATACATGTAAGTCAATGGGAATTCCGATTTCGATGAAACATTTATGCCACTGATTGTGACCCCTCTACTTGAAGATTCATCGATATTAAGAACTTTTAAGTCACTTATTCTCAAAATTTTGGCCAATTTGAGATGCCTAAAATCTGAAAAATGAGTATTTAAGCTGACGGTTATTTTTACTAAAATATGTTGTACAATATGTCCAGATTACAATTTTATATGTGGTTCCCTTTTAGGAACGTTTATTTTGTTTTTTATCTGCCTGCGAAGTATGTATGCTACAATGCCGTTGTCGTTTACGTGACACTCCGGGTTGTGTTTAAAAGATAGGAATTTACAAAATCAAACATTTCTTGTGTAATTGTGTTTATACTTGTATTTACTTTAATACAAAATATCACACCAACTAAGAATAATTATGTGCTGGAACTCAAAATTATAGCAAACTTGTAAGGAGGAAAAAGTCTTTGACTCACTTTTGGATGAAATTTTTAATCCTAAATTATAAATTATTTGTTAAAAATGTTTTAAATGAGACACCTCCGTGTAACGGTATAAAACGTTCGAAATCATTACCAGTGTCACAGTCGAAAAAGATTACATACGTCTTCGACTGAATGCAATTTAACCAAAAGTTAATGTCACTTTTTCCAAGTACTAGTACACCTAAACGTCCCGTAAAATACAACAATATAAAAATGTTATCATATGTATGTAATCGTACAAAAAGCACGACTCACAACTTTAATGGCGCGAAAAAAAAAAAAAACACTGTTGAATTATTAACTACAGAAAGTATTTGGACATGTATCTTTCTTGACCTATGATTACAAGACCTGACCTTTCAGTCACGTAAAATACACTTAACCGTTTACTTTATCAATATCTGTATCATGTTGTCATCCCTGTCCGAAATTTTGAAAAATGGTTTGGCTTTTCCAATGGGTTTGGTTCATCCACTTTACAAATGACATCCTTTGGCTCTATCCATATAATATCTTCTTTTACCGGCCACTTATGGCAGTTCTAAACCTTAGGCTACATTCCATAAAGGTTACCTCAAACAGCTCTTCATCCATATCTACCATCTTATCAACATAAACCTTGCCGTCATACATAGCAGCAACTACGTCTCCTTTTTGTAATTGCTAATCAGGGCTCATATCATTCTCATTCAGATTTGTCTTTTCAATTTCTGAAACCATTCTGTCATCCTGTCCCCCCTCTTCATCTATTTCAATATTCTCTCCTATCAGCTCATTCACTTTCTCTACCTTTAATGTCCCTTCTCAAACGCTCTCTTCTCCAGTCGCAATCATTTTCATCTGACCATGAAAATAAAGTATCTGCGAAATCTCTTATCTTCTTGTATACTGTGTTTTGTACCCTTTCTTTGTTACATAGGAATGCCTTGTGTTTGATCTGAACTGCAACTGTGTTCTCTACATATTGTCGGAGTCTGTATTTACTTAGGAAAGAGCCAACGATTTGTTCTAAGATACTGCATTCCCTTCTGTCTTGGCATGGAACATTATCTTGATTTGCTTGATTAAACAATCTACAAATATAAGCTTCTTATTAATACTTGGATTTTCTCAAGTCGAAATCCTGTCTCACTTGTATCTTTCTCATAGCATAGACTTCGGGGTTGTGAGATTTTTTTGCTTAGAACTTGTAGTCAGCTTTAGTTTTAGCCTTGAGATTGTTTTTCTTAACTGCAGATTACAGTTCTCAAGGCTTTTCTTCATCTGTTCTAGGTATTTCATTATTAGCTCCACTGGCCGAAGGCCAGCGGGCTTATGTCATGGCCCGGTGTCCGTCGTGCGTCCGTGCGTCCGTCCGTCTGTGCGTCCGTCCGTGCGTCCGTGCGTTCGTGCGTTAACTTTTATTTCAAACATCTTCTTCTCTGAAACTACCCATCCAATTTTCATGAAACTTCACAGAAATGATCCTGCCATGGTCCTCTTCAGAATTTCTTGAAAGAATTTGATTCCTTCAAAAACTCTGGTTGCCATGGCAACAAAACTGAAAAATATTGGAAATCTTTAAAAATCTTCTTGTCTGAAACCATAAGGCATAGGGCTACCAAATTTGGCATGTAGCTTTATGTAGTAGACCTCTATCAAGTTTCTTCAAATTATAGCCCTGGGGTCAAAATTGGCTCTGCGCCAGGGGTCACAAGTTTTACATAGGCTTATATAGAGTAAACTTTAAAAATCTTCCTGTACCTAGCTATAAGGCCTAGAGCTACCAAATTTTGCATGTAGCTATATCTAGTGGGCCTCTACCAAGCGGGCCAGAATTTTAGCCCTGGGGTCAAGATTGGCCCCGCCGCAGGGGTCACAAGTTCTGCATGGGCTTACATAGTGACAACTTAAGAAATCTTCCTGTTTTGAATTTTTTTTTTTTTTTTTGAAATTAGCCTTGCATTAGGGGTCTTATATTTTATAGAGGCTTCATATGGACAAAAATTGAAAATCACCTTATTTATAACCATACAGCATAGACTTGTATTATTTTGGCATGTGGCTTTATCTTGTGGACCTCTACCAGGGTTCAAATAATTATAGCTCTGGGATCAAAATGGCTTTGCCCTGCGGGTCCCAACTTTCACATGGGCTTTTACAGAGAAAACTTTGTAAGTCTTCATTTTGAAACCATTTGGCTCAGAATTGAAATGTTTAGTATTTATGGTTTATATTTATAAGCCAGTGGAGCGATACAGGGCCATCATGGCCCTCTTGTTTTTTGTCTTTGCTTGACATTCGGTACTTTGGTGGTCTTTTGTTACCTTACATTACAACCATTTTGTAGTCAGAACTAGAAACTTCGTTTGTTTGGATATCATTGGCTTGTTCTAGGTTCAGGTTCTCTGATATTGTTGTTTAGGCCTTTGTTTCTCTATACAACCTTTTCTGTCTCTTTCTTTCGGGCGTGGTTGCTTTTCATGCAGGATATTTCTTCTTCTTGCAGCTGCGTGCTCACTAAGTCATGATACCTTCGTGTAGTAGGCTTTAATTCACTTACTCTCATTCTCTAGCCATTTACTTTCATGCTCCACTTTCTTTCTTTAAAATATATTCTTTTTATCGTTTTGCGTGGGGTTTTGCAATCGTCTGCAATGCTACGTATTATTTGAATGTCAATAATATGTAAGCTTTAGAAGCAAATCATCAAATATGGCTACCTTGTAATTTATTTGATGTAGTTTACGCGACGAAATTCCTCTCACCATCAACCCTAAAAATCGGGTCTAGAATGATCGTCTAACAAAAAGCAAAGACCGCAATATTGTATTTTTGTAATATCCACTATATGGAAGAGACAAGAATATTGTTTTGAAAGAAATATGTTTTTATCCGAAGAACCCCATGACACTTATATTTGTAACTGAGAAAAAACTCATGGTTCTTATGACTACTGCTTAATTTCCTTAGATACCGACGATTGCGTTCACAACGCAGCCTTATACTTACCATTTTTCATTAAAATGAATGAAGATCGTCATAAATTGATCAAATATATAATGATAAGTTCAGTTTACCAATAGAAAATAAGTCTCAACTTTAATGAATCGCGTTACGGTTGGTGTCGTTTACGTGACGGTCATTGTTGCCTTGAAACTATGTTGAAATAATCAAAATGACGCAGACATGTAACACTCATTTAATTGTTTGTCACTTAAAATTTTATAGGCATAACAAAATACATATTCAAGCCAGCAATATGCATTTGGCATGGCTATTAAGCTAGCACTATACAATCTCTAGGAAAACTTACGAGAATTTTTTAACTACAGTGTATTTAATTATGAAAGCTGAATCAACGAGAAACAAATAATTACGTAAGATTTATCTGCGTCTCGTAACGATACACCAAGAAATACCCAATTTATACCAGCCTTTAAACGCATTTGAATGCTGTAGCAAATTACTTATATTGGTTGTTAAAGTTATCGATATACACAGGTTTGTATCTAAAACGAAAAAATGACCAGTGAAAAAATATATCAGACTCGATTTCCTGTTTCCGATTCTGCTTGAGTAAAATACACAACCCTGTGACAAAATCTTAACTTAAATATACTGACATCCAAATGAACCGGTGACGCTTTTGTTGCTGATTACATTATTTTGTGGTTGTTTGCATCCGAATCAACAAACAATTAGGAGGGTTTTTACAATAGATAAAAGTGCACGAAACACTGAAAATTTGATATTTTGTTGGTGGCAGCTAGTTTTCTATAGAGGTATTGCTATTTGTGCCCGTCTTCTGACCAATATTTCTTATTGCATACAGAGTGAGTCATGATATCTGATACAGTTGGTGTCTGTAATATTTTTTTTTGCTGCAAGCATATACCTTGTCATAATTTATATCGCAGTAATCTACAACAATTACATTTTTGTTTGATATAAAATGTAAGTATTTTAAATACTTACATGTTAAATAAAATAGGTCAAACTTTTTCACAATATTTACATGATATGCTATATATGACGTTCATTCTGGGCTATTGTGGCGTCAAGCCTCTTTCGGGAGTTTGATATCACCGATGCACACATTTCTTGCGTTATTTTTCTCATTTCTCGACGAACAGCTTGATTCAACTCTCCAACCGTGTTTGGTTTCGGTGAATATACATTTTCTTTCAAGAGTCCCCGCAAAAAAAGTCCAAAGGACTAATGTCCTGGAAATGAGGGGACCTAACATTTTAAGTCCTGCAGGAGATGAAGTTTTCCCCGGAAGTTTCATAAAGCCATGACAATACTTAATGTTTTTCAGGAATGTCAGGTAACGTTTACTGTTTACTGTCTGCGTCTCTCCACCTTATTAACAGAAAATGCCAGTCACACCACTGTAACTAAACGCCGTCCATACGGCTATCATGTAAGATGATTTTCATAATTAATGTTAGGTTTTTCTTTGCCTCAAATTCAACAATTGTGCAGCGCCCTAAACAGCACATTCAGTCTTGGCCATTGCCATGGCTTTATGAAACTTCTGGGCAAAACTTCGTCTCCTGCAGGACTGACAATGTTTGGCCCGGTCGGTCATTCCCTGGACCTTAGTCCTTTGGACTTTTTCCTACGAGAACATTTGAAAGAAAATATATATTCACCTAAACCAAACATGATGGTTTTGGCTTTGTGTATGCGTTACTACGGACGCCCCTATCATCCCGAGCTGTCTCGCGAGACTTCTTCATATTCCTACCAGTCGTGTACAAAAGTTCTCAAAGAGTGATAAACTTCATCGGCCTGGCGATAATGAGTTCGCGCCATCCCGCCATTAGTAAAGTAAATCTACAATAAGTAGAAGTAAAAAAAAATGTAAACAAGACTCCTTAAAGACGAAAAGTTGAATTTTTATTTTTTACTTGACCACTGTAAACAAAAATAGACTGTTTGACCGTAAGGTTTACATAGAAAAGAAGAAAAGTCGAAATAAAACCCTCGAAAACAATATCTTTTTTAACGATTTCAGAGAAGAGGGCTTTTAAAACCTTTCAGGGAAAGGGTCTCCAGCATATTCTGGTTTTCCTACCATTTTTCAATCATTTTGAAGACAGCTCCTTTCCTTTTTGCCATTTTTAACTTGCAGTCCGCAAATTCGCTCTATTTACTTCTTATTTCCATTAGTGGAACTCTTCAAAAGGAAGGTGCGTTTAGACCTACCACAGCGGGACCACGCGTTAAAAAAAAAAAACCAAGTCGGCTTCTTTGAAAAAGAAGCCAGGAGAGGTCAGCATAAATGTTTTCAAATAGTTTATTGGCTTTTACAATAAATTATATTGGTACATGTAAACAAACAATTAAGGCATTATAATTATGATTGCCGCTACGTAGAAACCTCTTATGCATTATATGACAGACACATGACCTTCTTCCCGAGTTTTTAAGTCGCGTGATCTTTTCCCGCGGTGTCCTCTTTTTTAACGATTTTTTTTTTGCTTAGCTTTATTTGTTTAATGAAAAATTACCGAACTATTGGAGAGATCATTTGCAATCAAATCAATATAACAAATCTTTTTTTGAAATCGTCATATAAAAACAAACCACATCTATTTCCTATTTCAGTTTTTTGATTTCGCTTTATTTATATAACCGTTACGAAACAGACTGTGCATCAGAACAATTTCGTAAAAAAACATGGAGTTAGACAGGAATTTCTGAGGCAGTCTGCCTTTTAAACTCACCACTGATGGAGAGGTCTGATGACCTCTCCAATTAATGGTATATACATACGAAATACAATCAAATGCAACTATCCATACTGACGGAGGCACATTTCATTGCGCGGATGCAGTGTCCTGGTATATTTATGCGTTTATTTCTCATTCGTTATTCTCATTATGGATTAGTTAACCCTTATACTGCTAAATAAATGAAACAAAAATTTCCATTCGATAGTAAAAACCTAAATACTACGTCTTCATAGTTGATTTCACAAAGAAAGAAAATACCCTGTCGGAAAGCGTCGATCAAAGATCAGACTGCACGTTTTGTGCAGTCTGATCTTGATCTACGCTGTCCGCAAACGTGTCCCAAGTCGGTCTCAGCAGCCTAAGGGTTAATGTTTTGTCTGCTTTACGGGCCTGGTATCTGTCCTAAACATTATTGCGCTGTCTAGCAACACTTGTTCATTTTCTTACCAAATTTGCACACGGGTGCTCAAAGAGATACGACTTTATCGGTCTGGCGACAATACACCAGAGCTGCAGGCGGACGGAATGATTTTGATTTTAAAATTGAAAATATTAATTATTCTCCGCTAAACACCATGTTATGGGTACTCATTAGCATTGTCTCACCGAGATAATTCTAATGAGTACCCACAACATAGGGTTTGGAAGAGAAATGATGGATTTAGAATACCATCACTCCCTCTTATCTGGAGCTCTGAAATTACATGGAAATCTTTTGTCATTTAGTAAAGAGTTTAGACTTGAATGAATTGAATAATGATTTTCAGGCACTAGAAAAAACCTAAATACAGTTCTGCCTGTATTAAAGGGGCATTAAACCAGATTTTGATTCATTTTTTCTTTTCTTTTGTGGGGGGAGCAGATAAAGTTGATATTTTGTGAGTAAAAATGATAGGGACGTGATATGGACCTGTGCTTATTAAACTTGAGTTCATGCTCAACTTAGTTCATGCTCAAACTTTAAATTTAATGACTACTTCGGATTGTTAGAAAACTTGATAAGAAGGCGGAATGAAAAGCTCTTGAAGTTGAATAGTTTCAAGGGTTGATGTATTAAATTGCGGTTGTTCAACTTTTTGTAATATTATGCTAAGCTGAGTTTAGCATGAAAATGTTTTGTAAGCACTGGCCATGTTTATCCTCAGTTTCGGGGAGGGGGGTATATTTGCACGCGAATGAAAAGAAGCAGCGTTTGTTAACATTGCCTTAAAAAAGCTTGCGAAATGAAATCTGGTTCAAAGCCACTATGGGACACTCAAAATGTGCTTGCTTCAGACAGGTGCTCGCTCAGTACAACATACATATTAGTATATTACATCTGCTTTTCAACATATTTGTCTTCTTTTGGGAATTCAATAGTTGCTTGCATAATACGAGCTGCTCGCTAAACAGAGGCGGCCATTTTGTCTGGTTGTAACGCATTGCGATTTCGGACAAAAAAATCACTGTATCATTTTCCATCTGATTGTTAAAACAGCAAATACTGCAAAAATTCATCCCGACCGGAAAAAACTTTACTTTTTCGAACAGTGTAGACCTTGGTCTACGCTGTCGGCAAAAGCGCATTATCTCGGCATTAGCAGATTGCGATTTAAGCTTGTCTTTTTTTCTTTATTTTCCCAGTGTACTAGAGCGGTCTGGTGTTTACCTAAAGGAATGGAATTATATCCCAGAAACCCGAAGTGTCCGAAAAAAGGTTAAAGTCGGAATTTGATTTGCCAGAAATGACAAAATTTTTTTAAAAAAAGCTAGTATTTCAAAATGTTCTCTTTTTTTCTTTTACCCTTTTCGACACTGACAGCCAAGTCAGACCCGTATAGGGCTTGCAAGCCAGGGGTCCCAGGTTTGATTCCCAGCTTGGCCACCAAATTCTATCCGATCAGTGATGATAGTCACTGTGATAGGATTCATTCCTCTCTTACCAATGAACATTGTTTCGGTGGTGTTAATTGTATACGAGAATATATATACGCGTGTCGAAAAATTTGCGAATTACTGATTACGGACATTTTGCGTATGCAAAATATTTGTTAGTATTCGTACTTATGGTAAAATACGCAAACATAAAAGTTTGCGAATTTCTCAAATTCGCGAAATCGAAAAAAAAAAATCACAAAATTTCCACTCATACAGTATATGGGAAAACAACAGGTGGCTTGGAACTGGAGAGAATGTTGTGCGAAGTGTGGTGAAAAACTCACCAGGAAAACATGGATAGGCGCACTGGCAGCCGGGATATCGCTGTAGAAGTGTTGAAAATTGCATTCATCCTTTTACCGAACAGTCCGAGTTTTTACGACCCTGAAGAACGAGGGGGGGGGGGGGGGGGGGCGGGAAGGATGGAAAGATATATATGCCACGAGAGTAGTATTGCATGCAGGTCCGCTACACGAGAAAGTCAAACCAAAAACACAGAATAGGTAGTATGAATATAGGTATTACTGTAAAAGTATCCTTAATATATATTTACGTCTACAAGATTTATGTTAGTTTGTTCATGTACTTGTACCTTTAACCATCACCAAATGACATATTGTCGCCGTTATACTAAAGCTGCACATGTTGTGTGGGTCCCCCTTTTGATAGCTAACAATGGGCAAGTTTGAATTAAATAACTCTAGATAAAATCTCTAGATATATAATAAAGATATGGGAAAATGTCAGAATGTTCGTAGGACGACGACGACGAGAGCGGTCGAGCTATATTTAAACCGCAACTTGTTAGCCCCTTAACTTGCTAAATAAGTTAAACTTTCAAGCCGACAGTAAAAACCCAAATGCTGCCATTTCAAAGTTATTTCTATGGAAAAATACCTTCTTATCGGACAGTGTAGATCCAAGATCAGACTGCACGTTTTGTACCGTGTGATCTCAATCTACACTGTTCAGAAAAGGTCTTCTAGTTGCGCTTAGCAGCACAAAAGTGTATGGGATTAAAAGAAAATGTGACTGACGATTTTCCCACGACGGAATATTGCGTATTTATTACACAAGCCCGCGTGTGACGCACACGCCGCAAGCATTGACATGGTAAATCGTTTTGGGCTACACACAATTAACCATGCAAAATTAACAACCATAAACATATGAGCCATGCTCTGTGAAAAGGGGGCTCAATGCATCTGCCAAAAGTATTGACCCAGGTCAGCCTGCGCAGGGTGACCTGGGCCGAAACTTTTTGCTTTTGGTTAATTTTCTGCATGTCAAAGAACCAATGTACCCATGATTCAGTAAGCTGTTATACATAACAAATTTTAGCGATGTATAATACTGTGATTACTTGCTTGGTATGATGTATAACGGATATGCAATAAGCCCCCTTTTGCCAGAGCATGGTTCATTTGTTTGTAAGCCTTTAACAGACGACAAAAACTTAGACTTGTCCAACTTCAAACAAGTAAAATGTGGCTTAAATGATGGAAATTGTCTTTAAAGAGTAGTAACTATTGTGAGAAAAGCAGAAAATGCTGGTTATCAAAAATTTTCTCCTTTTTTCCCACAATGTTTTATAGGAGCCTTCTTTCCAAGGGTCGATAAAACACTGGAGGGGTTAACTGTCATTTATAAAGTTATTAATCTGTCTTTTATCCCCACCAGGTCCTGCTGTCAAATTGTGGGAAAAAAAACAGCAAAAACGCGCTGTTAACACTTTTCCAAACGGCATGATTTGAACTCTTTCAGATTCAAATCATCTGCAGACGACAAATTTAAGGTTGACAAAATTGAGCTGAACTTGTCAGTGGAACAGAAAACATTGTGGGAAACAGAGAAATTGCTTGTAGCAAAAAGTGTCTCATTTTCTAACAATGTTTCCTCAAGGCTTTCATGTAGATTTTTTTGGGGATACGGGGATGTTCGCTAAATGCTTTGGATGAAAATGACAATTTTAACATTTCACTCACAGTCTCGTTACAAGACGCCGAGCCCAGTAGCTTAGTCGGTAACATACAGGGTCCGTATTCACCAACCATTCTTAAGAACATTCTTAGTCTTATTCTCCAGAATTTTCTAAATTTGAAAGTAACACAACTTCTGATTGGCTTAAACCAGGTGGTTTAGCCAGTCAGAAGTTGTGTTACTTTCAAATCTAGAAAAGTCCTGAGAATTAGACAAAGAATATTGTTAGGAATTGTTGTTGAATACCGGGACCCTGGGCTTGAAGCCACGGTGTCGCCGGTTCGATTCCCTAGCCCGGCCAAATTCTTTCCGATGATTGATGACAGGATTCATTCTTGTCTCACCGCTGAACATTGCTTCGACGATTTTTATGTGGGAAAGCAGTCAGCGGCTGGGGAAGATTATTGTGCGAAGTATAGGTAAAGGAGAAAACTCCAGGAAAGCATGGAGATGTGAACTGGCTGCGATGAAACCTAAATAATGTTGAAAACGGTTTTAAACACCATACAAGCAAACGAACAAATCTGTATACAAGATGAGCCGTGCTTTGAGAAAAGGGGCTTAATGTATCTGCAAAAAATGTCGACTCAGGTCAGCCTGCGCAGTTCGCACAGGCTGACCTGGCCGGAACTTTTTGCTATTGGTCAATTTTCTACATGTCTAAGGACCAGTTTACCTCATAATTCAGTCTGTTGTTAGACAACATGGATTTCATGGATCCATTGTTAATTGGTGTCTTGCTTGGTATCATGGATCACGGAAATGCATTAAGCCTCCCTTTGCCAGAGCATGGCTCAGGTATATTTGACCTAGCGAAATTGTCGTCTGCAACATTCTTTTTTTTCAGTAGGTCACTTAAAAAAGGTTTGTGGCCATCCAAACATCCTGCTACTATATACATGTATCATGAAACATTTTCTTTTCTTTGAAAATATTTCTATACAAACACACAAACACACACACAAATCGCTCCGCCCCGAAACAAACACGGAAATAGTTTGCTTTACAGTAAAGGATGTGACTTTGATTGGTATAGACGAAACATGATTAATTTAATAACATACTATTTAACATCCGGTTGTTTTACCCTTTACCAAACAGTCCAAAGTTTCAATGACCAAAACCTTTTGAAAACATCGTCGGCAGAGGAGAAAATGCTGGTAACCATATGCACAGTTTTCTCCATTTCCCACAATTTTCTCCACTTCTACCCTTTCGAAGACAAATTTCAGATTTTGAGATGAATTTGAGATGCCGTCTGCAAGTGCTTTCAGTTTTGATAGGTCTCAATTTTGTCGTCTGGTAAACAGTTAAAACGATTATTGAAAGCGCGGCGTCCCCAACTTTCGTATCACTCCGCACACCATTGTGTTCTATCACGTTAGTTTACCGTAATCAGACAAGATGAAACTCTGCGTAGTTTTAATCTTTGTATTCTTGTTGGCGGTTTCCTGTGAGGGATTCAGAAGATATCCTGTAAAGGAAGAAAAGGGATGCACCACGGCACTGTAAGTAGTTTTTAACTCTACAGGCGGAAGACCGAAATTTAACGCTCGCCAAATGTCATGGCATGATTTCCGTCGGGCATCCGTCCGTCCAGCCCCAGTCCATTAGACGTTTCCTTGTTTGGGCAATGAAGTCAGCAGTTTTGGTACGATTTTCGTGAAACCTGCCTAGCTCGTTTATATCGCCGATAACTCTCGACGCCTTTTTGAAATGACTGCGACAAGAAATATTTCGGGAAGAGTAGCCGTTTGAAGTTGAAAATTTACATTTTTTTTTTCATTAAAATCGGATTTTTTTCTAAAAACTCCATAGAATATATGAGTCACGCTCTGTGAAAAGGGTTTTTACTGGATCTGCAAAAACTATCGATCCAGCTCAGCCTGCTCAGCCCGCGCAACTTGATTTAGGTCAAAACGTGTTGTTCTTGGTAAATTTTCAGCATGTCCAAGGACAGTCTATCCCGTGATTCAATCAGTCGTGAAACAAATTACATTTTTTGGATCCACAACTAAATGATGACTTGCTTTGGTATCACGGCTATGTATCAAACACCCCTTTGCCATTTGTTTCAAGAGTGAACATGTAAAACATCATGAATCGTCATAGATATGTAGACAATACAGAATCCTCTTGAACATGTAGAAAATCCGGAATCCTCTTGAACATGTACAAAATCCATAATCTTCTTAATCACGTAGAAAATCAAGAATCTTCTGGAACATGTGGAAAATGTAGAATCCTCTTCAACATGTAAAAGATCCATAATCTTCTCGATCATGTAGAAAATCTGGAATCTTCCTGAACATGTAGAAAATCCAGAATCCTCCTAAAATATATATTTAAAAAATCCAGAATCTTTTTGAACACGTGGAAAATCCAGAATGTTCTTGAATACGTAGAAATTCCAGAATCTTCTTGATCATATAGAAAATCCAGAATCTTCTTGGTGATGTAGAAAATCCAGAATCTTCTCGAACATGTAGAAAATCCAGAAGCCTCCGGAAAATATACAAAGTCTTCTTGAACATGTAGAAAATCCAGAATCTTCCTAAACATGTAGAAAATTTAGAAACCTCTTGAACATGTAGAAAATCCAGATCGTCTTGAACATGCAGAAAATCCAGAATTCTTTTGACCATGTAAAAATTCCAGATGATCCTTTTGAACATGTAAAAAATCCAGACTCTTCTAGAACATGTAGAAAATCCAGAATCCTCCTGAAAATATACAAATCCAGAATCTTCTGGAACATGTAGAAACAGCCAGAATCCTCTTGAACATGTAAAAAAAATCCAGAATCCACTTGAACATGTAGAAAATGTAAAATCTCCTTGAACATGTAGAAAATCCAGAATCATCCTGAAAATAAACAATATCTTCTTGAACATGTAGAAACATCCAGAATCCTCTTGAATATGCTCGTAGAAAATCCAGAATCTTCTTGAACATGTAGTAAATCAAGAATCAAGAATCCTCTTGAACATGTAGAAACATCCAGAATCCTCTTGAACATGTAGAAAATCAAGAATCTTCTTGAACATGTAGTAAATCAAGAATCCTCTTGAACATGTAGAAAATGCAGAATTCTTTTGACCATGTAGAAAATCCAGAATCGTCTTGAACTATGTAGAAAATCCAAAATTCCTTTGACCATGTAGAAAATCCAGAATCCTCTTGAACATGCAGAAAATCCAGAATCCTTTTGAAGATGTAGAAAATCCAGAATCATTTTTGAATATGAAGAAAATCCAATGATTGACCGTTGGCGTAGAAAAGAGTGCCAATTGATCAAGTTTTCTTGTTTACGCAAAAAAAAAAACCGAGAGGCACATTTTCATTTTTTTTTTTCCTTTTTCTCAAACTTGCGGGGATTGTTCATTACAGTGAGTACTAAAGCTACATTAACTTTGGCTCCTCCACCCAATAAAAAAACAGGAGATAACATTTCGCTTAGTTTTCTGTTTGTACAGTTCAACACGAATACCTATAAATACCGCAATTATAACACATCGTATACAGGGAATTTCTAACAATTACATATGAGCCATACTCTAGCAAAAGGGGGTTTAATGGCTTTCCGTGATGAATCCATAAAATCCATTTTGTCTGGCAATCAACTGAATCATGAGGTGTACCTTGCCATTTGACATGCATAAAATTGACCAGTGGCAAAAGGTTTCGGCGATGTCAGCCTGCTCGGATTGCGCAGGTGACCTGAGTCTATACTGCAGATACATAAAGCCCCCTTTTCACAGACCACGGCTCATATATTTTTCTATAATTCGACAGAGCAAATTGTCCTTGTGGAAGTGTCTGTGTGAGTCACGATCGCTTGGGGAAATCTAAGATCTGTAAAAGCAAATATCCCCGACTCTGTATTTGTAGAAGAGGTAAGGTTTATAAATAAATAGATAAATAAATAAACAAATAAATAAATAGCCCCGTACAAGGGGACGGCGGGAAACATGGTATGACCTACTGCAGGCCGGGAATTACTTGTAACATGATGCAATGAATGGAAATTGCAACACTGCCAGTTGCTGACAACTGCTTTGGTCTTTCAGGACTCTCCTGAAAACATTGTGGAAATCAGAGAAATTGACCGTAACTCAGGAAATGTAGTACGATCCACAAGAGAGGAGTCAGATGGATGTATCAAAACTAGCTTACAAAAAAATAACGCCACTGGCTGCTAACTGATTTCGTCTCGCTGAACGCTTCTGAAAATATTTTGACAAAAAGAGTAATTGTTCGTATCGAGCAATTTCTCCTTTTGCCAAATATTTTCATATAATAAACGTTGGGAACAAGAGATGGTTTTCACAGATTATCGATTACAAATTCTCTCACACAGTATTTGTTTGCATAAAATCACAGTGTAGGACCGGAAGTGTGCATTGTATGTGGCTTGGGATTCTGTACAATAGCGGCCTGTTACATGGGTGTTAAAAGCTGTGCTTGCATGGTAAGTCAGCCTGGTGCTTTCTCGTTTATTTCTATAGTTATTATAAAAAAAAAAATCATATCCATCTGTTTTGTTTGTTATGTATAAACCATAGCATATACATTTTCCATTGAGAAAACAGGTTTTAATCGCTGAGAAATCGCGTAAAAACGGCATTTTTTTTTTTTTTGGGGGGGGGGGGGGCAAAATCATCGGTATTTTTAGCACGGTCAAATGATAAGGCATCCCTATTGTTCTAAGGAAGGTTCAAAGCGCACATACGTGTTCCTGATATGGTCTATACATAACAAACAAATAATTGAATATGAATATTTTGTAATAACTATCAAAATTAACGAAAAAGCACCAGTTTGACTTACCGTGTGAACACAATTTTTAAAACCAAGTGACAGATCGCCACTGTACAGAAACCCAAATCACATACAATGCATACTACCGTACTACATTGTGAAAGTTATCTTGGCAAACTTATACTTGATTAATTTGGACTCCTTGAAAACGAAATATACATTTTTTTTTTTTACCTTTTGAAATTGTTCTTTTTTGTTACATTCTTTATATGAAGGAAAAAAAAAAAAAATACAGAAACAGCAAGAAATATCTTTCAACAAAAAAGAAATACATTGGAATACAGGCAAGTCCTTCGTTTGTGGATGAGTGTTTTGCCTACAGATCGCTTTTCCCTCTAGTGCTTCTAGTACTTTTTTTGAATTATTAGGTTGCCAGCAATTCGACAAGTTCATACCAGCTGGGAAAAGCAAGAAAGTGTACTGTAACACTTGCAGTTGCCCGCTAAACAGCGCCTTGACAAAAGGCATACCGGCCGTAAGTAGTCGTTTAGATGTAAATGTAATAATAATTATCATTTTTATTATTACTTTTATCAAATCTGTATGAGCCATGCTCCGGCAAAAGGGGGCTTAATGCATCTCCCTGATGCATGATACATTTCAAGACATCACATATTTATCAATCCATTATATTAGCAACTTTTTTAACAACCGACTCAACCATAAGGTAAACTGATCCTTTGACATACAGAAAATTGACCAGTAGCGAAAAGTTTCGGCCCAGGTCAGCCTGCGCGGACTGCGCAGGCTGACCTGGGTTGATACTTTTCGCAGATGCATTAAGCCCCCTTTTAACAGAGCATGGCTCATATATATACACTGTTTAATACTACTATACGTGATATTCTCCACACGAATTTGGGCCATTACATTTAGCAAAAAGATGCAATCCTGGCGTTTAGGTCACCGGCTGGTTGTTCTGCATCCGGAACTCCGTGTAATCTATGAGATCAAACCTGACGTCATTATGCCTAGTTGAATACGATGCCAATGATGGAGGGGTGTAACATTCTCACAAGCCTTGCGAAATTCTGGCTCGAAATTTGATGACGATCGCGACAGTTTCCCTTATCGCGCTAGTGTAACTATCACGTTCACCGGTTACTCGAGCCTAAACTTCCAATGGCAGCCTGTTATCGATCTTCGTATCGGACGGCTACGGGAGATACAACAGGTACCAGTTTAACCTAATCTGGTAAACTGGTACCCATTGTGTCTCCCGTAACCGTGCGATAGACAACAGGCAACACCCGATTTATCGAGGACAGCTATTGGTTTTCATATATACCAAATCCACCAATCAGACAGCCCGTAACAAAAAGCCTTATTTGATTTAAAATAATCGAGCAATATTATGTCTTATGGCTGAGATTTTCATGAAAAACAAGATATTTTTGACGGCGATCAGTTTGTTAAACTCGCTAAAGAATTTAATCTTTCTCGATACTTTTTTTTTAAGGTCTACCTCTGTGCATACATATAATCACAATTTACATTTTCAAGTCTTGCGTTATCTCATGAAATCTCGAACCGGGCGGAAAGCTAGACTTGTAAGCATCAGGTGTTACCTCCTGTTGATATGAAGATCGATAACAGGCTGCCAGTTTACCTAAACTGGTAGCCGTTGTATCTCTCGTAACCGTCCGATAGACAACAGGCAACACCCGATTTATCGAGGGCAGCTATTGGTTTTCACATGTACCGAATCCACCAATCAGACAGCCCTTAACAGAATGCCTTTATTTGTTTTGGAAAAAAATCGAGCAATAATTCTATCTTTGGCTAAGATTTTCATGGCAAACGAAGAATTTTCTGACGGCGATCAATTTATTTAACTTGCTGAAGAATTTAATCTCTATCGATAAGGTCTGTCTATGTACATAAATAAAATCACAATTTGAATTTCCAAGTCTCGCGTTATCTCATGAAATCTCGAACCGGGCAGAAACCTAAACTGGCAGCCTGTTATCGATCTTCGTATCAACAACAGGTAACAGCCAATGCATACAAGTCGAGTTTCTGCCCGGTTCGAGATTTCATGAGATAACGCGAGACTTGGAAATTTAAATCATAATCTTATTTATGCACAGAAATAGACATTGTCGATAAAGATTTAATTCTTGAATGATTTTGATAAATTGATTGTGGTCAGAAAATCTTTGTCTATCATGAAAATCTTAGCCAAAGATAGAATATTGCTCGGTTATTTTAAAACAAAATAAGGCATTCTGCTACGAGCAGTCTGATTGGTGGATTTGGTACATGCGAAAACCAATACCTGCCGTCGATAAATCGGGTGTTGCCTGTTGTCTATCGGACGGCTACGGGAGATACAACGGGTACCAGTTTAGCAGAAACCTAAACCGGTACCCGTTGTATCTTCCGTAGCCGTCCAATAGATACGAAGATCGATAACAGGCTGCTAGTTTAGCAGAAACCCGACTTGTAACCTGTTACCTGTTATTGATACGAAGATCGATAACAGGCTGCCGGTTTAACTCGAACCCAAGCTTTCAGAGACGATCCTGTTAAACTTGTCAATCTGCAGTGAGGGATAAACTAAGAACAAAAATTGGGCGTTTCGTGTCAGCAGAACACCAAACACGAAAGTATTTTAATCAAGCATTACAATTGTGAGCCAAGAATCTGATGGTAAAGGTTTCGAAAGATCAAATTGAAAGCGAAGATAGGTCACAAACAGGTAAAGATGAACACAAATTTAAGCCACTAGCCTTCTATCTGGCAGGCACATTTTTGAGCTGGGGCATCTTTCAGAATCAGTTAGAATGTGATAGATGTGAAGTTATTTTATGAGTTGAAAAATACTGTTGAAGAAAGACATTATGGGTTTGGTTCAATGTTGCAAGTAAAATGTGACTGCTGAGAGCCTAAAAGGTGGAAACAATTAAAAAGACATCGTCCAAAGGGAAATCAACGGATCAATTTGAGAACTTCAAAAATGTAGAAAGATAGGCTGAAGCGTATCTTGCATTTTTGGTGAATGGAAAGTATGTGTGTGAAAAACAATTTGGGAAAGGGAGGAATTGCTCGTTATGAGCAATATCTCCTTTTCCCGTAATATTTTTATAAGTGGTTGACTGCAGACCCGGCAAAAGTCTTTCCTATGAGGGCGAGAGTTAAAAGTTTGTCGAGGAGTGGGTTTTATTTTACGTATTATAGAACAAAGAAGTTTGGCCATTACCAACATAGAGAAATCAGATCTATGATATTGTACACAATGGTAAACCAAGCTTACCCTGATCGTTCAGCTCTTACAGGAGCTGTCTGATTTGGGTCTGCTCTGTTTCTTTATAAAATATTATAGAGCTGAACAAGCCATATTGCTTATCTTGTGAAACAATATTGCTGCAGTAATTCACGCTGAAAAAAAATGCTCTAGAGGAAAAAGTGTTTCGAACTCTTGAAAAAATGCATTAGCCGAAATATCAACGATCGAGTGTTGTTTTTCATAGTGTTTTATTCTTTCCCTAAGGAATTCATATGGTCATGCGATTTAAGTATGTCTTTTTTTCTGTTTTTATCCCAGTGTACAAGAAGGAGATGGTGTTTACCTAAAGGAATGAAATGGAATGGAAGGAATCAGAACTGTCCGCAAAAGGGTTAAAGTCAGATTGGATTTGCCAGATATGACAAAATAAAAAAAAAAACGGGACTGGTATTTCAAAATGTTCTCCTTTATTTCTTTTACCTTTTTCGTGACCGGCAGCCTAGTCGGACTCGTGTAGGGCTTGCAAGCTAGGGGTTGCAGGTTCGATTCCCAGCTTGGCCAAATTTTATCCGATCAGTGATGATAGTCATTGTGACATGATTCATTCCTCTCTCACCGCCGAACATTGTTTCGATTATGTTTATATCGGAAAGCAACAGGCAGCTGAAAAAGCATGTTGTGCGAAATCCTGGTGAAAGAATCACCAGAAAAAGCATGGACAGCATAGACAGGCGCACTCGCTGCCGGGATATAGCTGTAAAAATGTTGAGAATGGCGACCATTCTTTTACCATACAATCCCGACTTTTTTTTCTATCTTGACATTTGAAAAGATTGTCGAAAAAGAAGAAAATGCGGGTGAACAGAATTTTTTCCCATTCATACAATCTTTTCTAAAAATTCAAAGACAAAAACCACCTTCTGAGCTAGGTTTGATTTGTTTTCTGAAAAAAAAAATTAGCATTTAATGTGGTCAAAAAGGGTGGGTCTAACTTTTGTCGCTTGGTAAAGACTTAAACAAACAAACAAACAAAATATATCAGAGAGCCGTGCTCTGTGAAAAGGGGACTTAATGCATCTGCTAAAAGTATCGACTCAAAAAGCCGACACTTTTCGCTACTGGTCAATTTTCTGTATGCTCAAGGATCTGTCTACCTTATGATCGAGCCTGTTATTTAAAAAAGAGGCTATAATGGATCCATAACTACATGTATGTGATGGCTTGATTGGTATCATACATCGCGGAGATGCATTAAACCCCCTTTGCCAGAGCATTGCCACACATATATATATATATAATATATAATATATATATATATATATATATATTTTTTTTTTTTTTTTTATTAACCGTCATCACTATTACTATTTAACCCTTACACTGATAAAGGCGACCCAAGGACCTTTTGCTGACAGTGTATATCAAGATCAGACTACACATAAAGTTCAGTCTGATCTTGGATCAACACTGTTCGATAATGAAATCTTTTCAGCAAAAATAACTGAAACAACAACATTTCAGGTTTTTATTATCGACATGAAAGGTTCATTTAAGTTCTTAACTCCCTTAACAAACGACAAAATTTAAGATTGGTCCAAATTGAAAGCTTTTGCAGACAACGTATCGCTTTTCACCTTCGTATATGCGCCCAGTATGACCTCAGCTGTCGACGGGCCATAAAACTCCATTCATTCATTCATTTATTCATTTGCAGACAACATAATTAAATGTTACTCAAAACATAAGATTTGTCTTTCTAGGGGATGAAATCGGTGTGGGAACGAAAGAAAATGTCGGTTTCTTTTCCCACAATGATTTCAAAAGCCTTCTTCCTCAGGGTGGTTTAACCCTTACCACACAATCCCGACTTTTAACGACCCTGAAAGAGAAGCCTTTCGAAAACATTGTGGAAAAAGGAGAAAATGCTGGTAACCAGCATTTTCTCCTTTTCCCGCAATGTTTTCTACCCTTCCGAAAACAAATTGTAATTTTTAAGTCACGTTTATTTTGTCGTCTGCAAGTGTTTTCAATTTGGACCAGTCTAAAATTTTGTCGTTTGGTAAAGAGTTAAAAGTCGGGATTGTGTGGTAAAGGGTTAGGCAGGTTAAAGGTTAATTCAGATTCTATGACAGGCTGTCAAACTTGGTTTATTGTTCAGATGTTCTGAGCTCGATTCTTCCCCATTATGGCGAACTCACGTGACCATTTGAAGCGCCCCCCCCCCCCCCTCCTATATTTCATCCTTGATCGTACGTTTTCCTGAAGAAAACAAGATCGAGAGCATCGCATACAGGTCGCAACCCTTGGCTATAGTTGCTTTTTCGAAATTCTAATGGCGAAGACGGGACATAACTCTGTGAAAAATATTTTTATGTTAAAGGGTCCCCGTCTAACCCTTAAACTGCTAAATAATTGAAAAGAAAATTTCTACTTCAATAGTAAAAACCCAAAATTTGTCGTATCAAAGTTGATAGAAAGAAAATACCGTATCTGACAGTGTGGAACAAAGATCAGACTGCACTTTTTGTGCAGTCTGATCTTGACCCACACTGTCCGCAAAAGCGCTCCGAGTCGCGCTTAGCAGCCTAAAGGTTAACAACAGATAACCAGTATTTTCTCCTTTTTCCACAATGTTTTCTACCTATTCAAGGAAAAATAACATCATTTGAAATTAATTCAAATTGTCATCAGTAAATTCCTTCTATATGGACGAGTCTAAAACTTCTCATGTGTGGTAAGGGGGTTTACTCTTTACCAGACGACAAAATTTGACCTCTTCCTAAAATTGGTTCAATTGAACTGAAATTCTCTGACAGAGTAGAAAACACTGTGGGAAAAGGAGAAATTACTTGTAACAATCAATTTCTCCCTTTCCAACAATGCTTTCAGGGGGCTTTTCAGGTTCCCGGTAGATCTACATGTATATTCTAAAATAATGTACATAGTGTTTTTAAATGGTTTTATTTCACATGACAATAATTAGCATTGCACTCCCAGTCCCAAAACAAGATGCCGAACCCGGTAGCGCAGCTGGTAACGTAAATCGCTTGAAACCCGGAGGTCGCTGATTCGATTCCATAGCTCGGCCAAATTCTTTCCGAGGATTTATGAAAGTCCTTGCTACAGATTCATTCTTCTCTCACCGTTGTGTACATTGTTTCTACAATGTTTATATGGAAAATCTGTCAGCGGATTGCTTGAGATTATCCTGCGATGTATAGGTAAAAATAAAACCACAGGAAAGTATGGATAGGTGCACCGGCCGAAAACAATGCTGAAAACAGTTTCAAAGCCATATAAACAAATTTAAAAAAAAAAACAGGATATGAGTCATGCTCTGTGAAAAGGGACTTCATGCATCTGCAAAAAAGTGTCGACTCAGTTCAGCCTGCGCGGACTGCGCAGGCTGACCTGGGCCGAAACTTTTTGCTGTTGGTCAAGTTTCTGCAGGCCAAAAGGACCAGTCTACCTCAAGATTCAGTAGACTGTTAGACAAAGCGAATTCGATGGATCCCTAATTATGTGATGTTCTGCTTGGTACATTCCATTACGGAGATGTATTAAGCCCCCTTCTGTAAGAGCATGACTCATACAATTTACATAGCGAAAATGTCGTGGCAAATATTAATAGGTCATGTAACAAAACTTTTGTCATTACATAATTGAGCCATGCTCTGGCAAAAAGGGGCTTAATGCATCTCCGCAATGCATTATACCAGGCAAGACACCACCTAATTATGGATCCATAAAATCCATTCTGACAAACAACCGACTAATGCATGAGGTAGAATTATCCTTTGACATGCAGAAAATTCAAAGTTAGCGAAAAGTTTCGGTCCATGTCAGCATGCGCGGACTGAGCAGGCTGACATGAATCGATACGTTTCGCAAATGCATTAAGCCCCCTTTTCACAGAGCATGGCTCAATTATATTAGTGGTTATTAATGGCCTGCTTCTTTTATTCATGACACATTTTCTTTTCCACGAAAATATAATTTTGTATACAAACAAAAAAATATCGCTCCGCCCCAGGAAAAACACGGAAAACAGTTTGCTTTAAATTGATAGGTGTGAATGTGATTTGGCGAGACAAAACGGAATTAATAGAAAAAAAACATAAGAGCATGCTCTGTGAAAAGAGGGTTTAACTCATCTGCAAAAATATCGACCAAGATCAGCCTACGCAATCCGCGCACTATGTCCTGGGTCGAAACCTTTTTGCCACTGATAAATTTTCTACATGTCAAAGGACCAGTCTACCTCATGATTCAGTTGGTTGTTTGAATAAAAGAATTTTATGTATCCATATTTATGCCATGACTTGCTTGGTATAACAAATGCATCAGATGCATTAAACCCCTTTTGCCATAGCACTGCTCATAATATTTAAGTCATTAACATACAACACAAATCTCATCGAAATTCAAATTAGTTGCAGGCAATAAATCAGATGTGGCTGTATTGATGAGATTTGTCTCTGTAGGCGTAAAAAACATTGTGTGAAAAGGACAAAATGCAGGTGACCAGCTTCTTTTCCTACACTGTTTATAAAAGCCTTCATCCTTGGGGTTCCTGAAAGCATGGGAATTATTTGTAAAGGGTTAATATCCCGCTGCTTTATCCAAATAGTCCCAAGCTGAACTACCAAAACCGTTGAAAACATCGCTGGAAAAGGAGAAAATGCAGAATTTTCCCCATTTCCCACAAAGATTTAGATCGTTGGTGTCTTGGATGGATCAAGTGAGCCAAGGCAAGCCGGATAAATTCCGAACCATCTGTTCTATTTATCCTGTCACAAGCTGTAAAGGAACAAAACAAAAAAAAAAAACATCGATATAAATACTCTACCTTTAATATCAATATTTTAAGGGGGGGTTGTCGCAGACGATTGCAATGTTATTGTACAACGTATTCTTCCAACAGCTACGTGGATTGTATAACAAACAAGAAATAAAGAAATACATGTAAAATGATAATTCTATTTTATTCTAAATTTCTAAATACTGTAATAAGAAAAATCAACATGGGAATCGTATTTTAAGCAATAATTTTACTGTAAAATATTCAGTCAGGCAGGAAGGCAGAATTCAGTATATCCCCTCACTTCGTGCATGCTGCAGGCTAACTTAGAGCTCATGCGACATACTTGCCACTTTCCAACGCCACATGATACCACAATATTTACCCTAATACAATTAATGAATCGGTAGGCTGGGTTCCAGTGCGATAATTTATTTTTTCCTTTTTTATATTCGGACGTTACTTTGTCAAAAATTACATTTTTGACAAAGTAACGTCTGAATATAGAAAAGGAAAACATGATCAGGTTGGAACCTAGGCTAATGAATTGTGGCTAATTGAGAACTCGCTGACACAGCGAGTATTTTTGGCTTACATAGTCAGTTGGTAACCCAAATTTCTGGTAAATTTTTTTAAAGACTCAACAAAATGAAATATAAAAAATCAAGTTGCTTGCCAAAACTGACGTCTGTGTTGACTAAAACATACAGTATTTTATTTTTTTATCTAAAACTATTTCAAAAATAAAAATCAACCTTTCAAACAATAAGGATGGTTATAACTAGGGATGGGAACTAATACAAATACTGGTATTCGAATATTCGGTTTTTACTACTCGAATATATTCGAATATTCGATTATAGAATTCTAGAATTGTTTTATGGTCCGGTGTCCGGAGTTTGAATGTCCGAATACTGGTACACTTTTAGCAACACATACATCTTACAAAATCAAATTAAATATGCGCACCGGATACATTCACTAGCTAGATCGCTAATTTTTATAGAAAATTATCAATATCAATTAATTACAATATTTCCAGTCGTTTTGCGATCGCAAGTTTGACGTAGACTGCAGTTTTTTTAATGATGTTTTTGTCTTGGGATTTTAACAGCTCAATACATTTATACATAGATGGGCGATTTCGAAAATATACTGGCAAAAAGGAAAAAAATCTCTGTCTAAGTTCGTTATAACAAGAGCATAAAAATAAAAAATGATACGAGTCTTCAATATCTGTTGCGTTACAGCAAGGACAAAATCTTTCCGAGCGGGGTATGGGGGGCTGCTGTATCTGCCAGTTTCGATTCGCAAGTTGAGTGATGAACATCAAAGTCTTGTAAAATAATTCCTCATATCTCCTGATAAAATATCTAAATATGGCTCGTAGCCAAATGTATGCTTGATTAGAGAATAGTCCTTTAAAGCTGCGCTATTTTGTAACGTACTTAGCCAATCTTGAATAAAACAATCTATTACTCTTTGTTTAAAAACTTTCGGGAATTGTTTCAAATACAAAGGATCATAAATATCTTTATTAAAAACATCCGAAAAACCATAGTCATTTAAAAGTTTTTTAATATTACTGACCCAGTTTTTGAAGCCATTATACAACAACAACAACGACGACAACAGACCCTAGCCTTATGCATATATAATTGACAAAGTTGCGTCGGCAAATCTAACAGCGTAAAGATGACCGATCAAGACTGGACAATGACAGGTTTAATAGAGAGTGATAATTAGAAAACCAATCAAAGGTGTTATGTAAATTAATAGGTGTTAAAAACAGCTTGACACGAGTATACAACTCATCGACAGATACACAGCTGTGTGACAGAGCATGGGATCATATCGTTTTTTGAAATCGTTCTTGTTTTCCTATTGACAGTCAATGTTAAGCATTGTAAAAGAAGACTATTCCAATACCAAATTCATATTCGAATATCTGGCCGTTTTTAGAATATTTGGATATTCAACTATTCGGTCCATTCCTAGTTGTAACTTATAACTCTGTCACAAATGACAAAATTTCAGACTTGTCCAAATTGAAAGCATCTGCAGACAACAAATTAAATATTTAATCAGTTGATGGAATTGTCTTTGAAAGAGGGGAAAACATGGTGAGAAAAGAGAAAATGCTGGTTACCAGCATTTTCTCCTTTTCCCACAATTTCTTCTAAAGCCGTCATCATCAGTGCCATTAAAACTCGGCATCAAAATTTTAATGGTTAAGGGCTAAAATTAAATGACAGTTTATAAAGGGTCAGAGGTTTTGGGTTCGAATCCCGAGAACCTTTAAACCTTCCCACATCATGGTACTGATTAAGGTTTCTGAGGGACTGATCTCAATTCCGTTTATTTATCCAAGTTGCGGATTGCCCATACACTTGATGACCCCAGAAGACTTTTAGTTATAGGGGAAAGTGCAGGATACAGGACAAAACCCATCCTAAGTTATGCCTGGTTCTCGAACATGATGAGTGTATAGCACCATCACAAGGGATCTCAGTTTAACGTCTCATCCCAAAGACTATTAGTAACTTTAGCCATGGGGACTGAACCCACACCCTCTAGTGGCAGAAGATTTGGAACGCTCCTGCCACTCCTTAGCAAAGAAGTACTGTTTTTAGTATAAATAAATCTAATAAAAGTAAAACCACAGGCCATTGGTAAATCAAACAAAAATAAATTACACAACACAAAAGGCCTTGTTTGGTGTAGAAGGCTGTCTTCAACATTATTTCTGTTATATCACAGTAGCCAGTGAGCCTACCTATGCTTTCCTGGGGTTTCTTTTTACCAGTTCTTCGCACAGATTCTTTCAAAGCCAGTGGCTATTTTCCCACCAAAAAATCATCCAAACAATGATCAGCAAAGGGCAAGAAATGAATCCTGTCACAATCACTATCATCAATCTTGAAAGAATTAGACCAAGCAAGGAAATTGAACCATCTACAACTGGGTTTCGAGTCCTGCATATTATTGCTTAGGTCTGCTACAAAAGGTCAGGCACTTGTTGCAATGAAATGCAACTGTCCATTCTCAAAAATTGTTTTCCAAAGCTCTGAACTGTAAAGGTTTGTGAAGTAATTGCTGTGCAGAAAAGGGTTAACCCTTTACCGTACAATCCTGCGTTTTAACATCCCTAACAAAGAGGGCTTTTGAAAACATTGTTGAAAAAGGAGAAAATGCTGGTAACCAGCATTTTCTCATCCATCTAAGATGTCTTCTCCTCTTTCCAATGCAAATCTAAATATTTTGAGTTGTATTTAATATGCTATCTACAAATACTTTCAATTTGGACAAATCCAAAATAAGATTATCTGGCAAAGTGTCAAGCATAAAAATTCAGAAATATGAGGTAGATAGATTAACCCTTAGGCTGCTAAGCACGGCTAACTGATTTTTTGTGGACAGCGTAGATCAAGATCAGACTGCACAGGACATGCAGTCTGATCTTGGATCTACACTGTCCGATAAGGAGATATCTCTTCTCCAAAAATAAATTTGAAATGGAAAAATTTGGGTTTTTACTATTGGCTTGAAAGCTTCATGTAACTTATTTAGCAGGATAAGGGTTAATTAGACAAAGGCAAAGACTATTTTGATATACATGTAAATTGAGAAGGGACAGTCTTAAGTGCCTTTGTCTCAGTATTTTCAAAGTGTCTCCAATACCAGTATTTGCAAGTTTATGAGACAACTGTCCACTCTATGAATAATTCTGGGCAGAACGCTTATGTATGTCAATATAAACTCTTTACTGGACAACAATATTTCAGACAGGTCAAACTTTAAAGTTTTTATAGAATTAAATGTGACTGGAAAAATAAGTTTTGTCTTTAATAGGGCAGAAAACATTGTGGGAAAAAAAGAGATAATGCAGTTTACCAGTATTTTCTCCTTTACCCAGGATGTTTTGAAATGTGGTCTACTTCAGGGTCACAAAAACATGGGACTGATTGTTTAGTAAAGGTTTAGCCCTGTACCACACAATCTCAAGTTTTCATGGCTGGATGATGAAAACTGTAGAAAACATGGTAACCAGCATTTTCTATTTTTCCAACAGTCTTTTAACCTTTTAAAGAAAAAGTACATCATTTTGGCCACAATTCATTTGTTGTCTATATATGATAGATTGATTAAATGTTTTACGTTGCTTACAACATTATTTCAGTCATACCACAGTGACAGCTTACATATTTATGCATGTCCAGGTTTTCAGCAGTACAAGGCTAAGGCTATGAAGTGTCTTGCCCAAGGACACTCCAACAAAAAACTCAGTGCTTTTCCAGTGGGCCTCTCAAGTACAAGTCCTGCACTTTACCACTGAGCCATGTAGGACCCCTCATCTACAACTGCCTTCAATTTGGACCAGTCTAAAATGTTGCTACCAGTGCTTTCTCTGTGTCCCCACTATGTTTTTAAAAGCTTTCTTCCTGAGTGTAACAATGTTGGATTGTTAGATATGGTATTAAAAGAAGTTCCTCATATACTTCATTGCAAATTTAACCCAGAGTGGGACATATCTTTCTGGATGTTCAAAGGTCTTCTCTTTAACTTCTAGTGCACTCTCATACAGCCTAGTATGTTCCTAGAAAAAATAGAGTGAAAAAAAGATAGGGTGAACATTAATTGACCCTTATGCTGCTGAATAAGTGAAATGAAATTTTCAAGCCAATAGTAAAAGCCCAAATTTTGCTTTTTCAAAGGTATTTTTGGCGGAAAGACATCTCCTTATTGGACAGTGTAGATCCAAGATCTACAGTGTAGATCCAAGATCAGACTCCACATTTTGTGCAGTCTGATCTTGATCTACAGTGTCCGCAAAAGGTCAGTGAGTCACGCTTAGCAGTCTAAGGGTGAAGTTATGAAAAGGCCAGGAAAAATCATCATAATTTACTGGTGAAGCTTTCTCAGGTTTGGCAGAATAACCATTTTTTTTCTTTTTACATCTTGAATAAATGGAATGGCTTTAACCAAACAATCCCATGTTTCAACAACCCCAAGGAGCAAGGCTATTAAAAACATTATCGGAAAAGGAGGAAAGGCTAGTGCCCAGCTGGTAACCAGCATTTACTCCTTTTTACACAATGTTTTCTACTCTTTCAAAGACAAATTCCACTACTAAAGCCATGTAACTTGGCATCTGTGAATGCTTTCAATATGGACAAGTCTAAAATTTCATTGTTTGGTCAAGTCTTGATCCATCCATGTCCAGTGACCTGGACATAAACTTGACTTGTAGCAACCTAGCAGCAAATAGCTGTGGAAAATATTATGGGAAAAGGAGCAATGCTCTAAACAAGCCATTACTCCTTTCAGCTACAATATTTTCCCTGCTCTTAAAAACTGACTTTCAACCATTTCTTTCAATCTTTGTCCGTTGGGTAATTTTTACTATTTCTATAGGCACTCAAGCTAGAATGCACCAGAATGCTTTAAGGATCAAACTTAATTTGTGTACAGACAGACAGACAGGGATGGACGGACAGATGGATGGACAGATTAGCACACCCTCATCGTCATCAATTATGGTGGGAATATAATGATATTATCACAATACAAAAATTGTACCTTTTTCAACTGTTTCTGTAATTCTTTATTTGTTGTCATGACAACCACTTGACATTCTAAATCTCTGTAAACTGACCTATAACCTGTAATGTATGTTATATATTATTTACATATCTTAGTGTTGCAGCAAACAAACTCTTTCCTTTTTTCTTTCTTTTCCAAACAGTCCTGTATATTACAACACTAAGGAAGAAGCATTTTGCAGACTTGTGAGACAAGGAGAAAAACAATCATTACATGTACTAGTAACCAGCAACTTTCTCCTCCCAAAATTTTCTTTTTAACCTTTCATAGACAAACCATTTGAGCCATATTTAAATTATACATGATAGTACAGTTTACCAGGAAACCAGTAAACGTAAATACTGAAGTGTGGAGTTAGGCAGATATGACATGAGTTGATAGGAATTTGAAGTCCAGTAAAAATGCTCATAAATAATTATACGGTAATGCCTATCTTGATACTACTGACACACTTGTTAGTAAATTCTTTGCAAGACTCAAGCGAACGTGACAATTTCATAAGGATATAAAACATGAAGTAAGTCTTACCAAAATTGGGGGAGCCTATGAAAGTCAGTGATGGAAGTGTAGAGTTAGGCAGATAGTACCAAAGACCTTTAGAATGGAAAGTCCAGTACGATCGAAAATACTCATACACAGTTATACGCTTATCTTGACACAGGTTGCACACTTGTGAGTAAAATGTATGAGCAATGTCTGTATATGCAGCAGGAATGTACCCTGAGATTCCGTTTGCACCATAAAACCCATTGGCCTGAAGAAAGAATACTGCTGTTAAGTCTTTACCAAACAACAAATTTTTTACTTGTCCAGCATTTGCAGAAAACAAGATAAATGTGGCTAAATTGATTGAATTTGTCTATAAAAGGGTATAAAACATTGTGGGGAAAGGAGAAAATGCTGGTTATCAGCATTTTCTCCTTTTCCCACAATGCTTACGGAAGCCTTTTTTATTAGGGTCTTTGAAATTAAGGATTGTCTGGTATAGGGTTAAATCTTTAAAAGTAGACAAAATTTTGGACTTGTCCATATTGAAAGCATAAATAGGTGACAAATTAATGATTGTATTTGCCTTTAAAAGAGTACAAAACATTGTGAGAAAAAAAGGAAATGATTGTAACAAGTATTTTCTTCTTTTTCTGAATTACAGAGACTTCTTTCCATGGTTGACCAAAACATAAGATGGTGACGGTTACTTGTGCTCAGCTGCCACAGTGCTCCTAGGGAACATATAAAATTTGCTTTGGGAAATGAGAAGTGATTGCTTGTTACAATTTATAGCTTTTTTACTGCTGTGCTTTCCATTCAAATGAAGAAAGACACTTTCCCATTTCTTATATTGTGTATCATTTGAGCATGGCAGCATCATGTGTCTAAAATGGTCTGAATGGAAACATTTTTGTTCTTTTTATCCATGAAAATATGGTGCCTAGCATGACACCAGGTCATGTGCCTCTCCTGAGAATGTAGAGACTTGATCTGGATTATCAATCAAAACTTCATTGTTCACAGAAAATTTTTTCTTTTTCTTTTGTGGTATTCTGTAGATTAAAGAAAAATATCAGTGCCGCATCACTGTTGTAGCATTACTGCTTGTGCACTTTTGTATCCCTGAACAGGGCAAAAGTGTTAATTGGCTGTTTTCGTGCTGGATTAAAAACCATACTATCCATTAATACATGTATTGCAAACTCCTTGGTTAACCCTTAACCACAAAATCCTGACTTTTAACGACCCTGAGAAAGCAGCCTTTTGAAAATACTGAATATGGTAACCAGCATTTTCGCCTTTTCCCAAAGTGTTTTCTATCCTTGCAGAAACAAATCTCATCATTTGTGATGTTAAGTTTCTCATTTACAAATGCTTTCATTATAGGCGAGTCAAAAATTTTGTAGTGTGGTAAATGGTTATTTCATGTAGAATATTGATATTTACAAGAATGCTTTTAAATTCTTCCACTGTGTATTTGATTTCAGAAGGTAACAAAATAAAAACAATATCAACGCCACCATATTATACCAGTGCCAACCCTTGGCTGCAGTTGCTTTTCAACTCTCTACCAAATGACAAAATTTTAGACTGGTCCAAATTGAAAGCATTTGCTGACAGCAAATCAGCTGTGGCTCAAAAATTGAAATCTGATTTGGGAAGGGTCGAAAATATTGCAGGAAATGGAGAAAATGCTGGCTACCAGCATTTTCTCCTTTTCTCACAATGTTTTCAAAGACTTTTTCGTCTAGGTCGTTAAAAGTCAGGATGGTGTGGTAAAGGGTTAAATGAAAATTACCTGCCCTTCTGGTATAATCTTTTCTCCTTTTGATAATTGAGAGCTAGCCCAGGTTTGCAGTAAAAATCTTCAGATATAACAGAGATATGAGAGCATGTCTCAGTTTCAACTCTTTACCAAATGACCAAATTGAAAGTATCTGCAGATGACAAAATAAGTGTGACTCAAAATCTGAATTTCTTTGGAGTGACAGGTAGGAAATATTGAGAAAATGCTGGTTACCAGCATTTTTTAAATTTTCCCGAGCCTTTTTTGAAAGCTTTCTCTCTCAGGGTAATAAAAAGTCAGGACTGTGTGCTAAAGAATTACGACAACAACATAGATGCTGGCAACAACAGGGCTATGTCAATACCTCAACATTTCCTTGAAAAAGGTTAAGCAAAAAAATTAAGCACTACTGTACTGATAAAAAATGCCATACCTCAGGAGATGCTGTTAGGATCTCAAACTGGCCTTTCGAATCCTTGAGGATAGTATTCATATATTCCGAAGTTAGATTAAAATACCCTGAGGCTAAATATAAGGTGTCACATGACTCTGTTCTTTCAAACAACTGCCTTGTCACAGTTTCATCATCATTTATTCCAAATGGTCCCATTTGAATCATGGGAAAAAGCACTGTATCATGGTCCCTAATGTTGTGTTCCTCTATAACATGGTTCTTTTGTTCTGATGAAGTTCTTTCTTCATGTTGATTATGAACAACACTTTCTTTCACTTTTCTCACTATATCTCCAGCAAAATTTTTGAACTCAGCACTGGAGTTTGAACCTGAAATGCACAAGTACAGATTAATCCTCTACCAAATAACCCTGTGTTTTAACAACCCTGAGGAAGAAGCGTTTTGAAAACATTGTGGGAAAAGGAGAATATGCTGGTGACCAGCATTTTCTGCTTTACCCAAGTTTTCTTCCATTTCAAATTTTGGGGCTATATTTCATTTGTCGTCTGCAAATGCTTTGATACGGTCAAGTTTAATATTTTGTGATTTGGCAAAAAGTTAACCACTAGTATTTACCAGAGGACAATATTTCAACCCTATCCATATTAAGAGAATTTTCTAATGACATATCAAATTTTGACTCAAATGAGGGAATTTATCTTTGAAAGAGTTGAAAAAGTTAAAAACATGGCAGGAAAAGGAGAATTAATGCTCGTTTCAACCATTTTTCTATTTCCACCATGTTTTAAAAGGCCTTCTATCTCAAGATCTCACGTATGGATTGAATGAAAAGAACAAATGAGTAAGGTGATCTCGTTTCATTTTGAGTTCATTTATTGTTGCTACCGATTGCTTATATGAGTATGGGTGACCCACAGAGGGCTGTAAGTTATTTCAAAGGGGATAGTGCAAGATAGAAAACAAAACCCACCATAAGTAACATCTAGTCCTTTAACTCTCCACTCGGTGAATAGCATTGTCACAAGGGGCCTAGGTTTAACCGTTTACCTCACAATCCCTATTTTAATGACCTGAAGAAGAAGGTTTTTGAAAACACTATGGGAAACAGAGGAATGTTGGTAACCAGCATTTTCTCCTTTTCCCACAATGTTTCCTACCCTGTCAAAGACAGAAATCATCATTTGAGCTACATTTATTTGTCATCTGCAAATGCTCTCAGTTTGGTCTCATTGAAAATTTTGTCATTTGGTAAAGATTTAAGGACTCATATAAGTAACTATTAGTAATTTCAAGTTGGCCAGCCTCGGGAATCCAACCCACACGCTCCAGTGTCCTAGGGTTGCAAATCTTTTGCTCGAACACTAGAGCTATCCCAGCCGACTCAAATGGATATGTGAACTAACCAATAAGACATGACTGAAGCACTGTTTGAAGAAGGGCTAAGAACATGCATACACACAAAAAAAACCAAAGATCCACCTACCAAGATTTCTCAATCATACCTTCATATGGATGAGGAGAATGTTCTGGATAAATTGTAGTATTATCACTTTGTAAATGAAACGTAAAACTGGCCATAGCTTTGACGATGTCTGTGAGGTAGTCGGTCATCTGGGGGGAGTTTCTAAACTGTATATATCTGTCTTGTCGGTTGGTAAAATATGATTCACTTAGGTTGGCTCTGAAGTAGAATTTCAAAATATTATAACACACATATATAAACTTTCTCTGTCTTGCAACAAACCACTTTTGTTAACATTGCAGGAAAGGAAAAATTTGCACCATTTTCAGCTGAAAGAAATACTTGCACTAATACGATGTAAAAATGGTCACAAATTTGACAATGTCTATGTGGTAGCCGGACATCTGCGGGGAATTCCTAAACTGTATATGTCTGTCTTATCGGTTGGTGAAATATGATTCACTTAGGTTGGCGCTGAAATATATTTTCAACATATTACACCCTATCATCTATCTTTGTCTTGCAGCAAACTAGTTTTACAAAACTTTGTAACAAAGGCAAAAATTGCTCGAAACAATTATTTTACAAGTATTTGAGCATGTAATTTTAATTTATTTCGATCATACATATCTAATAAAATGTTTTTAGATTTCTTTTCAGGAGGTGATGAATTAACACATCACTTAGATAACAACTCATATGTGCGTCACCAAAGTCTATGTTGTGGGAACTCATAGGAAGAGCATTACCCATTTAGTTCCAAAAGTACCTTTAATCCTTTACCAAACCACCAAACCACAAAATTTCAGACTTGTCCGAAATTGATGACATTTGCAGATGGCATACCAAATGTGGCTCATGTAGTGGTATTTGACAGAAGTCAGAAAACATTGTGGGAAAGAAGAAAATGCTGTTAACCAGCATTTTCTTCTTTTCTCACAATGTTTTCAGAAGTCATCTTCCTGCGGGCCATTGAATTTTGGAATTGTGTGGTAAAGGGTTAAACAGGTGATCTTGTGAAAATGTCATGATCATACAATAAGAGTAACCAAAGTTGTCTGGTTTGTCTGTTTCTGGATTGTATGTCCAGGCACAGGCCACCGAAATTCCATTGGTCTATCACAGGATAACGAAATTTTCCTTAGCGGATGTTACCATAAATAGCACGCTGGCAACTGCCTCTATATCGTATATAATAAGTATATTGTTATATACAATACAGAGGCAGTGGCCTATGTGCTATAAATAGTAACAGTGTAAATGAAAAATTTAGTATTCCGTGCCAAACTCTTCGATGATAGACCAAGGAAAATTTTAGTGTTCCATGATAGACCAATGGAGTTTCAAAGGCCTGTGGTCCAGGCGAATCAGATGGAATTTGAAATTAGAACTTGGCCCATACTCATCCACAATTCTTAATGGTACTCTCAGTCAAATTTTCTAAATTTCAAAGTATTAGAATTTCTGCATGACTGAGCCAAAATGTTTATGTTGTACTTAAGCAGAAATTGTATTACTTTCTGTATTCAGAATTATACCAAGAATGTTACTTAGAATTGTTGGTAAATGAGGATTTTTGATGTGTTCTCCTTTACAAAACCTAAGATGTTGCCTAAAATCCTTACCCACTAATAATAACATCATCATCAACTAGATAGATTTTCATGTGGGTAAGGCCAACAATTTCATTAAACCTCTCAGGCATATAATTTTTCAACAGGCCTCTTAGGTCCGGGGTATGATACAGGTAAACATTCACTTTGTCTCCGTATTTCTGCAGCAGAGGCGTGATCATGGTTCTAGAGCTTTTCATCCCGCCCCTTGATCCTCTTGTATAGTCCAATAATATATGTACTTCAAAGTCATCGTTTCCTGTTGCATGCTTACATGCTTCCTCTATACTTTTCATCTGAAATATAGACAGGATTTATCTGAAAGTTATATAATCAGGGGTAGGTCTGAGGCTGAATCACCAAAACATACCATTAACCCTTTATCAAACAATGCCCATGTTGTAATACTTCACCACACCCAAACTATAGACTCGCCTGAACGATGATCTATATTGAAAACATGTAGAGACAAAAAACTAAACATGGATCAAAAGATGAGATTTGTTTTTGAAAGGGAAGAAAACATTGTGGAAAAGGAGAAAATGCTGTTCACCAGCATTTTCTCCTTTTTCCACAATATTTTCAAAAGCCTCCATCCTCAGGGTCGTTAAATACTGGGGCTGTGGGGTAAAGGGTTAACAACCCTGAAGAAACTGTTTTATAAAAACATAGTGGGAAAAGGATAACATGCTGGTAACCAGCTGTCAGTGTGTTTATGACCGGATAGTTTCATATACTATAACTCATGCAGTAAAATTGAAAGGTTATGATTCACTAAGAAATTTCTGTAATCTATCTGATAGCATACTAGTTTAAGAAATTACCTTAGTCTTCCATAAATGTGAAGCCATAGAAATACGGATTTATACAGTCAAATCAAAGAAAAGTGTTCCATCTACTTTGATAAGGTGCACTAAGAACCTACTTATCTTTTTGACCCTTTCTATATTGAAAAACTGGAGGAAAGTATCTAAACATAAATTTCAGGTATAGAAACTTAATTCTTTACCAAACGACAAAATTTTAGACTTGTCCAAATTGAGAGCATTTGCAGACGACAAGCTAAATGTGACTTAAACTTTAAAATTTGTTATGGGAAGAGTAGAAAACATTGTGGGAAAAGAAGAAAATGCTGGTTACCAGCATTTTTTCCTTTTCCCACAATGTTTTCAAAAGGTTTCTTTCTCAGGGTCGTTAAAAGTCGGGATTATATGGTAAAGGGTTAAATAAAATAGTTTGGCAAGTACTCTCAGTCATCAGTCCTTAATTTTTTCCCTCACTGCCGAATGAATAAACCATAGATTCAGCTTTAACTCTTTCCCACAGGACAAAATTCTGGGCTTAACGGAGTTGAAAGCAAGTGCTTGTAAATGTTGCTCAAATGATTATTCGTGTCTTTGAGGGAGTAGGAAACATGGGAAAAGGAGAAAATGCTGGTTACCAGCATTTTCTCCTTTTCCCACAATGTTTTCAAAAGCCTCATTTCTTCAGGGTCATTAAAACTCAGGTTTGTGTGGTAAAGAGTTTAGGACATTACAAACTGCAGATGACATTTTTATTTTTATATCAGACAGTGATAAAAAAGTTGTGGAAAAGGGAAGAAAAAAATACAAAAATTTCCAAAATCTTATAAAAAAGCTCACCAGCTCTTTCTCATGCTGACCCGTGCCCAGATATAATGATGCAATAACTATTCTCTTCTTCGCATGCCTTACCATATTCTGAAAAATATCAAAAGTTCTTAAATTTTTACCGAAAATTAGTGAGAAAATTTTACACTTTGTTTCTGTTATAGCAGACCACTACTGAAATTACTGTGGAGAATGGAGATGCTTTTAACAAAGTGCCTCACTGTGTATTACCTATGTTCCATGTTCCAGTAAGCCAAAGTTGTTGTATCTGTCTGACTGCTTTCATGAGCAGTGTGTATGTTTATGGCCTTTGGTAGGGATGCTTTGTTAACCCTTTCCAAACAATTTGTTTTAATGACCCTGGGGAAGACTCCTTTTGAAAACATTGTGGGAAAAGGAGAAAATGCTGGTAACCAGTTCCCCTTTCTAAGTTGAATTCCAATATTTAAGCAACAATTAATTTGTTGTCTGCAAATGCTTTGAAATTGGACAAGTCTAAAATTTTGTCATCTGGTAAAGAGTTAAAGGGACCAATTCTGTTTGAATCAATTTTTTTTTTCCGTAAAACACTGAGAAAAATGAAAAAAATATAGTTTTCCATGTAAGGCGGGGAAAAAAATGGGCTGTTCCAGACAGTAAATGGGTGCAATTTTGACATTTAGCTCTTGACTAAGCAACCAAATTTTAGATTTGACCAAATTGAGAGAATTTGCAGACTAATGTAGCTCAAAACTTGATTTTTTTCTTTGAAATAACAAAAAACCTTGTGATAAAAGGAGAAAATGCCGGTTACCAGCATTTTCTTCTTTGCCAACAATGTTTTCAAAAGCCCTCTTCTTCATGGTTGTCAAAATGCAGGAATGCTTGGTAAAGGGTAAAAAAGCAGAATGGTTGCTTCAAAATGGATTACTCTATTTATAAGTTATTGATCATGTACCATTCCTACAAGCCATTCTGAAATTCTGAAGCGAAACCTAGAAATATCTTAAGAGGCTACATATCCAATTAAAGTAATACCATACAAAAACTTATTTTCTTACACTGCTCAGTTCTATTTATTGATGGTTTGCACCTATTGCCTTTATATTAATTTCAATGGTGGTTTGCAATTATTGCCTTTATACTAATTTCAGTGGTTGTTTGCACTTATTGCCTTTATACTAATTTCAGTGGTAGTTTGTACTTACTGCCTTTATACTAATTTCAGTGGTGGTTTGCACTTATTGCCTTTATATTAATTTCAGAGATAAAACATTTTTTTCAAATTTTGTTCAATTATGACTCATTTCAGTTAAAATCCTCACAAGACAACAAGTTTGTAGACTGGTCCAAATTGAAGCATTTGTAGAGGAGATGACAAGCTAAATGTTGCACAATTTAGGAAATTTTTCTTTGTAAGGGAGGAAAATATTATGGGTGTTACAGGAGATCACTTCTTCCTTACAGCATAGCTTCTTCCCGTATAAAATCAATACCTGACAACTGTGTTAGGGAGAATTCTCTTTAGCTCAGGGGTTAGTGTCTTGGTCTTTTAAACCTTGATAAATGAGGATATTTTTAGCTGCACGGGTTTAAATCCCAGCTGGAGCGGTTTGTATTTGAGTTATGCATTTGTTTCAAACTTTCATGTTCGGAAGATGGGGGCTTTTCTGGGATTGGCCATGGAGCCATTAGTTGTATGCGCGTTATTGGCCACTGACCCATTTGTTGTCTTATTAATAGACTACCTGCCTAATAAGGCTTTCTGTCATCAAAATGATGACTTCTCTTAGGAGGGGGACCGAGGTGTGTTACTGGAGATCACTCCTTCCTTACAGGATAGCTTTTTCCCATATAAAATCAATACCTGACAACTGCGTTAGGGAGAATTCTCTTTAGCTCAGGGGTTAGTGTATTGGTCTTTTAAACCTCGATAAATGAGGATATTTGACGCACAGGATCGAATCCCAGCCTGAGCGGTTTGTATTCGAGCTATGCATTTGTTGCAAACTTTCATGTTTGTAAGATGGGAAAAGGACATAATGCTGGTTACCAGCATTTTCTCCTCTTCCCACAATTTTTTCCAAAGTCCTTTTCCTTGGGCTTTTTAAAACTCAAGGTTGTGTGGTAATGGATTAATTCTTCACCAAATGACAACCTTCTAGACTTGTCCATTTTTAAAAGCAGTTGGAGCTGACAAATAAGATGCGGTTCAAATGATGGAATTTGTGTTTGAAAGAGACCGAAAAATTTGGGGTAAAGGAGAAAATGCTGGTTACCAGCATTTCTCCTTTTCCCACAGCTTTTGGAAAAGCCTTCTTTCTAAAAGTCATTTAACTCTGAACCATATGGTAAAATTTTACACACATCCATATGGAAGGAATTTACGAAAATTTGAATGTTGTTCAAATGATAGTATTTGGCTTTGAAAAGGTATGAAACATTGTTGTAAAAGGAAAAAATGCCGTTTACCAGCATTTTCTCCTTATCCCATAATGTTTTCATAAAGCTTCCTTCTCAGGGTTGTTAAAAACTCAGGGATTGTATGGTAAAAAGTTAAAATACCAGATTGTAGGTCAAGTAAATAAACATTCTAGTACATGTATCTATTTTACCTATTCCAGGGCCTGAAAAAAACTATGAATAAAGTAAAGGCTAAAAGTTCACCTCAAAGGTTCCATAGAAATCACATGGTTCCAATATAACTTTTATATCATTTCCATTCATCGTGAAATGAGGCACTTCTTTTCTTATCCAACCAAATTTTGATTCTAGCTCTTCCATTTCTGTGTTCTTTTCAAATTTTACTGTCTCTTTGACTGTGATTTTCTGTGCCATGCTGGTTCTGCATCTAGCCACAAAAACAAAGGACCCAATCTGCACAAATGAACATCTGAAATGATAAAAAAAGCATATAATCATATGTTTATCATG